>CM040629.1:85701158-85727638 GCA_022817965.1 Solanum lycopersicoides | reverse complement strand
GGACCAATTCCAATCTCAGACATTTCCATTAATAAGGGGCCGTTTGGTTACTTGTTAGAGTTATGCAGTATAGTTATGCATGTTAAGTTATGCAGGTATTATTTATGAGGGATAAATTATGCAGATATTAGTTATGCAGGGTTTAGTTATGTAGGTATTAGTTATGCAGGATTTAGTTATGCAGGATTTAGTTATGTTGAGTTTAATTATGCGAGTATTATCTATGCGGATATTAGTTATGTAGGTATTATTTTGTTATGTAGAGATTATAACATTAACTATTGAATATTAAACTTGTTGTAAATTATTAATATATATTATTTACAAAATAATAATACATGCTAATAAAATGTGGAATATATTGAATAATATATAATGCTAATATTTGATTAGCATGTGTACCGTCAAAAATATACAATCAAAAATTTTAATATTAAAAAATATTTATATTTGCATAAGTAAATAAAATGGTAAGTATATAAAAAGAAATGAAAATAGTTTATATATAATAGGAAAACAGTAAAGTTTCCATTTAAAAAAATTAAAAGAAATGAAAATGATCTATATATAAAAAGAAATAAAAACAAACATACATAGAAAAACAGTAAAGTTGTCAATTAAAAAAATAAAATAAATTTATAGGGTAAATCAGTAATTTATATTTTTAATACATGTATAACTAATATCCACATAACTTATTCACCTTCTACCATACATAACTTTATACATAGATTCCCTCATAAGTTATGTTGGAATTAATTTTGTAAGACTACGAAAAAGTAACCAAACACCGTACAAATTAATATATGAATAACTTTTATACAACATTTAAATTCTTACCAACCAAACATGATATAAGTAATGTTAACTTTTACACCTAAAACAAAACTTTTATCAAACATAGTAAAACTAGTGTAACTTTGTAATACATATATAAGATGTTTTTATACCATTAACAAACGACTCCTAAATTGCCATAACGTGTTTTATTAATTAAAAAATTAAAGAGAAAAGTTGAGGAAACTAACCATAAGTGTTAGTTCAAATGGGTCACATCACGTTTAATGATATTTCAGTGAATAGCACTATTTGTAATTTATTATAAAATGATGGGTCTTTTGTGGAGCTGTTGGTGTAGTCTAAAGAATAAAGCTGAAAGCACAATTCATTTTCAAGTAAACCCATCTTTGAAAATACTATTATACCGTCCAACTTTCATCCAATACTAATAAGCTAGCATGTTGAAACTCTCCCTTCTAATATATACTAGATATTGTTTGCCCGTGTTAGTACGGGTCCAACATAAAAATTATAAGACGTATTAATTTTGATCTTTCAATTAAAAAAAATAGCATCTTATTTCATTGAATCAATTCATGTTGCACCACAGAATTAATAGATGTATGAGGACCGATTACAACATGATCAACTTTATTCAGCAATAACGATAATATTCAAAGTTGAACTCTGGGATTGTTTAGTAACCCGCACATACAACCAAAATTGTGCAGCCACCTACTTTGAAGCACCCGAAGAAAGACATAAAGCAAAACAGTACTTGAGAAAATACATGCACGATACCATTCTTAACCTGCTTCAAATCACAAAAAAATTAAAAAGTTTGTCAAGAATGGCTATCAAAGGGGCGTAGCATGTGGTTTGACACCCATATAAATCAATACAAAAGTAACTTTCTAAGTGTGTGATATATCAGTCATTTCCAATATCTAAGCATGAAGCAGCTCAACTTGTAAAATTCAGAAATCTTCAACATGAAACCCGTCAAGTTTCACATATCAAATTTCATAGGAACCGGTGAAAAAATCACTTTTTTGTGGTGGACCAGCCAAAGTTGATTTGTTTCTTCTCAAATATATTAATTATTTCAATTTAACTCTACTTACTGGTCTCTCACATTAATTTGTACATAAAAAGGTCAAAAGTTACAATCCCAATTCATAACATATGCTAAAATAGAAAGAAAATGAACTCCCAAATTTCAAGCTATGGCATTACATAAACATGCATATATAACACTGCTTTGAACCCTAACAATGCGAACCTAAAATTTAGCCAACAAATTCTTAGCAAGTTCATCCAAACCTTTATTAGACAGTTCCCAAAAAAATAAATAAAAGAACTCTTAGGACCTCCCTTTATGTAACCCTCTAACCTTTTTCTTGTTATACAACAATAACCTACATAGTATAGTCGCACTGTCACGACCCAAAAATGGATGTGATGGCACTCGTTTTATCCCACCAAGATAAGTCAGCCTAAACTCAACCATTACAATAAAATGCGGAAAATTCAAAATAAATTTAAAACACCCCCAAAATCTGATTGTCACGTGTACAAGCCTCTAAAGTATTACAATTGATTCAAGAAGAAACAAAAAGTCTCAAATGACATTGTTTCTCAAATAGAACAAGATCATGAATAGGAGTAAGAAGGTCTGCTGAGATAAGAAACAGCTACCTCACAATTCTCCACAAGAAGCCTCAGACAAGGAGAAGAGAAAATATCACAAAATCCGGGCTAGTAACCTAAAAAAAATTGTAGTAGTTAGGGGTGAGTACCAACCACACGGTACCCAACAAGTAAACTTCTAAACACAAGCTAAGGAAATAAAATACGGGTACTCCTTACACACCAACTAAACCTCCACAACTACAACCTGCATAAAATTCAGCCCAACCTAACAGTTCACAGTTTTCATAGCACCCAGCTCATCAAAATCATTTTCAACAAATTTGCACATCCTCAACTACAAACTCAATATTCAACAATCAAAACTTTCACAAAAAGACACTCACAATATCAGCAACACACAAGATCAAGTTCATCAAGTGGAGGTAATCAAATATCAAGTACTTTCCAACCACCAAAAAAACACATAATCATCGAGAATGAAGGATGTTATGAGATGCAATGCAATATGATATTATGAAGTGATATGCCTTTATTTACCAATTTCTCTCTCAACCGTATATACATGATACTCCTCGAAAATACATCGATAGTTCATGACCCATGGGAGACTCGCGAGGTCCATATACCGACACAGACGATCTCCACGTGTCTGTGCGGACGATCTCAACGCACTATCATAATCAAATAAAATTCGCACGGACGATCTCCACGTGCCCAAATCATAATCATAACTTTTCTATCGCACGGACGATCTCCACGTGCCCAAATAAATAACTTGATCTCAACACGGACGATATTCACGTGTTAGACCTTTACTCATACCCAGTCTCATGTCAATGCATGTTCACAATATGAAATCAAATAAAGGGGATGATGCAACATCTCAATAAATCAAATATCGTTATGATATATAATCACCTCAATTATCACAATTATACGGGTTCAGTAAAGAACAATATCACACATAATAAATTAAGCCAATAATATATCAGCTAATGTCCATATGCTTTGGCATTCTCGGATTACAATCCACATTCTATAGGAATAAACTTTGCTTTTATAACACCGACACATGTCATTCTCAACTCACACACGAACAATTAATCACATTGTCTTTTGTTATCCCTTTTCATCATGAAAATTAATCAAAGTGGACAAGTCAACCCTTCATCAAGTCCCATTACTCCGAAATACATATACCACAAGGAAATACACGCATTTTATACACTTAACACGATTTTAGAAATCTACTTGCCTCAAATAGTCGAACAGTCACTCCGAAACCTGAGTCTTCCCTTTCATTCAATCTCCAAATAATTGCAATCTATTCAAATAAGTAATTACAATAAGACCTTCGAACTAACAACACTCACATTATCATATGTCTAGCTTAGACCTAAAACTCATTCGAAACTATAATCAAGTTCCTAAATCTTGAGGTCGATTTTCAATTAACATTCCAACTCTCTTCAAAAAAATTCTCCAAATTTCAAGTCTAGGGTTAAGTTCCAAATTCTTCAAGATCACCAATCTATGTTATTCATATGATACCATATACCTAATAATTAATTACCTATCTCACTACATCAAAAACTTAATTTATATTGTGATGTAAAATAAGAATTACTAAATGTGGAAACCACTGGTTACAAACCAGTGGTGAAAATCGCATGAAACAAAAGTACAACCCATAAACTTTAACTATTTTGTAATGTGAGATGATTATAATAATCGACATATTGTATAACTTTGTCCCCACCAATTTCTCAAACCACCAAAGTGATACAGTAGTAACAACACAATTTAAAGAAACCGATTTCTTCTTAGTTTATAAAGTAATAAATCTAAAATCCTCCAATAACACTCAGCTTCCTAATTGACTATAATATAATATGTAATAAGAAAATTTAAAGCATTAGAAATTTTACATGGATGTGCAGTAGATGTCAGTTCATAAATTCGGCCGCCGCTTTGCACCGGAAGTACTTCTTCCTCCCTTTCTTTTTTTTTTTTCTAAAAATAGTTATATACTAAAAGTGATAAGCCTAAATAACTTATTTTAACATGGGTTGACCCATTAAATAAATAACTTGTTTACTATATGTCCGTCAATTAAATAATCGTAGTTATCGAATAGTTTACAATTTTCAATCCAACTTTACTAACTGATAAAAATCGACTCAACCAACTATCAAAAAGGATAAAAATGATATTTTTGTGAAATTTTCCAAAAATGACCTTGCAAGTCATTACATTATCCACCACTAAAAATCATGTTCGTCCTCGAACATAACGAAGAAGAATAAAGAATAAATGACGTTACCAAAAGCTTGAGTTATGATTTACTAGTTTGTGTTCATATCTCTAAGTGAGTTTCTCCTTAAGACCATTCCATCAAGATCAACTACTAATTACAGAACATTCGAATCAAACCATGTTAAACTTCTAGATCAATACTGGCTACGACCATAAGTGAGCCTGAATCAACCACCAAACACCCATAATTCTTAAACCATCACAAATTTGATCAAGATTCCCTTATCACAATACAATCTTTTCATGATCTTAAGTTATAAAAATCTGATCTTTAGACATCAAGTACTAATCATGGGAGAATCCAACTTATCTAACACAAAGAAGAATAAGATCAAGTAACCACTTAGCTAGTGACACACTCAAACTAACAGATCCTCTAATAACACTATCAAAATGCTAGATCAATTGTTATTATTGTAGATAACCCTTAAGAACGGTAGAGTTAGACCCAACTATCCCTTCATTCAATCATACATATTTGGAACGTGATCTCAAAAACTAGATGAATACTAAAACATTCGGATAATTGTAAATACTTGTGGTAGCTCTTCTCTAAATTCTCATAAGAAAGGTGGTACATATAGTACAACTAGAATACTTCAATTCTCCACGACAACACCAAATATATTATAACAGAAATGACCAAGTCTACCCAAGGATCCTACCCTATCCAGAGGACAATAGAGGATCAGTACATCCGATCCACCACTAAGAATCCACCCATAGATATGAAAACACGTGAATCATACTTAAACCATGTCCATATAAAAGAAGGTGGTCACATAAGAATATAAGATGAGTTTTTTTTTTTAAAATTTTGGATTTGACATTTTGGATTCTCTGTCCCAAATCTTCAAGTAAAATAGTATTAAAAAGCATATAGTACGTGAGTTTTACTTTAATATCGAAGGGAAAGATTGTTTTCATTAAACGATTTATGAAAAATAATTCAAAGTAATAATTTTTTTTTTTGTAAGAATACCCATTTCATAATTAAAACAAGAATGTAGATCAGATTCTACTAGTCCATTCACTATTAAAATGAAATTACTGACCGTTTTGACTATTATATTCTTATTTACTATCTTTAATTATTTATAATGTTAATTCTTTTCAATAAATATTTCCTCTATTTATTTATTTAATTTTAAAAATGAATTAAGTCAAAAAGATTTCTCAAACATAAGTCATATTATTTATTTTTTCTTGATTATGGAGGCCAAGTAATTTTTGACGGCTTTAATTGCTAATTCATACAAGATATATATTGATTTTTTTTCTTATTTTTTTCAATAATAATTATTCATACAAATAATAAATTTGATTAATTAATAGAAAACTTAAATAAAGAGTAAAACAATGTCGAATAACACAAGATACTCTTTCCATAGTGTCCATATCAATAAAATTCCATTCATATGACCTTATCTCTTTGATTTCTAGCCACCTACAATCACCAATCTAGTCTCAATTATAATTGCACACATACTGGATTTGTTGATCCCCACATAATATTTTCAATACTCCATTAAGTTAACACCCATAATACTAACAAATCATCATAACCACATCAATCATTTACCTTACTCTAACCAAAGTCTTTCAACAAACACATTATCGCCTCCAAAATTTTTGAGGTGCTCTCTCTTTTCAAATAAGTAATTTATGACAAATACGAGTACCAAACCCAAGGCTGATAACACAAATTTTAAAAATAGAAGTACTTTTTTATCAATATAATGTTATTGAATCACGTGCAATGTCAACTCCACGTAATCTTTCAGATCCTAAATTTTTACTAACATTCAAAACCATCATATATCTCATACCAATAATTAAGAAATATTTTTGTTCACTCCAATAATTCTATATAGTATAGGCTCATAACCTCTACTCACAATCAAGTACTTATGTAGCACATAAAACAATCTATATCATCCCACGACAAAGTAGTTTCAGTCCTCTCGAAATTCTTATTAATCATGTAGAACTGTAGGTCCACACCGTTGAACATCAATGAGTTACTTATCATAATTTGAACAATCTAGCTCTACATAACAACACATAATCTTACACACCTCACAATTTTCACCCAAATCAAAACTCAATCTGCATAAAAATTGTTGATAAGTTCCTAGTAAGTCTATACCCAACCAATTCACAACTATAGTCATGTTAGAACTTATATATGCAAATCCATGCATCCTTCAACTTTGAACCAAGAGTTTATATTAGAGGTCTTACTCCTTCATATCTCTTAAATTCTTTCCATGACGTAACCTTTAAGTACCTTTGTACTCTTCAATACACCAATTTTTTTTTTATTAATTCATATATCTTAGCTTATCATTGATTGTCTCTCCTTCGACCTTATCGTATCTTTCGCTAAAAAATTATACCATACTCATTAAAGAACTCAAAACCACAAATATTTAATCATCATACTCGAGCTTAACGTCCTTACACTTATTTGTCAAGTTTTATCCAATAATTTTTTTAACAAATCTGATGATCTTGTGACACTATATATTATCATAACTTGAGCAAAACGGATGAAATTACGTATCTCTGAACCAATTCTCAAACCCTCTGAAGATACCTACTTAGACCTAGCAATAATAGAAAGCATTCTTATGCTCTCACCCCTTTCTGAAGGCTACACTATATCCCACTAATTTAATATCATTTTCCATTATGACTTTAACTTCTTTAAATTCTATTCGAGCGGTGTTCCAACACCTCCCACAACTTTCCTTGCAACCACTCTACTCATCAATTAATAGCAAATCATAACATTAGATACTCACAAGTTGTCATTACCATACAAAAATCTATTTAACCAACAATCTTTATCACATAGTTCACCCCAATCACAATACATCACAAACTCTTATTACCATTATGCTCAGTTAGCCCTTGTCATCACCACAAAGTCAACTTTGTCATCGATATGATATCTCAAACAACCTATACTAATCAAATTCAAAAGACTAACACAATTTTATACGCACTGTCTTACTAAAATTCTCAATTACGTTTACACTAGTATACTTGTTGAGACTTCCTTTACTTATAAGATTATCGTCCTAATGTCGATCCACTTTCATGGAGCTTACGATGAAATCAACACTCATTTAAAATCCACAAAATACATTTCACAACCTGAACACATTAATATCATACCAAAGATCCACCACTAAAATAATTCTTATAAATAATGTTTAACTCATCCATCCGTAGTAACAAGCTGGTTGGTTTCTCAAATATGAATTCAACACCAAATATTATTATATGAGCATGTGATACAATAAATAACTCCTTAAGTAGTTATTATTTGCACTTAACAATTGTTGTATCCGTTTTTATATACCACTAATATCACATCGTGAAACTCTGTTAAATCCACCACTAGAACACATCATACCTATCTAGAAGATTGTATCCAAATAGTCCATACATTTCTGCCCACTAAGTAACTATATTACACTACTAAATTTGTTCGGTCTCTCATCCAACGTGATATGCATTCATTACTTTGTAGATCAGGTCTATAGCAAGAGTGACAAAATACAGAACTCTAACCAAGTAAGAATTGGTACCATTTTAATAATCAACTTATGATCATCTTTGGTATACACTCAATCTATGAAACCACAAAAGAAAATCTGACCTCAATTGATCCAACAACATTCTTATCATTCGCTAAGCAACTCATACATATTATGACAACCTTTCTTACTGTGTTTTCTCAAGTTGCATTGTTCATTATCTTGCCATCAATTTAATTCGTCCACTTTTAATTATCGAACCACACATGTACTATTCCTTTCACGAAGGTAACTAACCTTACACAACCCTTTCAAATTGTTGAACATTTTAAATCCAACCATACATCTTTTTCATAAGTACATTACTTCCGTCTTAATATCAGATTTAAGATTAAAATCATACAGGACATCAACTACTCACTAACTATTAACATGACGAACGCACGAGTCATCACATAAATGAGAGTAAATAGAGTGAAACGATAAGAATCAACACGGAACCAAGTACGCACGATAGAGATTCAAGAAGTGAAGATTTTTCTAAAAGTCACTATAGCCTCTCGAAGATAAGTACAAACGTCTCCGTACCGATCCTCAAGACTCTACTCAAACTCGACTTGTATACACGTGAGACCTATGAACCTGCGGCTCTGATACCATATTGTCACGACCCAAAAATGGATGTGATGGCACTCGTCTTATCCCACCAAGACAAGTCAGCCTAAAACTCAACCATTACAATAAAATGCAAAAATTCAAAATAAATTCAAAACACCCCCAAAATCTGATTGTCACGTGTACAAGCCTCTAAAGTATTACAATTGATTCAAGAAGAAACAAAAAGTCTCAAATGACATTGTTTCTCAAATAGAACAAGATCATAAATAGGAGTAAGAAGGTATGCTGAGATAACAAACAGCTACCTCATAATTCTCCACAAGAAGCCACAGACAAGGAGTAGAAGAGAAAATATCACAAAGTCCGGGCTAGTAACCTAAAAGAAATATTGTAGTAGCAAGGGGTGAGTACCAACCACACGGTACCCAACAAGTAAACTTCTAAACACAAGCTAAGGGAATAAAATACGGGTACTCCTTACACACCAACTGAACCTCCACAACTACAACCTGCATAAAATTCAGCCCAACCTAACAGTTCACAGTTTTCATAGCACCCAACTCATCAAAATCATTTTCAACAAATTTGCACATCCTCAACTACAAACTCAATATTCAACAATCAAAACTTTCACAAAAAGACACTCACAATATCAGCAACACACAAGATCAAGTTCATCAAGTGGAGGTAATCAAATATCAAGTACTTTCCAACCACCAATAAAACACATAATCATCAAGAATGAAGGATGTTATGAGATGCAATGCAATATGATATTATGAAGTGATATGCCTTTATTTACCAATTTCTCTCTCAACCGTATATACATGATACTCCTCGAAAATACATCGATAGTTTCCATGGGAGACTCGCGAGGTCCATATACCGACACGGACGATCTTCACGTGTCTGTGCGGACGATCTCAACGCACTATCATAATCAAACAAATTCGCACGGACGATCTTCACGTGCCCAAATCATAATCATAACTTTTCTATCGCACGGACGATCTCCACGTGTCCAAATAATCATAACTTGATCTCAACACGGACGATCTCCACGTGTTAGACCTTTACTTATACCAGTCTCATGTCAATGCATGTTCACAATATGATATCAAATAAAGGGGATGATGCAACATCTCAATAAATCAAATATCGTTATGACATATAATCACCTCAATTATCACAATTATACGGGTTCAGTAAAAAACAAAATCACACATAATAAATCAAGCCAATAATATATCAGCTAATGTCCATATGCTTTGGCATTCTTGGATTACAATCCACATTCTATAGGAATAAACTTTGCTTTTATAACACCGACACATGCCATTCTCAACCCACACACGAACAATTAATCACATTGTCTTTTATCCCTTTTCATCATGAAAATTAATCAAGGTGGACAAGTCAACCCTTCACCAATTCCCATTACTCCCAAACACATATACCACAAGGAAATACACGCATTTTATACACTTAACACGATTTTAGAAATCCACTTGCCTCAAATAGTCGAACAGTCACTCCGAAATCTGAGTCTTCCCTTTCATTCAGTCTCCAAATAATTGCAATCTATTCAAATAAGTAATTACAATAAGACTTCCGAACTAACAACACTCACATTATCATATGTCTAGCTTAGACCTAAAACTCATCCGAAACTATAATCAAGTTCCTAAATCTTGAGGTCGATTTTCAATTAACATGCCAACTCTCTTCAAAAAAATTCTCCAAATTTCAAGTCTAGGTTTAAGTTCCAAATTCTCCAATATCACCAATCTATGTTATTCGTATGATACCATACACCTAATAATTAATTACCTATCTCACTACATTAAAAACTTAATTTATATTGTGATAGTAAAATAAGAATTACTAAATGTGGAAATCACTGGTTACAAAACCAGTGGTAAAAATCGCATGAAACAAAAGTACACCCCATAAACTTTAACTAATTTGTAATGTGAGATGATTATAATAATCGAAATATTGTATAACTTTGTCCCCACCAATTTCTCAAACCACCAAAGTGATACAGTAGTAACAACACAATTTAAAGAAATCAATTTCTTCTTAGTTTATAAAGTAATAAATCTAAAATCCTCCAATAACACTCAGCATCCTAACTGACTATAATATAATATGTATTAAGAAAATTTAAGGCATCAGAAATTTTACATGGATGTGCAGTAGATGTCAGTTCATAAATTCGGCCGCCGCTTTGCACCGGAAGTACTTCTTCCTCCCTTTCTTTTTTTCTTTTTTTTTCTAAAAATAGTTATATACTAAAAGTGATAAACCTAAATAACTTATTTTAACAATATGGGTTGACCCATTAAATAAATAACTTGTTTACTATATGTCCGTCAATTAAATAACAGTAGTTATTGAATAGTTTAAAATTTTCAATCCAACTTCACTAACTGATCAAAATAGATTCAACCAACTATATCGAAAAGGGTAAAAATGATATTTTTGTGAAGTTTTCCAAAAATGACCTTGCAGGTCATTACACGCACAGAGTAGGATCTAAAAGACACTAGCTACGAGATCCTATATTAGAGAATGAGAACTCCTCTATGTGTGAGTAATTGGTTTCAAAGCTCATTTAACTAATAGTATCTTGTCACTGTATCCTTTTTCCATTCTCCTTGGAGTTAGTTTAGAAATATTTGAAAATTCATTTTCATACATTGGCTTTTTAAAAGATGATTAGTAGATCTCTTATAATGGCCATGAAATAGCTGCACAGAGAATCTATCAACATTGACGAGGACTTAATTTTGAAAATTGTCAACTAAAATTTAGTAAGTATTTCAGTCGTCCAATGTATATATATGTATATAATAACACCGTAATTGACTTCATTATTATAGTTAAACTTTAAGCAATAGTCATCCTCAAAAATATATACTTGTTCTTACTAATGAATAAAAATCCTACAGTATAAACTACATATATCCATGAACAAAAAGTGGAGTATAATTATCTTGTATTAATGTCCATGTGAAATTGATTGAGTACTGAGAAAAAGAAAAAAGAATAGAGAGTCAGTGGATGGGTCTAAGTTTGCTAGAGCTTAGTGGTGAAGGGAAAATCAAAACTATTGTCATACCATTCCACTAAATTCAAATCTATCCACTAGTGTTATCTATAAATACATTTTGAGTGAAAGTCACTATTGAGGTGAAAATAATTTCAATTTCCATTGAGAAATTAGATGATTGACAACAATATGTAGTTTCTTGTATGAAAGTTTGGAGAAAAGATTGATAATCATGCTATATATAATCGATTAAATTATAATGATAGTATACATTATTCACATTTTAGTGTACAAAACTAAAATCCAAATTAATGTTCTGTATTTATACTCTATACTCTGCTCGAACTGTCATATGAAATTAAAATTCTATAATTCCAAGTTATAGGCATAATTTTAGACATATACCATAGTTATATAATTTTATAATTTATAGAGAGAAACTTAACCATAGATATGAGATCACAATATTAATAAAACATTAGAGAATAAGAATGATCAACAAGGATTGTCAAGTTTTACCTTGCCCAAAATTATAATTTTCAGCATAGGATTAGCATTTTTAAGCATGGAAAAATGAATTTGTTGTGAATGTCACAAGCATGAGTAACACGTGTTGCAAATCAAATTAAATGGATGATATAAGTTTTTTTTTTACTGCTTCAAGAGTTATGGAGAAGGTGTTAAAATAAAAAACTACACACGTGCAACTATAACTAAATTGAAGGCAACGACCCATCTAATTAAAAATACAAAAAACAAAATCCAGAAATAGAAGGAAAAGAAAATAGAACTAAAACAATACTACAAAAATTAATTCACCCCTCATCAATGGACTAAAACACACACATACTTTGAAAGAAAAAAGAGAAAACACAAATAAAATATAAAAGTCAATGATGAGATCTCACTAAAACAGAGCATAAACGATAGAGGAAGGGAAAATATTAACACAACCAGATCGGACTTGATCAACAGAAGATAAAATCAGAGAACATTCAATATAGAGTTAAACAAAGATGTTAAAGAAAATAAAATAAAATACTTTGTGAAGCCTTACCTGGTAATTGTGATGAGTGCAGAGAAATGAAAGGAGTTTTGGTGAGCAGTGGAACAAAAGGTGGATGATGAAAGCATACAGTAAACAATGATGTGTCATGTGTACATGGAAGGTCCCTTAACAAGACACGTAATTGCAATGGAGCAGTAAAAAGACAAATATATTCTCAGATTGATGAAACAGACATGTTGAACTAAGCTTTTCTAATATAAGTAAATATATATATATATATATATATATAAACTAGTTGAAATAGCATTTTATGACTGTTGAAATAATATTCTATGTCGAAAGAGATTTACTTAGAATTGAGACAGAGTAATAGAATTGCAATGATTCTAACACTCTGGAGATAGACCTACAATTAGTTACAAAATACGAATTATGAATGACAAGATAAAATTATGATAAGTAGTGTAGACTAAATAACTCGCAATGCAGTGCTACACAATAAATATATGAAATCCTATTATTTCTTTGATTCTCTATCTTTTTATTTTTATTTTTTTCTGGAAAAGCAATTTTTCAATCAAAGATAAATTTTGGTTTCTCCCAGACGTCTTTTACGGTAAACGGAGAATTAATTTAAAATACAAAGTATTAAATATAAAATTTTAAAAATATATAATGGAGTGTAATTTAATTAGACATTAAAGTTCTAATAATTTTGATTCTCTTTTTCCATGTTTAAATAAAAAGAAAAAGTTAATTACGAAATAACATATTATTTCCGGTTTTAACCAATTAATAGAATAATAATATTTCCGTTGATTTCTCCTCACTCTTATTATTTGTAAAAAGGATAAAAATAAATAGTAAGCAAAGATAGTAATATAAAAGTATAGCATAATGTAGTATTTTTTTATATAAACTTTAAATAATATATGTTATTCCTCCTAATTTATGTGAATTAACAAAATTTTGAGTGTTGATATTTTTTTAATACTATTTTTTAAAAATTTGGCCTTAGTAATGAAATATGAAACATCAAAATTCTTTTAGTTAATTTTATTGGACGTGATCTCAAACACAATAACAAAGAAAGCGTAAAATAATTACAAATGAATACTACATATGTCTAAAAAAAAATAGTAGCACTAAATATTATTGAGGGGACGTGTGGATCTGAGTAAGCGCTAACATCAGCACTTCCATGCCTTTAAGACATTGAAAAAAGCTTCACATTTGAATATATTTACCAATATGTACCAGTTGATTTATTGTAAAAAGATACAAAGAAGGGGCAAATAAATTTTTTGAAAAGTACTACATTATCAACAAAAGGACACAATAGGAATTAGAGGGAAAAAAATCACGAAACACAATTCCCAAAGTAAATTGTAGAACCATTCACACCAAAGTATAAAGCAGATATTAATTGCAAGGTACAATTACAAATTTGCCCTTATGCTATTTTGGATATGGTAAAAAACAGTCATGTTGAAACTTACAAAACTGTCTTTCTATAATAGACTAGACGATATAAGCCCGTGCAAGCACGGGCCAAACGGCTCTTTCATAACTAAAATAGCATTTGCAGCACACTTATGTACTCTATATATTTGATTGTTCTATAGAATTGCAAATTGGAACAAGTTTCTTGCCTTATAAATAATGATGAAATAGCTAGCTGAAAGTCCAATCACAAGTTGAAACAATGTTGTAGAATTAGGAGAGTACTTGAGACATTTTTGGCTGGTTTCTTCAATAACTAAAATAGTACTCCAACAACAGAATAATAATAAGCTGAGTGCGGACGATTGAGAAACCTAAAAAATTAGATTTTTGTTACACCAACTAAACCAATTCAAGCTTCTTACCCTTGTAAAAAAAAGAAAAAAGAAAAAAGAGTCCCTCTTAATTCCATACTCCGAAATAAAGTGAACTTCTTACCATCCACATAACAAAATTTAGATACAATGTTTTACAAAAACATTGCAGATTCAATTCATATTAGATATGTAATAACTCAAAGAGCATCACAGATGTGGAATAAAGTCAAGCTGATAGGAATAAAATTTTCTCTTCCTTTTTTTCCTGCGTTAAACTGAAAAGATAATCCAAAAAACTAAGTCAACTCTTTATAGACTTAAGGGTCTGTAATATATCATGGTCTAATGTTCCGTTATTCTTCTTGAGCAACTCCTCGTTCATCATCTTTGTTGTTGAAATCGTGCAGAGACAAAATATAAAATGTTGCTCAATGTGTGGAAAAGGAAGGTAGAAATTAATGTCAACACTAATTAATTTTTAATGACCACCGCATTCACTTACCAACTCCTCCAGCTACTGCTTGTTCCAAGCCATACTTGTTCATCCTCAATACTTGGAAGAATCACATGTCACCTCGTCGATAATAATATAGATAAATAACCCAAGATCAAGGATCTTATTTCTTCAAAGACCTCAGAGTTCTAGAAAAAAAATCATTGTGACGCCACATACAAAGTCATAAGCAGACCATTCGCAATGTTGAACCTAGAGAAGATTCAATCTCTCTCATTATGTTTCTTCGAAAGCATATTTCATATGAGGAACTCACTTCTCATGTAAACAAAGTATAATATTTGCTACTCATCAACTTCATTACATGTCCTCCTCTATCATATGCGAATATCTATCATCACTATCCAAAAAATATCCAAAAAAACTCAGTTAAAAATCCTAAATCTGCTGATACTAAGCACTCACTTCAATATCAAAATCCTTTTTTTTCACTAATCACTAACTGGAAATTTTAACTTCAATCGAAGGAGGGGCTTACTCCAATAAAGCTCAGTTTTTGACTAAAAATTACAACTAAAATTTGAAAATTGTATATTCAATAAAATTAATAATTGAAACAAATTTTTAAAAAAGTACAACAACAACATCATATCCAAGGTAATCCATAAGTGAGTTCTAGGGAGCTTAATAACACTACCTCACAGAGGTAATGAGAGATCCTAAGTGCAACAAATAAAAATATTTTACGAAGAAAGGAATACAATACCGAAGAGAACATGTCAATTAATAAGAAAAAATAGTTCAACAACATTTAGAGAAAACAAACAGAAGAATTTTTTTTAGAAAGGGAAGGGGAGCAGAGCAAGGCAGTAAAGAAGAAGGAGAAGAAAGAGGAAGATTAACATATTAGAAAACAAACCTAACCATCACGATATAGCTTATGTAGAAACCAATTGACAAAACTAAACAAACAAAAATACAGCACTCCTCCTCTAAAAATTTCTTATATGAAATGAACAGCTTTCAAATCATAAAAGTATAGAGAAGTAAAACTCTAGCATTCAGATATAAATCTCTATCCTGACAATAAAAAGACTTTTAAAATATACGGGCATTAAGATATAAATTCCTATTATGACGATGCAATACGAACGACTTTGAAACCATACCAACATTGATTTATAAATCTCAATTCCGGCGATACAAACTCTTTACTTCTATGAAGCCGGATGTGAGCTTATCGCCTACTGATCTTACTCAAAAAGAGTCAATGGGAGTAGAAATCATTGAGATATAAAGTCCGTGTGGAAGATCAAATAATTTTTTTTTAATGAAAGGTCCAAATTAGCAGAAGTCTCGATTTTTCAAATTTTTGATGGGACCTGGGCCAACCAAGGTCCATTAGCTCATCCAGACATGGAATGACATAGGCCGTAGTCACACATACGTCAGGGTGATCAGTCGGAACACCCACCGTCAAAAAATTATAATATATAGAGACAATTATATACAAAGTATTGAAGCCATACCAACATTGAGATATAAAGTTCTATCCTGGTGATCCGAAATGAACGGGTCTTTGACATATAAAATCTAATCTGGCTGCTTCTCTCCCTATTTAACATTCTACTCCTCTAAAGTATTTCTGGATTTTGGAAGCAGAGGATTATTAAACTAAAGTTTGATCACTGAAATTCAGGGTTTCTGGGGTGATGGCTTTGAGGCGTATGCTTGGGTATCGAATGACACATATAATATTAGTCAAACTGATTATCACGAAGTGAAATATGACAAGTACAAGTGAACGAAAGGAGTAGGTAGGAGGATAAAATACTTGCACCTCTGCAACAGAGGATGGCGCAAAAGAAGTAATTGCTGGTGCTGCCTCGGATAAATCAGTGGGGTATGTCTGACTTGGATTTGCACATGAAATGCACTTCATGTGCGACTTGGACTTCTTGTTTCGGTGGTTCATTTTATTTTAGAAGAAAAGAGGAATGGGGAAGGGGAAATTGAAGGTGAGCAGAAAATAACAATTGCAAAATTCCTGAAAATTGCAGCAAATACAAAGCACAAAGATGAAGCTTGAAATTATATTGCCAAGACAAAAGATGAAAAGAGGTGCATGAAAGCCACCTGTAACAATGCGGTGGCAATAAAAATTACGTGGAGCAAGAATGCATCACACATACCCATACAATGCAACCCTCTTTATACCTTGAAATGACAAAAATGTCCTTGTTTGTCAATTGAATGACCATAAAGCACACATGTTGAAATTTTTTGAAATTATAAATATTTGTGATAGTAGTAAATCATCTGGCTCTTCTTCCAATAATAAAATCTTATGTGAGTGGACATTATCCTCTTTTGAAGTACAATATTAACGTTATATTTTTTAATTTTCCTCACTTAAAATTTAATCATCATATATGAAATCATTGTTAATTCATATAACATTTGGTTATTTTTCTCATAAATTATGTCAGTTGTGTACACTAATTTTCAAATTAGAATTTCTATATATAATTTGTCTTTAACCAAGTAGTCTTTTAAGTATGAATTTAGTTATTTTGAGGTATTAATAAAAAATACATTTAAATTTAAGTTTTTATAATTTATAAGTATACAAATATTTTCTTTATTTTAATTTATTTATCTAATTTTAAATATTATTTAAGTATATCATATATTACTCATTCTAAAAAAAATAGAATAATTGAAATATTGATTGCACTTTAAAATATTTCATTATGTAGTCTTTTACATTTCATTTATTGTTTTTATAGAAAATACTTTTGAAGAATATTCTCTTTATTAAATTTCCAATAACATTGTGGAAATTATTGGGCTTTTTTAATTTTATTTTATTACCGTGGATAAATTTTATCCTATTATTAAGATTTTTGCTTATAATAATTAGTTAATGCTAATATAAATATAAATTACTTCAGATCTTCTATGTAATGATGCATGCCAGTAACCTCTTTAAAATTAAACACCTGTGAAGTAGGCCCCATACTCTCAAGATAAAGTGTATAGAGGTAGGGGTGCATATCGGTCGGGTCGGGTCGGTTTTGAACATTATCGATTTTGCTTATCGGTTATCGGTTTGTAGACTAGCTAAACCGTTAAAGAACCATTAAGTTATCGGTTAATCGGTTATTGGTTAATCGGTTATCGACCCTTATCGGTTCGGTTATCGGGTTAACCGTTAACATATCACACATTTTTTTAAAATAAAAATCACATGAAGAACAGGCAAAAGGTCCTGCGACGGTGCAACTAAAGTGACAGCATACTAATTACTAAAGCATACTAAAGTGACAGAATACTAGCAAACACTTACACTGCCTTTCTTTTACTTGCTAAAGCACAAAGTCACACACTAAAACACAAACAAAACAGTACATGATTCAATATTCATCACAACCTTTTTATACATGAGACAAGTCCTTGAAACTGAAAGATCACAAAGACACAAAATGAGTTCACACTTCACAGTAAGGCTATCACTATCAGTAATTCAGTATGCATTTATGCTCAGTGCTCACCCAACTCTCAGCAGTCAGCACAACACAACATTTTCTACTAGAAAACACTCGACACAACAGCCACAACAGTCAACAAATCCCCAACATCTCACACAGGCGCAATCAAAATTTCAAAAATTCAAAATAGCAGTCACACAAACTGAAAATTTAGTCCAAACATAGTACTAATATTTCACATTCAAGTACACAAAATAATAGCTAGTAATCAATTCTTGCGAGTTAACGATTCTGGTTTCTTGTTTCCAAACAACGTTTAACATGATTTCTTAAGGAGGCAATTCCAGTATAGTGTGAATGGTAATAAGCAACACGACCACAATGAATACATTTCATTGTCCACGATCCATCTTCTTTTTCTTCAAGTTTTTCATAGTGATTCCAAATAGGTGATCGATTAGAACCATGAAGTTAAGGCATGATGAAATCTGATGAACAAAGAAACAGAGAAAGCAGTAGAAATTTAATGATTAAAATGAAAGATTAGTCAAGATAAAGTGATAAATTGATACAGAATACCAAATTCTACTGGGAGCTTTGCACAAATATTTGTATCAACCATAATATAACATACTCATTACTCATTAGTCATCAAAAAAGAGAAGTCAATCATAAATCATGCATAAAGACAAGATAATAAATAACACATGTATGATGTAATATAAGAGACCACCTCAATAGTAAGACATCTACCTTCCTTTTCCTTTAGTAGAGTTAGTGAAGGAAACCTCCAATTTTACATGTCATCAATGCAAAGTTCGTTTCCAAGTTTTGCCAAATCTAAAGATAAATATAACAAGTCAAGGCTCAAGATTTAAAAAATAAAAATATAGAATAAACTATTCACAGTTTTACATCAATGAGGTTCTTTTTTTACCTTCTTCAAGTTGCTCAAGAAAATCTAAATCTTCCTCAATACTTATGGGTTGTGGCTCACTTCGAAGCCAATCTTGAAGGCACACTAGAGCTTGTACCAATTTAGGAGTTAATGAACTCCTAAACGAATCAAGTATGCGTCCTCCAGTACTAAAAGCACATTCAGACGCCACACTTGAAACGGGAATAGACAACACATCTCGAGCCATCTCAGAAAGAATTGGAAATCTAGGGGAGTTAACTTTCCACCAAAGCAATACATCAAAATCTAATTTTCCAACTTCAATTTCTTCATCAAGATACTTAACTAATTCTGACTTTGAACTTGCTCCTCCTTTTTCAGATGTATGTTTTTGTAATTCCTCAAAAAAAATTCCAAATTCTCCTCCAGACCTTGAATCAACAGACCTTGAATCAGAAGTATCCACCTCAGTTGAAGAAAATTGGCCATTTTTATCAGAATCAACAGGCTTTGTATACTCATTAAACAATGATTCCATGTATGTTCGCACACTGATTTCTAAAGCAGCCCCTTTTTCTCCAAACATCTTCCTAAGTGCAAAGCCAAGAGTGATAAATTTGTGACGAGGATCCAAAACACATGGTATAAAAACCATTTTATTCATTTTTTCAGTATCACCCCAATATTTATCAAATTTCTCCTTCATATTTTCCGCCATTTTAGCCAAAACATGATCTTCATTTGATATCAATTGATTCAAGTAAACACCAACTTGACAAATTTCAAGAAAATGAAGATTTGATGTAACATATCGTGATCCAGATATCTTCAAAGTAAGATTAAAAAACATTTCAAGAAATTTTGTGATTCGCTTTACGCCCTCCCAATCACTACTCAAAAGTGTACCTGTAGAATTTTTATCCACCATATCAACAAACTTAAGATGTAGTGTCAAGCCAATATCACGATCGGCGTACTCTACAATTGCACCTTCATATTCAATTACCCGCTTCAACATCATGTAGGTTGAATTCCACCTTGTAGGAACATCCAAGCATAAAGACTTTTTAGCAAGATTTTCATCTTCACAACATTCTTGAAACTTTTTCCACCTAGCAGGAGATTGTCTGATGTATCTCACTGCTTGCCTAACTCGTTCAATAGATATATTTGCTTCTTTTGTACCGTCTTGAACAATAAGATTTACAATATGAGCCATACACCTTATATGAAGGTGACTACCACCCATTAGATTGGTCCCCCATTTAGTTAATTGCTTAGACAACTCAGTTATTGCCACACTATTTGAACCAGCATTATCAACTGTAACAGTGAAAATGTGATGCAATCCCCACTCATGTAAGCACTTACTAATAAACTTTCCAAGATCTTCACCTCTATGACTAGTGATTGGACAAAAATTGATAATTCTTTTATGCAAAGTCCAATTTTTATCAATCCAATGAGCAGTAATGACCATATAATTAATTCTTTGGATGGAAGTCCAAGTATCAGTGGTTAAAGACACCCTTTGTTTTGTTCCCTTAAAAACAGCCATCAACTTATGTTTTTCTTCATCAAAAAGATTAAAACAATCACGAGTCACAGTGGTACGAGAAGGAATGTGGAAACAAGGTTGTGCTACTTTCATAAATTGTTTAAAACCTTCTTTTTCAACAAATCTAAAAGGAAGTTCATCAATAATTACCATACGACACAAGGCCTTTCTACACTCTTCCTGATCAAATTTCCATGGAACAACAACTACATCACCCTTGTTACCACCTATCATTGGTTGAAATGCTAATCTTGATTGTCTAATATCAATGTTATAAGGCATCTTAGAGAATTTGGATATATGAGTAAGCATTGACGTCGTACCATGATCTTTTGTATCAGCAAAATACTTTCTTACAGTAGTTGCAAACACCCTTTTCATTTCCATCAGAATCAGTTTTACGAGAAAAATGATCCCACGCACGAGATCTTTTTTTCCTCTCTTTCTTTACTTGAGACTCAACAATTTGACTTTGATTTATTGCATTTGAATTAGAAGCTCCACTTTCACCAACAACCTTATCAGTTATGACATTTTCAGCCATGATACTTTCACCCAAAACTGCGAAAAGATATGCCATAATCGTTTATTGAACTATTTTTTATAAGATCTAGATGAAGCCTTGAAGGAACTAAAAAAAGAGTAAGCAGCCTTACAACCTTTCTTGTTGTGGGAGGGGCAGGGGAACAAATGCCACAACTCATTTGATGTGAAGTATAATACAATGCAAAAGTATTTTATCTTCGATCTGAGCGAAGGTATTAGACGGGGGAAATGAAAATGAAATTCAAGACTCTTAATTCGTTTGACCTGCAGTGGAGATATAGTCCTATATGCAAACCCAAGCAACAAAATAACGCTCACTTCTCAGACAACCACCAACTACACCCATCCGGCCTGCCCATCTTTTTAATTTCATTCTTTCACCAAGAAACACCAAATGAACACCATGAGAAAAGGAAAAGGGAAATCACTGTCCTACGGATATTAGATGTACAAGAAAGAAGAAGGTCATGAAATGATGATAAATGGAACGAAATCAACGAATACAGAAATTGAAGCTTGACTCTTGAGGACTAAGATGTCATTGTTAGTCGTTACCTTGTGAGACGTGAGTTCCGTCCTCGCCTGAGAGGCTGAGTGACTAGAGAGTAGTTGTCGCCTCGCCGGACGCCTGAGTTACTCGTTGGTTAGTCGTCGCCGACTCGCCTCACCGGAGTTTGGAAATTGGGAACTGGAGAGAGCGGCGGAAAATTGAGAAGAAGCAGAAGGACGAAGGTTTCTAGTTTCTACTTTGTAACCTAATTGTGAATTAGAAAATTAGAAAATTTAGGGGGAAATAGTCGGGTAATCGGGTTACCCGGGATATTTCCTTCCCAAACCCGTCACCCGAACCGTTAATCCAATTAAAAAAGTTAGTGAACCGGTCCCCGACCCAATTACCCAATAGCCCGACCCATTAACCCAATAAACCGAAAATCGGTTCGGATTAATGGTTTTACCCGTTTTTTGCACAGCCCTATATAGAGGAACAAAATAGTAGTTGATTGTTGTCTAATTTGGGAAAAGTACATGTTCAGTAGCACAAAATACAATAGGTTAGTAGCAAAATAATTATAAAATATTAAAACCACCCCTATGCCCAAGCAGGCATGTTGACGGAGAGGAGTCTGCACCTCTTATATAATAGTAGAAATATATATATATATATATATATATATATATATATATATATAAAACTAGTTGAAATAGCATTCTATGACTTTGTTGAAATAACATTCTATGTCAAAAGAGATTTACTTATGACTATGTATCTTAATTACTCCGTTGAAACATTTTTACATTCTGCCCTAATGTGTGTATATTATTTTACTTTGTTGAAATAATATCTTAATGACTCTGTTGATACACTATTATATTCTCCCCTAATGTGTGTGTATTACTTTGTTGAAATAGTTTCTTAATGACTGTTGAAACACTGTTACATTTTGCCCTAATATATGTGTTTTACTTTGTTGAAATAACATCTTAATGCCTTTATTGAAACAATGTTACATTCTCCTCTAATGTGTGTGTAGTCCTTTGTTTAAATAGAATCTGATAAATTTCTAAGTTGTTAATTATTGAGACTTATAATACTTTTTACGTTATTGTCAAATGATATATGTCATTTACTCTAACACATTTTATGTGTCACTCATAGAATTTTGAAAGTCAAATAATTTTTTTATATTACTTTTAAATATTTTAACTTATCAATTATTGTAATTTAAAGTTTTATTACTGTAGTTTTTAAATATATAACAGGCTAAAAAGAAAATGTAAAACAAAATTAAAAGGAAAACAATGCAGAATTAATGGTCAATTTAATGTGATGCAAATGAAATTTGAAGAAGCAACTAAGTGTTGTATATTTTATTTTTTTTAAAATATAAGTTGTTAATTAATTATTGTGATTTATAGTACTATTATGTTTTTAACATCATTTTTATAAATAACATATGTTTCTTCTTTTATTCTAATTTATGTGGCACAATTGAATTTGGAGAGTTAATCACTTTTTACATAATTTTCCAATATTTGAATTCAATAATTATAATAATTTATAGTACTTTTTATATAAACTTTAAATAATATATGTGATTTCTTCTATCCTAATTTATGTGAAGTTAATAAAATTTTGAGTGTCAATATATTTTTAATACTATTTTTAAATATCAATAATAAACAATCATATCATCATTTAAATTTGGCCTTAATAGTGAAATATGAAACATTAATTTTCTTAGTTAATTTTATTGGACGTGATCTCAAACACAATAACAAAGAAAGCCTAAAATAATTACAAATGAATACTACATATGTCTAAAAAAAAATAGTAGCACTAAATTTTTTTGAGGGGACGTGTGGGTCTAAGTAAGTGCTAACACCAGCACTTTTATGCCTTTAACACCAGCACTTTTAAGCCTCTAAGGCATTGAAAAAAGCCTCATATTTGAATATATTTATCAATATGTACCAGTTGATTTATTGTAAAAAGATATTAAAGAAGGGGCAAATAAAACTTTTGAAAAGTACTGCATTATCAACAAAAGGACACAATAGGAACTAGAGGGAAAAAATCACAAAACGCACAATTCCCAAAGCAAATTGTATAACCATTCACAGCAAAGTATAAAACAGATTAATTGTAGATATTAATTACAGTACAATTACAAATTTGCCCTTATGCTATTTTGGATATGGCAAAAAAAAAAAGCCATGTTGAAACTTACAAAACTGTCTCTTCCATAATAGACAAATATAATAGATAAATAAGAAAATGAGCATGTAAAAACAATAACACTAACTCTTTTGTATTCAACACGAAAATATGGTCTAGTTCTATTTCTTAATTTCCTAGTATATGTTAGTATTATAGAAACTTGCATCTATTTATTTGACTTCCAAGGGGAAAATAATATTTGTTGTATCATATTAATGAATCTTCAGCTAGTTTTTTTTCTTTGTGTTGTGACGAAAAAATGAAAACGAAAATCTAACAATAAAGAACACCAAGTTTAACGTGGAAAAACCCTTCAAATCGAAGGTAATCACCACGGGACCGACAAGATCCGAATTGTTTCACTATACCAATAAGAGGGTTACAAATATTCTTCTAATGGCTACACAACAAGTGCCAAAAGAGAACAAACAATAGCTACACCAACAGAAGATAAATAGAAAGAAACACCACCCAAATTCATCTTCTGTTTGGGACCTAAAACAGGATCTTGCTGACCTCCGAATCCGATTTCTACCGTTCAAATCAACCACCAAGATGTCAGGAACACTCAGTCCAAATTTCATCTCGATCCAACGATTAGTTAATCAGAAAACACGATCTAAACGTTGCTGGTCGGAGAAAAAGACTGCAGCAAAAGAACCCTTTTTCTTCTCTCTTTTCTCTTGTTGAAAACTCTATAAAAAAACCTCTCTTAAGTCCTAATGTCTTTCAAAGACAATACCAATGAGCAATTGAATTATTCTCTCAAGACCATCCTCTATTTATAGAGTTGTGCTTTACCTTACAAAGCCAAAACCAACTACAAATAGGATTACAATTCCAATCTTTTTCCTAATAGAATTGAAAACCAAATAAAGAGAATAATTCCAATCCTTTTCCAAGTAGGATTAGGTCATAGGGCCTTTGGCTGGAACACCGGCAATAGCCAACAAACTCCCCCTCCAGCCAAGGGGCCAAATGGACTTCAAGTGGAGAAACTTTTGACAGGCTTCCTGCCTGCCACACTTCTACAAACTCATGCTTGTCTACGATGAGTTCTTTCCACTTATCTCTATGAGTATCTAACGTGTTGAGCTTGGCTTCTCTCTAGTAGATCTTCTACAAGAGGTTTCTAGAGCATCCGAAGCGGTCATCCCAACATGAGTTGGTTGATTATCAACCACAACATTATCAGTAGGAACAATTATATGTTTTACACTCTGATCATTATCTTGGGTTCCTTCATGTGCAGAAGATGTATCAATAGTAGGAATTGGATCAACATCAACTAAGCTCTCATCAGTCTGTGAATCTGGTTTCCCAGTCTTGTCAATATCTTCAATAGTTTGATCTTCAAAGAACGCAACATCACGACTTCTAATGAGCTTCTTATCAATTGGATCATAAAAGCGATATCCAAACTCATCTTTACCATAACCAATGAAGATGCACTGCTTAGTTTTAACATTCAATTTCGACCTCTCATCTTTTGGAACATGCACACAAGCTTTACACCCAAACACTTTCAAGTGATCATAAGAAACATCCTTATCAAACCAAACTCTATTTGGAACATCACCATCCAAAGCAACAGCAGGAGACAAATTGATAACATAAGCAACAAGGTTAAGTGCTTCAGCCCAAAAAGAATTTGGAAGTTTAGCCTCTGAAAGCACACATCTAACTCTTTCAACTAAAGTTCTGTTCGTCCTCTCTGCCAAACCATTTAATTGAGGAGTCTTTGGAGGAGTCTTCTGATGACGAATTCCTTGCGAGTTGCAGTAGTTATCATAGGGACCAATATACTCACCACCATTATCAGTGCAAATACATTTTAATTTCTTTCCCGTTTGTCTCTCAGATAAGGCTTGAAACTATTTAAACACATCAAGCACTTGATCTTTGGATTTTAAAGGATATATCCAAATCTTGCGAGAATAATCATCAATGAAAGTAGCAAAGTAAAGTGCACCACCTTTTGACTTCACTTTAAAAGACCACACAAATCTGAGTGT
>CM040629.1:85673658-85696158 GCA_022817965.1 Solanum lycopersicoides | reverse complement strand
TGCAACAAAAGAACTCTTTTTCTTCTCTCTTTTCTCTTGTTGAAAGCTCTATCAAAAAACCTATCTTATGTCCTAATGTCTTTCAAAGACAATACCAATGAGCAATTGAATTATTCTCTCAAGACCATTCTCTATTTATTGAGTTGTGCTTTACCTTACAAAGCCAAAACCAACTACAAATAGGATTACAATTCCAATCTTTTTCCTAATAGAATTGGAAACCAAGTAAAGAGAATAATTCCAATCCTTTTCAAGTAGGATTAGGTCATGGGGCCTTTGGCTGGAACATGGGCAATAACCCAACACTTTGTTCAATAAAAAAATTGTCTATTAATTTGCCTCCACCAAACTCGATCCATTATCATCCCTATCCTTGCCCTACCATGGATTCAACCCACCCTACCTTGCCTAGTTTAGCTCCTCTCTCTATATATATATTTTTCAAGTTCGCAATGATAATTTAGAAAATAAGCAAAATGTAAGTAATGAAGCTTTGTTTCTTCTAAGAAATTAACTAACATGTTCCTAATTACAAGAGTAGAATTTCACTAGAAAATGATCAAAATGGTCCTTAATGTATGAGTAATGATTTTCTTGGTTCTTAATGTATTTTACTTGATTGGAACGATCCTTAATTATAATAAAGGTGTTCAGTTTGGTCCTTAATATATTTCACTCAATTGAAATTATCCTTAATGTATAATTTTTTGTCATTAACCCTAAACTTAACAAAATTTATTAACAAATAATCTTAAATTTAATTGTAGACTCCACGTGTGGCTAACAAAATTCATCATTGATGTCTTCCTTGTTAGCTCCCAAGAAATACTTCATGAAAACTAACATCATTTTCTCTACTTTCTCTAACAATATTTACTATTTTCTCTTGCTTAAAATTGAAGTGGGTATTAGGTTCGTGGAATAGTATTATAGAAAAAAGAAAATAGGAAATTTTGTTGGAGAAGCTAGAGAAAATGGTGTTAGATTTATCGATTTTTTTAGAGATAACAAAAAAGACAAAAATGGTAAAATTTGTTAGTCACATAGGGTCTAAAATAAAATTTAACAGTTTTTATTTAGATATAGGGTAAAAGACCAAAATGAACCATTTTTGTCATAGATTAAAGACCATTTTAATAAAATGAAATACATTAAAGACCAAAATCAACATTTTTGTTATACATGAAGGACCATTTCAATAAAGTGAAATATATGAAGGACTAAAATAGAACATTACCTATATAGGACCGTTTTGGTCATTTTCTCAGATTTTTATTGTTTACCTTGATGAACTCAAAGAGGTTTAGGGGTCGTTTGGTACAAATTTTAATAATACAGGGATTTGTAACACATGAATTAATAATGTTGGAATTAGTAGTACAAAGATTTGTAATGCATACGAGTGGCAAACGAGTGAGTCGAGTCGAATATGAGTTGATCAAAAAACGAGTTAAACAAAAATGAGTAAGTTACTCGACTCAACTCAACTCATATTTTAAATAGGTAAAAACGAGTTACCCAATGGATAATATGGGTAACCATATTTATCCATATTATATTAGATATCTTGTTAAAAGCTTTAAAACAAAACAATTTTTTTTATCACTTCACTCCACTTCCTACCAGCACCACCACCACCCCCAAAAAAAAATATATAAAAAAATAATAAAAAATTACCCCCCCCCAGCCCCTACACCCACTACCCCCTGCTGGCCCCCCACCCCCACCCTCCATTCCCATCACAAAAAAAAATTAACAAAATTTTTAATTAACAAAATTACCACCCCACCCCATAGAACCCCCCCCCCTCTTCCAAAAAAGAATTAACAAAATTTTAAATTATTTTAAAAAGATATTTAGAAAAAGATTACTAACCCACCTCCTACAAGCCCCGGACCATCCCAAACTAAATGTAAAAAAAATTCCTTTTTTATAGATTTTATTTTTAAAAAAACTTTCTTACTATCCAACCCTTTATCACTTTTTTTTTGTTTGCTTTTACCCATTTTATCAATTTAACTACTCATTTTTAAATGAGTAATGTGGGTATTACTCGTTTCTTTACCCATTTTAAATGAGTTGGATACCCAATTCATTTAAACTGAGTAATATGAATGGATACTAATACTATTTGCCCATTTTGCCACCTCTAGTAATGCTCAATTTATTTTTATCAAGTATTTTGTTCATTCTTTTCCATCTCATATTGTATTTGGATTAAGACCTCATTTGCTTGCACTTAATGGAGGTTTGAATCTTAATCTTTCAAATTCAACCTATTAAGTACGTTTGATATTTAGTTCTGAATATTAATCATTCAGATTCAACCCATTAAGTTCATTTATTTAATTTTTTTAAAAACCCTATTAATGTGTCTGAAGAGGTCTGAACGAATGAGATCTGTAAGAAACTCTTAACAACATTCAGACGATTTGATAAGTTATCAAAAAATAAAAATAATAAATCATAGCTTCTCTGCTTTGGGCGTGCCTTTTTTAACTTATAACTAAAAACCTTCTTTCTCGTTTTTCTCAATCAAACACCAATTTTTTCCTAATTGGTAAGTTTTCATAAATCCTTTCAAGTATTCTTTTATATATTAATAATTTTCTTGTATTGATATGTGTCAAGAACACTGGTTACAATAACATTTTTGGTGTATTGTTGTTTATCAAGGTTTTTGAATGAAAAAATAGTACCCCAAATCATGATTATCAAAGAAAATTTTTAATCAAAAGTGATATATTTTGTTGAAATGAAATTTTTTATAATATTTTATTAATATAATGTTATATCACTTCCACATTCAGATATTGAAAACAAACAACATTAATTATTTAATGTTCAGATTTAGAGAATACATCTTAATATTCAGATCAAAACAATCTGATCTTAATGCAAATCTTAATATTTAGATGTTTATTCAGATTTAAACCTCTTAATCTTAATGAAAACAAATGGGACCTAAAACTCTATAAAATATTTCTTTCCAGTTATACCCTTCATTATTATTAAATTGAGTAAAGTTAGATAATTACCGACAATGCTATTTTTTAAACAGAGGGAGTATATGTTTCTTATAGATTTTCAGACAATTAACTTACGGATAACAACGAAATCTTATCTCCTTTTGAGTTGCCTATGTCTCCGGTCTCCACACTCTTTTTGCTTAAATTTATGGGTCGTTAATTGGTTGTGTATACTGTTGTCAACAGATACACTAGCATCAAGTGAAGTTAGAAAGTGCAAAAAAATGTCACCCACTTCAAATTACCAGTTGTTTTCACTTGTACTGCTAATAACAGTTGATCAATTTCAGAAGAAAACAGTGTGAAATCTGATGTGTTTCTATCACCAGCATTTGTATTCCTGGATACGAGGAGAAATGGATGCTCAATTTTCATGCAATTGATACACGAGGTGCTGAAGATACACTGGGATGCACTGAATGCAGGTGTGATCTTTACAATGTTACCAAGGACGAGAATAACCGAGATATAGAGCCAGATTACATGGGAGGCTCGAGAGATGTTGTTACGATGGAACAAGATGCAAGGTGAAAGACGGATTCCAAGGATCAAAGAGAAGCCTGTACTTGAAGTACACAGTGAAGTATATTGATTGGGATGCCTCTATTGTGCCTGTAAATATATATTTGCTTGATATAACTGATACATTGAAAAAGCCAGAAAAATCGAATGCCATTGTGGCAAGACATCACTGCAAGGTATTATGTGCTGTTCCCTATGATATTTACTAGAACGAATGATAAATCAAATCATTTTTAGCTCTTTGCTACTACCTAAATGGATATGGTTAATATTCATGCAATTTCCTTCACTTCAGATTGAATATTTAGTGGAGTCATGTATGGCATCTGTTGCAAATGTCGATTGCACTCATACAAAGAAGATAAGTGTAATATTTCCTAGTGGCGGAGATCTCATCTACGGAGTTGCTCATCAACATATAGGAGGGACTGGTATGGCACTCCATGGAGAGGTACTCTGAGCTATTATATTTTGTTTCTTTGGTCATGTTCTGCTTACAATCTTGTACATTTTCAGATAATGTATAAAACAAAGATTTTTGTACAAAAAACTTTTTATTTTAATCAACATTGAGTGTTTATGATGTTTTAATTATCAAACTATTTTGTGTTTTAGTTCATCTCTTGTGGAATTTGCATTGCTTCCCTTGTTTGGCTATGTTTTCTTTTTCTTTTAAATTTTTTGTACTTGGATTTGCTATCCTTGAGCCGAGGATCGAGAAATAACCTCTCTACCTCCACAAGGTAGTGCAGTAACGTCTGGATACACTCTAACACTCTCCAGACCCCACTTGTGGGACTACACTGGTGATGTTGTTGTTGATACATGACACTGGTTATGTATGCCACAACTTGCAAGACCAGATTGATCGAATCCATATCTAATCTCGTTCTCTTAACATCAGATAAAAGAAGTGTTGTTAGCATTTATTTGACATGATTATTTTCTTAATTTCTTCTTCTTTGTTTCCGCTGCACTGGTCTAGGATGGACGTGTCATATGCTCATCTCTTCCAATCTACGGGAAAGGAAAGGAACCAGGAAATGAAGCTGGTTACATTGTCGGGATGTCTAGTTATTATCCTAGACCTGGCTCTATCAAGATCTCAGAAGGGGAGACTATAACTTTACTATCAAACTATAGCAATGATCAGAGGCATACTGGAGTGTTGGGGTTGTTCTATCTCTTGGTTGCTGAACCATCACCGAAACCTGTATCTATCCAACATTCCGCAGATGGAGTAAGATCTTTGACTCATTAAAATTTATCCTACTCAAGTCTAAGAAAGATAATATATTTCTGAACTTGTTTCTTCTTCACTACTACAGACAGGTGAGATTGTACAATTGCAAAATGCTGTTGGAGCCTTGGTAGTGTTTGGAATTGCACTACTTGTTTGTGCTGCTGTTATTTATCAACGTCGGAACAAAAGAGATCAGGAAGGCTATGAGTCTATACTGACCCGAGGTTCTCTCCAATTGGTGACTTTAGTCCCTAATACGTCGGAATAAAAGGAATCAGGAAGGCTACGAGTCTATACTTAAGTCTAAAAGGATCATATATCTCCCTTCTTTTTGTACACTTATGTTGTACTTGTATCTCCAGTTACTGAATTATATTACATGATTTTGTAATCTAATATAAATACGGCAAGAAAAAGTTTGTAACAAGGTGATTAAAGACTATTATGAGTATTTAATCAAGTCTAACTATTTAATCACAATAAATATAATAAAAGCAATTAGCAAGATATCAAGGAATGAATCTAGACAATAATATGAATACTTCTTTTTGAGATACTATATTCATTTTTCCAACATATACCTCAAAGTCTCGACGGTAGTTGAAATGTACTCAACTTTAGGCTTCAGAGAATTGAATTATTTCGACAGACCAATGGTTAGTTGCTAACAACATCCTATCCTTACAAGGTGGGTTTATGGACAAGAGGGGAAATAATATCCCTTAGCTCTTCCAACGCTCGGGCATTCTTATCAGTGAACTGTTAAGAGAACCTCATTTCTCCTCCAAATCCGCAGCAAACTTTGGACTAACAACACAGAGAGTGTTCTACAGGTCTTTTATGTTATTCTAGAATGGAGTTCCAGACAAAAGTATGTGTTACGCTGTTTCAACCTTTCTCAAAGCTTTCCACACAAGACTCTGCTCATTCCAACCATTGTTCAAGGACCAGAAGACCAGGAAATTTTTCTCTAGTCTCTTTATCATAACCCTCTCCATCTTCTCCCGTGAGAATCCTGAACAAGTCATAATAGCTTCCCAAAATACTCTTACTTTTCGTCTAGGATTTCAGCTTCATCATGCGTATAAGGTGTGGATTTTTTTTCATAGCATGGGATAAACAGTGAAAAACACCAATAGTATCTTCATCTTCCTTTAAAGAGAAGTCCTTATTGTTCAAGTTGTGGAAGGGAATATCCACCGCCCATTTCTGGAACTCGGCTTCCCAGTAAAGAAGCAAATTATATGGTGCAATGATTACAGGACGACACTCTGGGAACAGCTTCAGAAATGACTGAAGAAATTTCATGGTGAGTTGGGTTTTTTCGGTGCCAGGTAGGTGTGAGATAATGCATGCATACTCCCTTACTCTCAGATAGGAGCTCTCTCAGCCTCTGAAGAGTTATATCTCCCATTGTTGTTGAGTCTAGAGGCGGACCCACACTACGGAGAGGGTGTTCCCACCCAAAGTACCCCTAGACGTAATCGGCGTCGTCGTCCTCTAAGAGGACTAATACAAGCCCTTAGCATATATCATAGCACATCATGGGTTAAAAATGCGGAACAATTTAAAACTTTTCTATATAGTGAAGTATACTTAGACTTCTCACATATCGTATATGGGGTTTAATTACATAGATCCCTTACTTATGAAGCTTACATAGGCTTCTCACTTAACATTTAACAACAATATAGTCTAATAGTTCGTCTCACATTTAACCATCTAAAGAATGAATCACAACAAGTGAGAACAATCATTTCACTTTAGACACCACTTCGTAAGTGAATAAACCTTTCACTTAACACTTTATTATAATCATGAGAAACTACTCTCAATCATATAATAATCATACCATAACATACTTATATAATTCATAACCAATTCAATAGTCTAGGGTTAAGGATGAGGAATACTTAGCATCAACATCACAACCACACCTTAGACCTAGAAGCATTATTATCTAACTCATAATTCATAATTGAATCCAAGAAGAACCAATCAACATACCTCATTGCTCTTCCAAGAACCTTCATACAAGAATTCATAACCAATTACATAAACAAGGTAAATTCAAGAAACAATTACATAATTAACGACAATGTAATCAATCTACATATTCATAATCTTCACAATTCACCATATCAATTCAAGGTTTTCATGAAATTGGGTAGAAAGGACATGGGTCTAGGGAAATCTCATAGGAAATCATCAAATTAACCATCAATATATACTTCAACAACATTAATTCATCATAATTTACCACAATTGGTTCATAATTTCATTTTTCAAAGAGTTTGTAAATGCTGAAATAGACGTAAAATAAATTGTGTGAGCATACGTGAAGTTTTCAACTTATTATAGAGGTCCTCACACAGTTTTTTTTGGGGAAAAAATTTGGGTGCTCATGGCGCTAGATGCATGAGCTAATACGCACAAAAAATTAAGGAATTTTGCAGTTCTTAAAAATGGGGCTTGTAAATGCACAAACGAGCGTTAAAAATGGTGTGGCTATACATGAAGGTTCCCCAACTCATTAAGGAGGTCCTCATAAAGTTTTTGAGAAAATATTTTTGGGTGCAGATTCATAGGCTAATACAAACGAAAAATTGGGGATTTTGGGAAGTTCTTAAAAAAAGGTTTGCAAATTCGAAAATGGGCGTTAAAAATGGTATGAGCATACATGAAGGTTCTCCAACTCATTAATGAGATGCTCATTAAGTTTTTTGAGAACAAATTTGGGTGCTCCGGGCACCAGATTTATGAGCTAATACACACGAAAAATTGGAGAATTTGGGCGGTTCTTAAAAAAGGGCTTGTAATGCGGAAATGGGCATTAAATATGGTGTGAGTATACATGAAAGTTCCTGATCTCACTACGTCGGTTCTCATAAAGTTTTTTGAGAAAATAATTTTGGTGTTACTAGCGCCAGATCCATAGGTTAATACATACGGAAAAAATGAGATTTTTTAAGTGATTCTTTAAAAAGAACTTGTAAATGCGAAAGTGATATTAAAAAATGGTGTGAGCATATGTGAAGGTTCTCCAACTCATTACAGAAGTACTCATAAATTTTTTTGATTAAAAACTTTTGGGTGTTCCGGGGGCTAGATCCATGGGCTAATAGAGACGAATAATTTAGAAATTTGGGTGGTTCTTAAAAAGGTTTTGTAAATGTGGAAATGAGCGTTAAAAATGGTGTGAGTATACGTGAAGGTTCCTCAAATCATTACAGGGATCCTCATAAAGTTTTTTGAGAAAAAAAATTGGGTACTCCGTACGCCGATCCATACACGAAAAATTTGGGAATTGGTGGTTCTTAAAAAAGGGCTTTTAAATGTGGAAATGGGCGTTAAACACGGTTTGAGCATACGTGAAGGTTCTCCAACTCATTACAGAGGTCCTAATAAGGTTTTTTAAGGAAAATCTTTTGGGTGTTCGGGCACCAGATCCATGGATTAATACACACCAAAAAATAGAAAATTTGGGCAACTCTTAAAAAAGGGCTTGTAAATGCGGAAATGAGCGTTAAAAAAATGGTGTGAGTATACGTGAAGGTTTCCCAACTCATTACGGAGGTCATTATATTTTGAGAAAAAAACTTGGGTGCTCTGGGCGCCAGATCCGTGGGCTAATACAGACGATAAATTGAGAAATTTGGACGATACTTAAAAAAGGACTTGCAAATGCGAATATATACTTTAAAAATGGTGTGAGCATACGTGAAGGTTCTCCAATTCACTCATAAAGTTATTGAAGAAATAATTTTTCGGTGCTCGGGTGCCAGATCCATATTTATTTTAAAATATTAGTGTTTGGTACAATCCAAATTTGTCGGTATCTGGTATGGTATTTGGGTATGGGTAAATATTTGGTATTTGGTATGGTATTCGGGAGTAAAATTTTAGAATTATGATATTCGTGTTTGGGTTTGATAGGAGACATTAGTACCATTTGGTATTTGGTATTTTCTGAATATCAAATTATCTACTTAATGTAGGTCATATATCGACATATCAATTACTCATTAGTAGAAGTCCAAAGAGAAAGTTATAGAATAAGCATGAACAATTCAAATACATGTCTTTTAGCTGTTTTAATTTTCTTTTATTGACGTCTTCTTACTTGTTGATCTTCTATTATATCGTGTCCCCACTTAAGAAAAAGAAAAATAATTCGAGAAATAGTATTAACTGTATAATAAAATTGGCTATAATTTCAATTCGGTATTATCAATAATCGTACAAAATCGAAGTTTAATTTACCGTTTTCCGAATTAACAAATGGAAATTCAAAATTTTGGTATTTTATATCTACTTTAAACTACTAATTATCTTTAATACCACACCCGAAATTTGAGAAATCCGAACTGAATAACGAATGTCCACCCCTAATTTTGATGGACTTGGGGATTGTAATAGTTGGGCTAAAATCTAAGTGTTGGGCTTGAGAAAATGGTAAAGTTAAAGACTTAAGTTAATTAAAATTTAATAAAATATTTATATTTTATTTATGAATAATATATAAATCATTATAAAATTTATATCTCTAATTTATCGATTTGGTTATTTTTGCGGTTGTCATTTAGTAAACCCCAAACCAAACCAAATAATATCGATTTTTAAAACTTAAAATCAAACCAAACCAAATATCGTTCTTTTTAACTGGTTAGGTTCGTATTGCGGTTCGATTTGTTTTTTTAACCATAACCATGAACAACCTAACGACAACAATGCAATCTAACTTAGCTTTGAAAATTAGTTAAATTAACTCTCGAAAAATGCTGAGTACAAAGAAATGAAAAAGGTACTAGATTAGTTATTACAAATATCGGTCATATTTTGTGATTGCTTCAATAAAGTACTAAATATGAGGAAATTATTAATAAACTCAATTACGAATTTTTTGAAGGAAGAACTTTTCTCCATATATTCCATGTAAGATTTTCAGTTAGATCTTTTTTTTTTTTGGCTGCATTGATAATTAGAATGTTGCCTTTCGGAAACCGTCTTTCTATCTCCACAGAATAGTGATAAGGTCTACGTATATCCTCTCCAGATCCCACTTGGTGAAACTTTACTGGGTATGTTGTTGATGATTAGAATGTTATCTGATGAAGTTGTATGGATTATGAGTTTGTGAATTGTTCCAAATTCATAGTTATACTTGGTAGTACTAGCATATAATAAGTTTGAAATGAAAAGAGGATATTTATGGTTTAGAACTTTAGATATAGCAAAATCCATTGATATAGTGTATTGAATTGTTCAACAAATTATGAATGAATTCTGTCCTGGATATCACAGGACCATCAAGAATATAGCAGGGTACAGAGGTGGCCGGGGATTTGGGAATTTTAAGTATCTTCCATATCCCATGTCCTCGTCTTAGATAGCAGAACTTCAAATCGAAGTGCAAACACTATTGTATGGATGCTCTATGTTTCCGCGTTTTGAGAGAACAAGTAAAGCAGATACCTTTTTCATTCTCTTTGGGTGGTCGTGGACTGGATTCTTGGGGTGTCGTGGTTGCAAAATAACCCCTCTCTTCTGTGGAGAGCTTGTGGTGAAGATTTTAGCTTTAAAGCAAAAAGATTTCTGCAGTCCATAGCCAGTGAGCTTAAATGAAAAATAATCTTAGATGTAACTCAAGCATATACGTCTTCTGGACCAGAAAAGTTGATTTGGTACCTAGTAATTGAATCAACTCTACAGGCTACTGGATGGCATTACTTAATAGTTCCATCCGTTGCTGATCTTCGACATAATATGGGCTTTACACATGGAACACCTTGAGCATAGCTAAGCAGCTGTAGGTAGGCCTGCATCTTACTTCCACAGCATAACACCGAGCACCTCGAGTCCCAACCAGTTAGAAACTCTGCATTGTCAGATTTTGCATGGGATTTTCCACGGTTCCCGGAAGGTAAGTCCAACCTGGGACCAACATATGCAGGGATTCATTATTAAGAAACCATATAAGATACACACAGTATTCTTTTAGTAACAACCATCTCTGTCCTCAGTCGACTCACATACAATAGCCACATATACTACTCTTCTCATTCTCCCCAGAAGAATTTGTTCAATTAGTAACACAATACAGAACCTTCAAGCAGTATTCTTTTAGTATCTCTGCCTATCTTCAGACATCTTACATTTAATAACAAATGTTCCACTATTATCTCATTCTTCCAGAAGCATTTGCCAAATTCGTAACAGAACACGGAGCCCTCAAGATACCAGCTTCTCAACAAATGCAGAGCAGATATTATAACAAATTGCCTTTGACCTTAGCCTTTCTATCTGAAGAAATGAGTTGGTGGACTTAAATGAGGGGGTGATATCACACAACAATGGGGATGTTCTCATATTAATGAAAGAAATCCAGGAAAACAAGCTCAGGTGCTCTTGATTTTAGAATGACATTCATTGCCAGAAGTGTATCACATATGATGTCAATCTGACAGTGCGTTCTATCAGCAACAAGAAATTCATGAACAAAACCATCTATTTCAATAAAAGAGCATCCAGGTTGCTTTTGGATTCCCTCAGCACCCATACTCCTCCTTACCATCTTCACATCCTTCCATCTAGATGCAGAGGCATAGGCATTAGACAACAGTACATGTGCCCCACACTTCTCTGGCTCCAATTCGTTAATCTTTTTGGCAGCAACCTCGGCCAACTCTACATTACCGTGTCTGCTACAAGCAAAAAGCAGGGATCGCCAAATGACAGCATCCGGCTGAATGGACATGGAACCTATCAAATCCATAGCCTCAACCAGAAGATTTGCACGACCCAAAAGATCAACCAGGCAACCATAGTGCTCAATCCCCGGGAAAAATTTGCATCTCCTTGTCATTTTCTCAAAATAGTAAAACCCTTCATCAACAAATCCACCATGACTACAGGCAGATAAGACTCCAAGAAACGTTACTTCATTTGGACTTACTTCACTTGATCCTTCCATAAGTGAAAATAACTGCAAAGCCTCTTTGGACCTTGCATTCATAGCTAGCCCAGAAATCATCATACTCCACGAATAAACATCCTTATTAGTTAACGAATGAAAAACTTCGAGAGCTTTATCAACAAGTCCACATTTAGAGTACATATCAATCAAAGAATTCTTCACTATAAGGTTCATTTCTATTCCACTCCTTTCGCTATAATTATGCACCCACCTTCCGAGATCCAGTGCACCTGAATGCCCACATGCAGAAACAACACAAGCAATTGTGGCAGGTTCGGCCATAACCCCAGCCATGAGCATCTCCCTGAATAACTCTATCGCTTCCTTACACATATCACATTTCAAATAACCTGCAATCATAGAAGTCCAACAAACTATATTTTTATCTAACAATCTGTCAAAAACAGTTTTAGCATCTTCTAAACACCCACATTTCGTGTACATATCAACCAAGGAAGAACCTAAGAAGACATCCATTACAACTCCATAGACCACAATCAACCCGTGAATCTTCTTCCCCACATCAAGCAACTCAGTTCTTGCACAAGCTGTAAGAGCACTCACAATACTTACATCATTCAACCTCACATCACTTTCGCGCAACAATTTTCCAAACACCTTCACTGCTTGATAACAACACCCACCTTGTAAATACCCAGAAATCATACTATTCCAAGTAACAACGTCACGAACTGAATCAGGAATAAAATCAAACACCTGCTGTGCAAACTCAACAACCCCACATTGAAAATACATATAAATCAAAGAATTTTGCACAAAAACATCAAATTCAAACCCCATTTTCAAACTCACACAATGAACTTCAGAACCCTTGTGAAAACTAACTAATCTACCACAAGCTTTCAGTACAAAAGGGAAAGTAAAATTATCAAGACTCAAACTTTTCTGCACCATTTGATTGTAAAGACTAATGGCTTCTTGAGGGAATGAACTGTGGGAGTATGCACGAATGAGGAAATTCCAAGAAAAGACATTGGGGTTAGGGATTTGAGTGAAAAGGGTGTGAGAAAAAGTGAGAGTGAAATCAGGATTTGAAAGACAATGGTGGAGGAGTTGACTGGAAATGAATGGGTTATTGAAATAGCCTGAAGTAATGGTATGAGAGAGGATTTGGGTGAAATGGTTGAAGAGTTTATGGGTTTGCAAAAGAGATGGAGAGAATGTGTGGTGAAGTGATTTTTGAGTTTGAGATGTAAGAAGAGAGATTAGGGTTTTGGGTTTTGGAGGTTGGAGTTTGGAGGGAAGCCTCACCATTTGGTTACACAACTAACATTTGACAAGAGAGTTAGGAAAGGTGAGGGGTAGTTATTCTAGATAATGACCTTATTCAAGTGTCTATATTCTATATATATCCTCATATTATCGTTCTTTTTTTTCCACAAACAACACTAAGGCTTCATTTGTTTTCATTAAGATTAAAAGGTCTTAATTCGAATATACATCTAAATATTAAGATTTACATTAAAATTTGAGTGTTTTGTTCTGAATATACATCTGAATATTAAGATGTAGTCTCTAAATTTGAACACTAAATAATTAATATTTTTTTTTCAATATGTGAATGTGAAAGTGAAATTGAACATTATACTAATAAAATTATAAAATTTTCATTTCAACAAAATATATCACTTTTGATAAAAATTTAAAAGTTTTAATAATCATGATTTGGAGTACTATTTTATCATTCAAAAACCTTGATAAACAACGATACATCAAAAATATTATTGCAAACAGTGTTCTTGACACACATCAATATAAAAAATTATTATATATATATATATATATATATATATATATATATTATTGCAAGCAGTGTTCTTGACACACATCAATACAAGAAAATTATTAATATAAAAAAAACTTGAAAGGATTTATGAAAACTTACTAGTTGGGGAAAATGGTGTTTGATTAGAAAAGAGAGAAAGAAAGTTTTTAGTTATGAGATAAAAAGGCAAGCTCAAAGCAGAAAATCGTTTATTATTATTTGATATCTTATTAAATGAGTCTGAATGTTGTTAAGAGTCTCCTAGAGATCTGATTAATTCAAACCTCTTCAGACCCATTAAGAGGCTTTTTAAAAAATAAAACAAATGAGCTTAATGGGCTGAATCTGAACTGAATCTGAATGATTCAGATTCAGACCTAAAAATAAAACGTACTTAATGGGCTGAATCTGAATGATTAAGATTCAGACCTCTATTAAGTGCAAACAAATGAGGCCTAAAGCATCCCAAGACGATGCACTAAGACGAACAAACCCCTTTTTCAAATCTCTTAAAGTAGAGTCTTGAGTTCCCTCAACTCGATCGGGGTCATCCAATTAGGAGAGGTAGATATTGGGCAAGTGTCTGACTCCAAGTCGATGCAGAAATCAATATCTCTATCCGAAGATTTGTTGGGTAATAGGTGATAACAAGATATACCAAACATTTCAGTAGGAGATACCTCTAAGAAATTTGAAACCACAAAATTGACTTAATAGAAAGGGGTTCAAGACTAGACTAATATTTCGAAGATTAACTTATGTTATCTTGGTATGAGTTAGTTATCTCTATATCTTGCTAGCTTAAACTGTTATGCTAAAATTGTTCCCGTTTGTATGCTCAGAACGACTACATTAAAGTGGAATGAGAATTGTAATCCTTTTTGTAAGAAGATGATATCATATATATTCATACAAAAAAAAACTTTATCGTAGAATATGTTTTTAGCCCAATTTTGTGCTAGAATTTCCATGAACCTTAATTCACATTCAACACACTTACCACATTTAAGACTTGACCTTTTCAACTAGGTAAAATTAAATTAATCGGATTCGAATCCAATCTCATGCATAGAATGATTCAAATCATAGCCCAAAAATACGAAGTGTTCCTGTTGGGATATATATTATTAACCATATGTTAAGAAATAATATTTATTAAAGAATAAATATTTGTTCAATTTTAATAGATTATATAGTCGTTTATGGTGTTTATTTACTTATATAGTAGATGATTTAGTGTGTAGAGTTTTATCTTATACACAGATAATTAAATCATCGGTTCTTGTAAGTATACAGTTTTTTGTTCACAATCTAGGATAAAAATTGAATATGTCATCGGGTACGATTGTAGCACAAGATTATATGTAATTTATCCTGATTATGGGAACGGTATGTTCCAACTTCTTTGTACTAGTACATTTTCTATGTATTGAACGGGATCGAGTAGAGATAGTTGTCTTAGGCTGACTGACAAAAACATATTCTCTAAACTATTAAATGTACTTATATTCTTATCCTGATATAACTATTATGATCTGTATATATTAATTATCGTTTTGATTTATTAAAAGGTGAGATTCTGAGATGGGTCAATATGTCTGGTAAGTTGGATGATAATAATGTATAGAGAAAATACATCAAATCCCCCTGAACTTGGCGTCAAAACTTACTTTAGTACTTTAACTATATAAGCGTTTAAATACTCCCCTTAACATCTTTGAAGTGAATCAAATACAACTCTGAGAGTACAATACCACTCTCACCAGCCACATCATAGTCATGTGGGGGCCATGTCACTGCCATGTAAGCACCACTCATTAATTTTTAGTCTTGTTTTTTTGTCTATGCACCTTTTTTCTTAAACATTTTTTTAAAAATACATTACACTAATTAATTAATTTAAAATACATTTTAAAATAACCTTCTTCCACCCAGTCTCTTCCACTCCCTCCCACCCGCTCTTTTTTTTTTTTTTTGATTCTCACTATTTTCAGTCTTCATTGACTTCTTCTTTTTTCCCGACTATTTTCAGCCTTCAATAGTTGTTTTCTTCTTCAACATTCATCAATTTTTTTTTAAAAAAAGAGCATTTGTACTTTTTCGTCTTCGGACCCTCTCCTACAAATCTGTCATTGGATAATGATATTTTCTTTAAGTATTTTTTTTCTTAACAACTCAAATGAAAATTGAAGGTTATAAGAAAGTTGATAGACTCTTTTTTTTTTTTTCATATATAATTCAAAATGGGTCACTTAAAATTTAAGAATTTTACATTCAATTATGTGTTGAATTTTGTGGATTCATGAATGGCTAATGAGGTGAGAGATGAAGTTGAAGGAAAAATGACTTATATGGAAGAAGAAAGGTATAAGAAGTGTTTAAATTGGGAAGACAACAAAATAAAAAGAAAAAGAAAAAGCTTATTTATTTTCTTAAAAATAAATTGAACCCACAAATTTCATTTACTTTTAAGCAAGTAATTTCACATTTTTTTTTATAAATTTAACTTATAAAAAAAGTTAAAAACTATTAGTTATATATTGACCAATAAAAAAATGGCATGTTTATGATATAACCATTCAGTTTTTTTTTTAACTGTTTCACGCGCTTTTAGCTTTAGGAGAATGAGTACACTCACCTTGTCACGTCAGCTCTTAGGGTGACATTTAATCACTTTAAAATTATTTAGGGGGTATTTAAACGCTCGTATAGTTAAAGTACTTAAGTAAGTTTTGACATCAAGTTCAGGGGGAATTTTATGTTTTTTCTCTAATATATATTGGTGAAATAATACGTTAGTTGATGGAATTCATGTCTCGTTATAAAGATTGTTTGATATTCTTTTTTGAGAAACTTATAAGTTTTCATCGTGTCAAACCTTGTAAGTGAATTTATGAGTATAACACATGAAATAAATTATGCAGTGCTCTAAAAAAATTAATCATTAGGTTAAATTCGTTAGTAGTAATTTAATTTATTGATTAGTATCTGAAATCTTAACATGGGGAATTACATAAGTGTTTAATGGGGAATTACGAAATATAAATAGAGGAGTGCAATTACGAATTTCTAGTTGAATGATTTGTAATTTATTATGGTAAGAATAATTTAAATTAATTATTTGAAATTATTTCCATAATAGGAAGTCTCGGTAATTAATTTTGTGATTCATATAGTGCTCATATTTAACTAGAACTCAAAATTCTATTTGTATGAAAAAGGAAGAATAATATGGATTTTTCTAGTCTTCTAGAAAAACTAGGTTTTCTAGTCCTTTTTGGATTAGAAAGAAATCTCATAGGGATTCTCCTAACCTAAAAAATAGAGGAATTAGTATTCTATTCAATATTTGCCATTCTATTCAATATTTGCCTACCCAAGTATTGAGAGAGTTCTATTCTCTGTTCTATTCTCTCACGCTTCAAGACAATTCTTGAATTAAATTCAGTATGTTTATGTTTTCTAGCATGATATATATTTTAGCATAAACGGTATTGATTATCTACTATTCATGTAAGCAGTAAAGATCTTAATATGTTTCCACTCTGCATATAGTTCTCTATAATAGTTACATCATATGCTACGAAGGCCCATTTTCCAGATCTAATACTTCCTCAATCATTTTGTTCTTCATTAAATTGCTATTTTAATTTCATTATAAGATCAATTTACATCGTTATATCATACTAAGAAATTCAACTATATCATTATATACATCTATTTCTTTTTATATCAATCTATATCCATATTTTCAAAAATATACATCCACAAACCTAACTTTCTATATCAATCTATAATTTGCCTGCGGAGATTCCCTAAACTTTTACATTAATATTTTTATAAAAAGTAAATTTTTGGATTATGTCAAAAGCAGGCAAAAAATAAAAAATATTTCTTGAGAGCCATCTTCCTATCACAATTGCCAAAAACAAAACAAAAAGTTAAAAATTATATTATTATTATATTTTAGGAATAAAGACAACTTGTTTAAGAGATGATTAATTTAATATGTTCATCATGTCTGCCATGTGTAATAGAAAAAGCGAATTTCCTTTAAGAAGTTCGGATCTAGTAATGCTACTTTCTCCCTCATCATCACTAATTTTTTTAGTGTTCTATAGAGAGAATATTAATTTTTTGTATAATTAAAAATAAATTTATTTTTAAAATAATAATTTATATTCATATAAATATCTAAGATTCATTTTAAATTATAAATTTTAAAATAATATTTATTTGTTTTTTAGATTTTGTGTTAAGCTAACGATGTCCTTAGAGGTGTGCAAAAATCAGTTTAACCAATAAATTGAACAGAAAAAAAATATTATTAATTTATTAATATTAGATTATTGAATTAACGGTCTTTAAATTATAATAGTTCTATTTTACTCGTAACTATATTTACCACTAAGTTTAGCACTACTATCGATTGTAGACAACACAAACTAGTCTTTTTGTCTTTCTGTTGTGATACCTTCTATCTTTTGGGTACAAACTAGAATTCCATTTTCTCTTTTGAATTTTAGATTTGATGTAACAAAGATAAATAATTAGTTTTTGTTTGTACAATTTATTAATTGCATGTGACTTTAGAAGAATTCGAATTATTCTATCTTTAAAAAAAAAGTGATAAATGTAGAATTTTGTGTTGCACATCTATTCTTATTATTATTTTCTGTTTTATGAATATCGTGTATATATTTATATGAGCAATTTTTTATTGATTAAATTCAAGTGCTTGTAATTCTCTATAGTGTTTTAAAAGATTTGTTGGGACTCGCCTAGGGCTTTCTCCGAGGCAAGGTTCTAGCAAAACACTATGAGATTTAAGTATGAGGTTTAGTTTTGTAAGACTCACACCTTAAACACCCCGAGTGTACGCTCTTAGCATGCTCAATACCCAATTCTCGTCTCCTGAGGCTCGCTAACAAATCTTACACAAATTAAGTGTTAAATTCTTTAATTAACATTATTGACCCTTATAATTTTTGAATAAATGAATGATACTAATAACTTTTTAATCTATAGAAGTAAGAAGATTAAGGAGTTAGAAGCCAAAAGGGTAACTTTTATTTTTCAAAAACATAAAGGGCGTATCAATTTATTTTTTTTTAAAAAGAGCAAAATCGTTCCTGACGGAGCAATTTCCTTCTGACAATTATTGACGCCGTTACTCTAAAAAAAGTTCCACAAAATCCTTGTCGTGGCAGCGATTTTGTCCAAAAAAAAATTACTTTTCAAATATCGATGCCCTTGCAACATTTTGCTTGATTTTTCTTTTAGAAAAATAAAAATTGTTGTTGTCTTTAAGAAACTGAAAAGAAAATTCTAAAATCGCTAGCCAAGTAGCGATTTTACTGAAAAATGTTTCTAGAAAATTGCTGCCAATATTTTATTAAAAAATTCTTTTTTAAAAAAAATCAAGTGACAGCCATGGTTTTAAAAAAAGGGGTTTAAAGCAAATCGCTGTTAATGCAGCGATTTCAATTTAAATTTTTGTTTTTTATTTATTAAAGCCTGCTATATTTTAGTTTTTTAAAAATAAAAATTTTCGAGAAAAACGCTGCCCATCTTTGAAAAAAAAATTAACAGCGTCAATATCTGTCAGAAGAAATCGCTCTGTCAGGAGCGATTTTGCTCTTTTGATAAAATAAAAATTTGATGTGCCAGTTATGTTTTTCGAAAGAAAAAAGAACCCCTTTGACTTCGAACTCGAAGATTGAAAGTAACTCAAATAATAAGTTGTAGTGTCACATCTTTATTATTTTGTAACAACGTGAGGTTAATGATATATAATGTAATATTTCTTTTAAAAATCCATAACGAAATTTTATTTATTTTTATTTATTATCAGTCTTCATGTTTTTGTCATATATCTCAAAATTATTATATTTTATTATTTAGCTATTTGAAAATATTCTTTTTTTCATGATGGAGTGATATTTTTTATAATACTAGCAAGTTTATTCATTATTTTCTTTTTTTTAGGGGGGAAATAGGTAAATTATATAGTATGATAATAATATATTTTTAGAAAAATATTAATATTTTATTAAATTATTTTTATAAATAATAATTCTTTTTATTATTAGAAAGTTAAGATATTAGAGTTGATTTGCATCTCATAATAATTTTTTATATCATTATATTTTTTATATTTGTATAATCATGTTAAAAGTTTTATTTTCTACAAATTTCCTTAATTATATTTATAGACTATTGATATATTTATATAATTTCTGTTATTATACTCCCTCCGTTTTACAAAGAATGACCTAGTTTGACTTGACATGAAGTTGAAGAGTATAAAGAAGATTTTGAATCTTGTGGTCCTAAATTAAAGTTAGGTCAAATGTATAAAATTACCCTTTAATCTTGTGGCCTTAAACATGCCACGTGGAAAATTGTTACCAAAAAAAGAAAAAGATTATTCTTTTTTAAACATACTAAAAAGGAAAGGAGGTCATTCTTTTTGAAACGGAGAGAGTATTATTATTTATATTATAAATTAAGATTTTAAATATCCAAGAATTTACTCCTCACTCCTATGCTAAATAAAACGTTGTGTCTCATGCCCCTTTTAAAACACAGCGATTGTTCGAGCTACCCAACAAAAATAACACGTGTCTGAAAAGAAACTTCACATCACCGCACTTGATGAAATCACCTACTTCTATTTAAATCTTGTTCGGACTCTCAGCAAAGTGTCTGTGGAAACACATTAAACTGCTTTTTGAAAGAGTTTAAAGAAAGGTAATTATTTAAAAGTTTGAATATTTAATTTTTCTTTTTTAGAATTTTGATGTTATTTGTTAGGTAAAGATTATTAATGTCTTTTTATTTTGAAAGAATGTTTAATTCTGTAGCTGTGATTCAGATTTTTGGTCAAGAAAGGTTGATTCTTTTTTATTAAAGGAGAAACAAATACAAATACTGACATAAAGTTGCAATCTTTGATCTTATTGTATATTCTTAAATCTATGTATAACTTTTTTTTTTTTTTCTAGCACATGGGCTAAGTACTTGTATGTTTGGTATAGTAAAAGTACTTGCTTAGATTCCACTTTTTGCTCTTACTTTTGGTAGATTTGATTTTTATTTCTAAGTAAGTATACTGCTGAATGGGATTTTTGTTTGCATCTGTTTTTTTTTTTTGGGGGGTAACAATGAGAATCATAAATCTGCTTCATGTTAAAGTTACAATTTGCTTATTTGTTTGAACAAATTTCAGTGTTCTGCAATCTTTTGCCTGTGTTCTAGCTATGCAGTTCTTTAGAGGTCAATCCAAGATCTAGAAGTAGGGGATGTACTATTTAATATAGACATTAGACATAATCAGGTACGAAAAGTTTCACTTTCAGCTTTGAGTATGCATGTCCAGACATCTCAGTTCGTCTCCACTGACATGCTAGTTGAAAACTCCAACTTACAAAATAATTATCTAGGTACCTCTAAAATTTATGTGTCACGTCAACATAAGTGTGCACGAGACATAGTGGGGATGAGTTTGAGTGTTAAGTTGTTAGCTGAGAACAAGTTGAGGTGTCTAGATGTGCACTCTCAAAGTTAGAGAACGAGTTGGAGTGTTAAGTTGTCAGTTGAGACCAAGTTGAGGTGTTTAGATGTGCACTCTCAAAATTGGAGAACGAATTGGAGTGTTAATTTGTCAATTGAGACCAAGTAGAGGTGTCTAGATTTACACTCTCAAAGTTGGAGGATGAGTCGGAGACTTGAAGCGTTTAGTTGTCAGTTGAGATTAAGTTGAGGTGTCTAGATTTGCACTCTCAAAGGTGGAATGTTTTCTTACCAGCTGTGGCCAAATTTGAGTGTCTATTTGTGTATTATGCCTTAAATATATATACTTACTTCTGAATTTTCTTGAAGTTCTCTATGTAGCTTATTGTCCATGTTTGAGGTTGTGTTGGATCTGCCTCGGCATCTATTTGAAATGTCAAAATTACTGCAAACTTTACTATAATACAAGTGGTTTAAGTTTTTCCCGGCCCAATAAAATTGCATGACTACTTTTTACCCTCTCAATTGCAAAAATGGCTAGTGCTTTCATGGTTCTGTTTTGAGCTTGTGCTCATAATTGTTAATGAAGAGTATGTTCTTCACACGACCTCTTTCACATTTTTCTATCATAATCTACTTTTACAGTAGAGCAAAATGGATACGGACGTTTCATTTAGCTGAGTTTAACTCATTCTATATTGATGCATATTTGATTGATATATTAACTTAATCCATGGAGTTGTATGGATACAAATGATTCATATTGTACTCCAACTAATTCGGGATTCAGCTTACTTGATTCACATATGCCAACTTATTCATTTGAGGGTATGTATTAAACATATTTCTGCAAATAACTCGTGTAATTCCACAAGAATGTGTCTTCAAGCTTGCTTGCATCTTGCATTTCTAACTTGTTTCCTGTTCTTTTTCCTTATTTAACTATTTTCTACATGATGTAATAATCCTTTTATTATTTTCACTCTTGCGTGTGTAAATATAATATAGGTTAAATATGTGGTGTATTCGTTCTAGAATGAATTTATCCAAAATGAGAAATATGGTGGTTGTCCTTGTGGATACTAGTTTAAAATCCTCCACCATCTGTAGTTGTAACCCATATTGAAATCATTGTTGGTTGATGGACCAGGTGAAAGCAAGCCTACCATAGAAGATTAAGTTTTTGTTGCCCAGCATCAAACCTTATGGTTCTTGCTCCAGTTCAGGGATCTTGTAAACTGACAACGTGGTGGTATCGTTTATGTTGTTTATTTGTGAATCTGTATAAGCTATCCGAGCGTCAGAGATACAGTCGCCTCATGAATAGAATGCTTTTAATAAGAAGTTGGTTTTGTTTAAAGATCATGTCTTATATTTAAGAGTTTGAGTGCTGACAGATGGAACAGCTTAGGAAGAGAACTTATCATGA
>CM040629.1:85501904-85673075 GCA_022817965.1 Solanum lycopersicoides | reverse complement strand
TATCTTATTTTACTTTCTTTATTTATTATTTGTTTCATTTATTTACTTCTTTAAAAGTCGTTGTCCGGTATGCTTCTGTGTGACTCCCTTTAGTAAAATCGTTTGTTAGACACATCTTTCATGGATAAAAATGTGTATTTTTCATTAAGTTAGCTTCTTTTTTTTTTCTCTTGCAATTATATTAGTTGGACTATATATTTACTCCTTTCATTTTAATTTGTGGCATGTGAAATCTGTCTGAGTTCAACAAGAACTCTCATCTCTCCCTTTGCATTTCGGATGAGCCATCAAGGCTTAATGTCATCTTTTCGAGGCAATCCATAAAATTTGGTGGACAGATTTTTGAATTTGAACTAGCATGAAGATTGAAGAAAGTCGGAGAAAATTAGAAGATCCATTTATTTTATTTTTGTATTGTATTTATTTTTGGGCATAAGCCCTTGTCGTCTTTTGCTTTACTTTATTTGTTTTGTGTAATTATTTGTTTAGTTTAGGACAGGTACAAAATGGGTCGCAACCCAAAAAGAAAAATGGGTCAAAAACCCAAAACAGGTGGGTCCAAATTCCGGTCAAGGCGGACAGAAAATCCGGATTTGGACCCAAATCTCCCTCCCTCTCTCTTTTTACATGCTTTTAATTATCGTTCGTTGCTTGATTTGTCGGTAGTTTTAAAGTTAGAAATCCGTATCCCCGCAAACGCCGTATTGTTTTAAACGGCTTAAAATCAAATCAAGTTTAAGTAACTTCAAAAATAATAGTTTAAGTTAGTTTTTTACTTAGATGCAAATTAAGTGTTCATTTCTCAAACAAAATTGTAGGTTTTAGCCAAATAGTTAGTTGTCGGATAACCGTAAGTTAGCGGAACGTCTTAGGTGCTTTCAAAACCTTCCTAAGGTTAATATGAATCCCGAACCCTTTAAATTTTTAAATCAATTTATTCTGTTTAAGTCTTTTGAAAACTAGTTTTCTTGATTTTTTTAAAAATTAAGTGGCGACTCTAAAAAGTCAAAATTCTTACAAAAATAGATTTTTTCGATAAAACAGAAATGGCGACTCTGCTGGGGATTAGGAGGATTCTAACCTTAAAACTAACGTATTTTGGCTATGTGAGTTAACTGTTTATCTGTTTATTTATTGCTTTATTGAACTGTTGCATTCATGGCATATCATAACTCCGTCAAACGACAATATTCTATTTTTCACTAAAGGACGATTATGCGGGTTCGCAGTCGTTCATTAACCAAAGATTTTCTCGGGCACCCTGACGAGTGTAGTTGGCTACTTGATAGTCAACGATCGTTAACTGTCCCAGCCCAAGTAGTCCGCTTGGGTTACCCTTTCCACTCTAAATACAACCCACTCTTAGTTAAACTAAGATAGAGCGAAACCCAATCCCGAAAATAGCGCATTGGCCTAAGACGACCCAACACCCAAGGAGTGTTGGGCCCATTAGAAAGACCACCTTGAGTCCAAAGAGCCCACGGCTCGATAGGACGATCATATTGTGTGTTCTGAAGGATGTATTGCGTGTTTAAATGTTTGTTGTATCGTGGGGGGTGGAAATTAATTGTTGTATGTTTTTGTAGATGTCGAGTCAGTTCTTCATTTCAACATGGTCACCAAGACCCAGACATTCTCCGTGTATGGTGGGACAACCTCAAAGATTGTCAAAAGAGAGAAATCTCGATTCACCTGGGTCACTTACCTTCGATAATGGATTTCAAGGTTTGGCCCACGTTTATCGAGGTTATCACTCGGTTTTGGGATGACAAAAGGATGGTGTTTCGATTTGGAGACGTCGAAATAACACCAACACTAGAGGAAATTAAAGACTGTATAGACTATTGGGACATGTGGTAAGAGGAAAAAATGTCCCGATCATCATATCCTTCTGCCGATAGGCCAACTGCCGGAGAATTGAGAGACATATTGTTACTAGTAAGAGCTAACTGGTTGGACGCCCAGAGCATACCACTAATGAGATTCTTCGAAAGATGGGGGCACGATAGCTATTTCGAGCAATTTCCAAATGAATTCCATAATCACAGTACTTGGAGCAAACCCAAGTCATTGCATTCTCCGCATGCCTTTTAGGAACTATGGTGTTCCCTAAAAATGGAGAAAAGATATCGACACCCGAGTCGTGATGGTAGTGGACGCCATTTTCAGAGGCATAGGCAAGAAACAAGAAGAAAAGAAATACTGCAGTTTGGCCCGGTCATTTTGGCCGACATTTATCGATCTTTGAGTTGTGTAAGAACGGATTTCCGTTTTTCCAAGGTTGCAACATTCTACTTCAATGGTGGATGACTGAACATCTCTGCAAAAGGACGGTGCTCGATCACAAGAATTGGCCAAGCCAAGCCAGACGAGTCCCCTGGATAATTATGAATTCTACCTAAGCATCCGCAGATTCCCAATTCATACCACCAGGGTGCGTGGGCAAGGGTATTTTATGATTTGAGAGAAGGAGATATACAATGGATGTTACCGAACTTCAAATCCGAGAGGATAGCAGCACAAGGGGCCAAACTTCCATTTTTAGTCTTCCCGGCATCAGAGGATTACGGCCTTACAACCCAGCTAGGGTGATGCGGCAATTTGGTAGAACACAAATCCTACCCGTCCAAGGGGATGCTAGCTCTTTTATTGTCGATTACAGCGAGAACGGCAAAATACCTTTCGCCAAGATCATCCTCCAAGAGTGGGCCGGACGTGTCAACATGAAATGGGATATGGCTGAAAACAGATATGAAGCTGGGTATGTCGATGAATACAAGACATGGTTGAAGAATGATCTCTGTGGTGTAGTGAACCCAACACCACGCGCAGGTCGAGAAATTGAAGACGTACAGACAAGGCTTCAAATCCATGCATATCATTTTCAGCAAGAATGGGACCGAAGGGAGCAAGAATTTCAGCAAAGGGAGCGAGAATTTCAGAAAAGGGAGCAGGAATTTCAGAAAGAGAGCAAGAATTTCAGCAAAAGGAGCAAGAATACAGTTCCGAGAGTTAGAAAATCAGAGGTTTTGGCTGGGACGTCACAAGAATTAGCTGATACAAGGACTTGTCTGATGCGTTTGGATACGATCCTGGACGAGCAGATGAACACTGTCACAATCTCTACAAGTCAAACATCTTCCAAAGCTGCGTTCGCTGAGCCGTACGTGTTCACAAGCAAGTGCATTATCCGCGAAGAAGTAAAGAAAGCCAGAAGAGGAGCAGAGCCATCAACCTTCTAACTCCCCTGCGTGGGATTGTTTTCTATCTGTATTCGCATTATATCCCCTCCCTGAAAATGTACCCCGTTTTGATTGAAGTTATGTAACGAACGTTATAATTTTAATTAAAGTTATTTTGGGGGGTGCAACAATATGTTTCAAATGATGCAATACATCCTTCAGATTCGCTAGGCCTACCCTTGGCACAAAAGGGTCACATGCATGGTTAGGACGCGATATATGTGCTATTTAACTGCTTATGTGTTGTGTTGCTGTGAATGAGGATATCGAAAACCCACTCTTTTTCAGAAATTTCCAAATACAAAACAAGTCACTGTTACAAAAATTGTCCGACCAAAATTTTCCGAGTCTTAAGTTTCTCACTCAAAAGACATCTCTCATACGACAAATCCTAAACATTACTCTATTGTCTCAGAAAAGCAAATCACTGCTATGGATAAGGGTAAGAATATCCAGATGAGGCTCACTGGAGAGGAGTTACAAAGAAAGATAGAACAAATCACACGAAAGATTCAAGAGGTCAGAGAGGAGGGGCTTAGGGTCGAAGTTGCCACGTCAGTCTACAAAGCTGCGACTGCGACACTGGACGAAGAATTGATGTCAAAAGAAAAGAGGAAGAAAAGTATTGAGGAAGAAAAAGAGGATCTAAGCCAAAAATTGGACATGCTTCGATTACAATTCAAGAAAGAGAGGCAAGAGAAGCGGAGATAGATTCGGAAACCGCGAGTCTGTTGGCCAAAAATGTGTCACTAGATGAAGAACTGAAAGCGGAAATGACGGAATTCATCGCTATGGAAGAAAGGATGTCGGCATTAAGGAAGAAGAACAAGGCGTTCCACCATGACATGATAGACAAACTTCAGAAAATGCGCGGAAAATACTCTATCCGTGAGCAAGGGGCAATAGTGGTCCCGACAACGCTCACCCGAATTGACTGAGGAGGACGACGGTGAGGAAATCGTCTACAAGCCTCCATTTCTGGGTCGTCTGAAAGGAAGAGAGTGACGCTGCAACAAGAAGAGAAATGACTAACGTGTCATCATCATGTTATCTTTTAAGAATTCCAATGTTGTCTTTCAATTTCCTTGTAACCGTAATGAAAGAATGAATGAAAATATTTTATCCCGAACTCGAACTACGTTGGGCCTGAATTCTCCTTGAGAGATACGTAGGCAGCCTTCCAAGGCCCGGCCCCTATCTTTAAAATTTTTCATTCTTCCTTTTCATATTACAAGAGGATACAAAGATCAGATCAACGGACGTCAGAGAGCAACTGCAAGAAGACCTTAGCTCAACGCGATTTGGCCTTTCTGAGATAGTGTCAAACTAAAAGAGCAAGCAAATTCCTGCTTGTAAAAAATCTTTTTTGTCCTTACTCGTGGGTTGAAATATCCTCAAACATAGCAACTTGTGTGTTTACCTGCTCTATGTGTGATATTATGTGTTTTGTATTCTGAGTCCAAACTGACAAATCTGCCTTTGAGTTGTTTTCCTCCTCAGGTATTTTGAACTGATCTGTGTCGATTAAGCTGGCAGATCATCCTTACTTCACCAGATCAAAAGGTCCCGCAGATTCCTTCCCAGGGCAAAGTTCTGACAAAGGAAAGACAGTTATGGGAGATAATAGCGAGGAAGTTGGTCTTACTGATGTTGTGGTGGCTCAACCTACCATAGCAGACCAAAAGTTAATTCTGCAACTGATGCAGCAGATCGCGGAGATGAGGGTAGAATTGCAAAGAAGGTCGGATCTGCCTCCGCCAAATTTTGCTACAGAAGGAAGGCCTCCTATCTACTTTCCTTCCTCGAACGTGGATCCATCTCAGACCGTGCCGCTCGCTCAGAATCCCCTACTATAGACCTAACTACCCAAAAACCCAATATGCTTCCGCTCTTATCAAACTCACACCTCTCAGAATAACCACCCCAAATGCCTTCTCATCTTCAAAATACCCAATCCGCTCCACCACCGCAAAATCAAAGTCAAAATCTGAATCAAACACTTCTAATCCTCAGGCATCCACCATCATTTAAATCAAACACCAATCCTCAGACTTACCCAAAATACCAAGCTGCTCAAAACGCCAGAGTCCTTCCATAGCTCCACCCTTGCCTAAAAAGAACCACTTTCCAAATCCCTGTCCACGCTGAGCACGAGTGCACGGTTCTGAGTTGGACCACTATGAGGAACAGGAAAGAGAATGGAGGCAAAGAAGAAGCAAAAGTAGACATAAAAGAGGAGATCAAGAAGGCCATGAAAGAGCTTCAATGCATCCCCGATGCTACTGGACTTAACTACGAAGATTTATGCATTCACCCGAGTCTGGACCTTCCAGAAGGTTTCAAATCCGAAGTTTGATACCTTCGGGGAGTGGGCAACCCTATGGCCATCTAAGAGCCTACTGTGACCAGCTCGTGGGAGTTGGAGGGACGAAGCTTTGCTGATGCGGCTTTTCAGCCGAAGTCTGTGTGGAGAAGCTCTTGAATGGTTCACCTCGCACGAAACTCGACAATGGCCCAGCTGGAATGCTCTGGCAAAAGACTTCATCGAGCGATTTGCTTATAAATGTAGAAGTTCCTGATCGCTACTCTTTGAGAAGATGAAGCAGAAGTCTACTGAGAGCTACAGAGAATTCGCCTATAGATGGAGGAAGGAAGCGGCGAGAGTGAGACCGCCCATGTCTGAAAAGGAAATCGTTGAAGTGTTCGTGCGGGTGCAAGAACCCGAATATTATGACAGAATTATGTTGCTCGTTGGAGCGAAGTTTGCTGAAATAGTGAAGATCGGTGAGACTATTGAAGACGGTTTGAAAACAGGGAAAATAGCCCGTGTAGCCGCATCACCTGGGTCTTCAGGGTTGTTGAAGAAGAAAAGAGAGGAAGTTGCCGCTGTCTCGTATGGGGAAGAAAAACCCCAGAAACTCGTCACATTCCCAAGATCGTTCCAGGCCTTCCCCAAAATCTCACCAAGCCTACTACCCGCAATCCAATCATCCCAATAACCATAATACTACCCCCACCTATCCAAACGCTCAAGTTCCGTTGTACCAGAGTCCACCCCTTAATCTCCAAAATCTTTCCCCCATATACCCAAATTACCCTCAACCTTACCAGATTCCATCCCCTTATCAGAATATTGCTCCCAACTGTGCCAATGTACAGTAAAGCTACCGAGCACCATCACCCGTTTATCAAGTCCAAGCTCCATTATATCAAAACCCTCTCCCGAATTACCAAGCTCCATCGCCAAATTATCAAACAAACCCTTATCCTAGAAGCCAAGCTCCTCGTCCGAATACCCGAAATTATCAGCAGGTGCCTCCCCCTCAGCAAAGTGGTTATGACCCTTCCCGACCCAGATTTGAAAAAGGCCCCCAAGGAACTTCACTGCACTTGCTGAAAGCCGGACCAAACTATTTGAGAGACTAGCCGCGGCTGGATACATCCACCCTGTGGGTCCCAAGCCCGTGGATGTCAATTCAAAGTTCTACAAGCCAGATCAAAGATGTGCTTATCATTCCAACAGTGTTGGACATGACACGGAAGATTGTATCAACCTTAAGCATAAAATCCAGGATCTGATCGATCAGGAGGTAGTTTCTCTCCAACCGGCGGCACCAAATGTCAACACAAACCCGTTGCCGAATCATGGAGTGGCAATGTTAATATGATTGAAACGGACGAAGACGGGTGTGGCACAAAGATGATTACCCCATTGTGCATGAGGACTTGGAAAGGGCTGTCGCTTCTTTAAGCGTCAAAGAAAGAAGAGAGTTCGTTATTTTGACACCTACAAAGGCTGTTGCCTTGGTGCCGTCAGAAACTCTCGTCAAACCTAAGTTTGTTATTGAAACCGCTGCTGCTCAAGGCATGACCAGGTCTGGAAGGTGTTACACTCCTGACGAGCTTGCTCTCGGAGGACAGAAGAAGGACCAGGCTAAGAGGCCGATAAGCGAGGGAGAAGCGGAAGAATTCTGGAGAAGGATGCAACCAAAGGATTATTCCATCGTCAAACATTTAGAGAAGACCCCGGCTCAGATCTCCGTGTGGGCCCTGTTGATGAGTTCTCAATCACATAGGCGGGCCTTAATGAAAGCTCTCGATGACACATACGTACCCTCAGGTACAAGTAGTGATAACGTGGCTGCCATGATTCATCAAGTTATTCGAGGGCACCGAATCAGCTTTTGTGACGATGAGCTGCCTATTGAAGGGAGTCACATAACAAGGCGCTACACATCACTGTGATATGTCGTGAGAAGGTCATAAATCGTGTCTTGGTAGATGACGGATCCGGCTTAAATATTTGTCCATTGTCGACACTGAAGCAGTTACGTTTTGACTTGGGAAAGTTGGAGCAAAACCAAGTCAACGTAAGGGCTTTTGATGGGGTCCAAAGAGATACCTTGGGAGCGGTAAATCTGGTCATCCAAGTGGGTCCGGCAGAGTTCAGCACACAGTTCCAAGTCTTAGATATTGATACAAGTTACAACCTTCTTCTGGGAAGGCCTTTCATTCATATGGCTGGAGCTGTGCCTTCTACTTTGCATCAGATGATGAAGCTCGTTTGGAGAAATGAAGAGTTGGTTATTCATGGTGAAGGGAATCGCTCTGGTAGACAGGCGCCGATTATTGATGAAGTGTCTCGGGGTACCGATTTCTATACAGTGGAGCTGGTAAATGCCACTGGTGAGGATTTGGCCCCACAGCCTCATATGCCTGCCGTGTATAAGATGATAGCCACTGTGATGCTGCAGAATGGTTTTGAACCAGGTGTTGGATTGGGAAGAAATTCCCAAGGAATTATTGAGCCTGTTCCGGTCCCCGTCAAAGGAGCTAGATATGGTTTGGGGTACGTCCCCACAGATGATGATTTGAAGCTGAAAAAGAAGAATGATCAAGCATTAGCTAAACCAATCCCTCATCTATATCAATCATTCCCAGTTCGTGAGCATGCAGAGGAGGAGAACCTGGGGGAAGGAATCTGTGGCCTTTTTGAAGAGATAGATGCTATTATTGAAGAAGAGGTCGAGCTGACAGGATTCCGTGATGCTGAGCCCGGAGAGACGTGCAGAACTGGACCTCCACGCCCATCCTGGTCTCCCGAACTCCTTGGTAGAAGGGCATCGTTTTATGCATGTTTTAATCGGTGGTAGTCCGGAAGAGGCCCGAGACCCACCATTTTGCATTTTAACTATTTGAACTTTTAAATTCCCGTCGTGATGTTCAAAAAGGCAATATGGCTCTGCCATGGCCAAAGTTTGCATTGTTTTTCAATTTTTATGAAAGCCTCTTTTATTTTTTAATTTGTTTATTTAATCATCTGTCATGCTTTGATTTTCTAACTCCGTTTATTTATGGTTTCAGTAAGGTAAGTTTTAAACCTGCCAATGTCATGTCGTGTCACGAGCTGAATGAACAAAATGAGGCAGGTGATGACGAGGTTGATGATTACGAAGAGGAAAGTGAGGAACCAGAGTATGTTGCCAAAGAGTTTAATCAGTTTGAAAATCAGTATAAACCAAATTTAGAGGAAACTGAAACAGTAAACCTGGGCGACCAAGAGTATGTCAAAGAGGTTAAAATCAGTATTCACTTGAGTGAGGATAAAAGGAAAGGCCTGATTCACTTGCTTGATGAATACGTTGATGTGTTTGTCTGGGAAGTCGGCGACATGCAAGGGTTGAGTACCGATGTGGTATCTCACAAATTACCGATTAATCCAGGGTTCGAGCCGGTGAAGCAAAAAACTCGGAAATTCAAGCCTGAGTTGAGTTTAAAGATTAAAGAAGAGATCACCAAGCAGATTGAGTCTCGATTGGTAGAGGTGACACAATACCCGACTTGGTTGGCGAATGTTGTTCCGGTCGCCAAAAAAGACGGGAAAATCAGAATTTGTGTCGACTACAGAGATCTCAACAAAGCTAGCCCTAAGGATAACTTTCCGTTGCCAAATATTCATATTTTGATCGATAATTGTGCTAGGCATGAAATGCAGTCATTTGTGGATTGTTATGCAGGTTATCATCAGATTTTGATGGATGAGGAAGATGCAGAAAAGACAGCTTTTATTACACCGTGGGGTGTATATCACTACAGAGTGATGCCATTTGGCCTCAAGAATGCTGGTGCTACCTATATGAGGGCTATGACGACCATATTTCATGACATGATTCATAAGGAGATTGAGGTATATGTAGATGACGTCATAATCAAGTCCCGCGAGAGTTCAGACCACTTGATGCATTTGAAGAAGTTCTTTGATCGTTTGCGTCATTACAACTTGAAATTAAATCCCGCCAAATGCGCTTTTGGAGTTCCAGCCGGCAAGTTGTTGGGATTTATAGTCAGTAGAAGGGGTATAGAGCTCGATCCTTCTAAAATTAAAGCAATTCAAGAGTTACCTCCGCCGAAGACGAGAAAAGAGGTGATGAGTTTCTTAGGGAGGTTGAACTACATTAGTCGATTCATAGCTCAATCAACCGTGGTGTGTGAGCCTATCTTCAAGTTGTTGAAGAAAGACGCTCCGACGAAGTGGACTGAAGAGTGTCAGACTGCTTTTGATGCTATCAAGAGCTATTTGTCAAATCCGCCAGTATTGGTTCCTCCGCGAGAAGGGAGTCCTTTGTTGCTATATTTGTCCGTATCAGATAGTGCATTCGGATGCGTGCTCGGTCAACACGACGAGACAGGAAAGAAGGAAAGAGCTATCTATTACATAAGCAAGAAGTTTACTCCATATGAGTCTCGATACACTCTGTTGGAGAGAACATGTTGTGCTTTGACTTGGCTTGCTCAGAAATTGAGGCATTACTTGTCTTCTTACACTACATATCTCATTTCCAGAATGGACCCGTTGAAGTATATTTTCCAGAAGGCGATGCCAATCGGAAAATTAGCTAAATGGCAAATGTTGTTGAGTGAATTTGATATTGTGTATGTGACTCAAAAGGCGATAAAGGCACAGGCCTTGGCTGATCATCTTGCAGAGAATCCTGTTGACGAAGAATATGAACCGCTCAAGACTTATTTTCATGATGAAGAAGTGTCATTTGTAGGTGAAGATATTTCTGAAGCATATCCTGGTTGGAGATTATTCTTTGATGGAGCAGCAAATCACCAGGGAAAAGGTATTGGGGCGGTTCTAGTGTCAGAATCTGGTCAACACTATCCCATGGCAGCTAAGCTCCGATTTAATTGCACGAATAACATGGCCGAATATGAAGCTTGTGTTCTTGGTTTGAAAATGGCCATCGACATGAATGTCTACGAGTTGATCGTCATAGGAGATTCAGACTTGTTGATTCATCAAGTTCAAGGAGAATGGGCTGTGAAAAACCCGAAGATCATACCTTACGTACAGTATGTACAGAAGTTATGCAAGAGATTTCGTAAGATCGAGTTCAGACATACTCCCAGGATACAAAATGAGTTGGCCGATGCTCTTGCCACCATCGCTTCAATGATTAAACATCAGGATACTGACTATATTGATCCACTGGATATAGAGTTGAGAGAACATCCAGTTCATTGTTCACATGTTGAGGCAGAACCTGACGGTTTACCATGGTATTTCGATATAAAGAAATATTTGGAGTCTGGTATTTATCCAGAAGATGCTACATCCAACCAAAGGAAGTCGATACGCCGCATGGCCCTCAATTTCTTCTTAAGTGGAGAAGTCCTTTATAAGAGAACTCCAGATTTGAGTCTTCTAAGATGTGTCGATGTTGTTGAAGCCGCGAAGCTTATTGAACAAATACATGCTGGAGTGTGTGGAACGCATATGAATGGGCTCACTTTAGCACGAAAAATCCTTCGAGCCGGTTATTTCTGAATGACTATGGAGAATGATTGTTGCAAGTTTGTGCAGAAGTGTCATAAATGTCAAATGCATGGTGATTTGATACGAGTGCCGCCTCACGAACTTAATGCTATGAGTTCACCTTGGCCGTTTGTAGCTTGGGGCATGGATGTCATCGGTCCGATAGAGCCAGCCGCTTCCAATGGACATAGATTTATCTTGGTTGCTATTGATTACTTCACCAAGTGGGTGGAAGCAGCTTCGTACAAATCGGTCACCAAGAAAGTTGTAGCTGATTTTGTTCGCAACAATCTAATATGCAGATTTGGAGTGCCAGAATCCATCATTACTGATAACGGTGCAAATCTCAATAGTCACCTGATGAGAGAGATATGTGAGCAGTTTAGGATAACTCACCAAAACTCAACCGCTTATCGTCCGCAAATGAATGGAGCTGTAGAGGCTGCCAATAAGAATATTAAGAAGATTCTGAGGAAAATGATTGATAATCACCGAGGTTGGCATGAGATGTTGCCATATGCTTTATTGGGCTACCGAACGACTGTCAGAACGTCGACTGGAGCTACTCCATACTTGCTAGTGTATGGAACAGAAGCAGTCATACCTGCCGAAGTCGAGATACCCTCCTTAAGAATTATCCAAGAAGCTGAGCTAAGTAATGCTGAATGGGTTAGCAAGAGAATTGATCAGTTAACTCTGATCGATGAAAAGAGAATGGTTGCCGTTTGTCATGGTCAACTATATCGACAGAGAATGATTCGTGCTTTCCACAAGAGAGTCAGAGCCAGAATTTTTGAAATCGGTCAATGGGTCCTTAAGCGCATTTTTCCTCATCAAGACGAGTACAAAGGAAAATTTGCACCAAATTGGCAAGGACCCTACGTGGTTCGTAAAGTATTATCTAGAGGTGCATTGGTCCTGTCGGAGATGGACGGCACCGCGTGGCCAAAACCAATCAACTCAGATGCTGTCAAGAGATACTACGTGTAAAGCTTAGTTTGCATTTCTGTCATTTCCTTGTATGCATTCTATTTTGCTTGTATTTGTTTTGTCTAAAATCTTATCCCTCTTGTAATGAACTACGTCTGACCTGAATTCTCAAGAATGAGATACGTAGGCGGCCTATGTTGGCCTCGGTCACCCCATTTTATCCCCTTTAAATATTTCTTTGTATTTGAACTACGTTCGACCTGAATTCTCAAGAATGAGATACGTAGGCGGCCTATGTCGGCCTCGGTCGGTGTTCTTTGTAATTTTCTTATTTGTTGTTAACCCTGAAAGGGAACTACATTTGACCTGATTTCTGCCTCAACGGGATACGTAGGCGCCACAAGGGTTCGGTCATATCTCCCGTAAGATTTCTATTCCTCTTTACAATAGAAACTGGGACAGAATTTTTGAGAGGGACTCAAAAATTCTCAAGAAAAGATTTTTCCTCAGCAAGTCGAGACTGAAGCTACTTCAAGATTTGCAACTGGGACAGAATTTTCGAGAGCATCTCGAAAATTCCACGGATTTACTTACCGACATTTGAAGATAAACAAAACTTGTAACTGGGACAGAAATTTTGAGGATGACCTCAAAATTTCAGCATGGATTTATCGACAAGTTCAGAGTGACTCTGAATACTCCCTATCGCATACACAGATATACCTCCAATCATCAGGCTCAGAGAAGTTCGCTAAGCCTGACGTGACATGACACTTGACAATGACCTTTTTCAAAATATTACTTCTCGAAAATTTACATTCTTAAAGATTTTTTTTTATGTTTCATTTGTTTTAGCATAAAATATTTTGTCTTATCTATCAAGAGTTGGGAGATCAGGAAAATCGATCGGAGATAGCAGGACGATGATGCAGACAACTGAAGAAATCGACACAGATTAGTCAATTTTAAAACTAACAATTTTTCTGTGGATGCAGGCTTATAATATTGCTCAGAAATCAGCAAATTTCTCTAATCGATAAATATGGAGAAGTCAAGGGAGAAGGAAACTCTCCCAAAATCAGTAGTTTTCCTAGAGTGCAGGAATCATGTTATATCGTTGACGCCGGAGACTTGGGACTATGATTTGTTTATTTCAGTCAATTCCCAACAACATGAAGTCTATAAGGAACGTCCGGCTGGATTCGAAGGTGAACCAAGTGAGGAAGAGTTTACGGTTTCCGTAAAGGACGTCATTTGCATCATAATGTCAGATATGATATTATACATTACCCGGAGGGGTCATTTATATTATTGCCGATCAAGACGATATACTATCCGGAAGTCATTTTACCATTATCATCAATTAATACGACATGATTATCCAGAAGGCACTCAGAAGATCTCTACGTTGCTCGATTTAGGCACTATCTTCATTGGTACCAAGGATGACATCAATATTTAATCACAAGAGGAATCATGCACCGCGGAAGATCATGCATCGCGAGTCAATATTCATGCATTGCGAAAGATCATGCATCGCAGAAGATCGTGCATCGCGAGTTAATAATCATGCATCGCAGAAGATCATGCATCGCGAGTTAATAATCATGCATCACGGAAGACCATGCATCGCGAGTTAATAAACATGCATCGCGGAAGACCATGCATCGCGAGTCAATACTCATGCATCGCGAGTTAATAATCATGCATCGCGGAAGATCATGCATTGTGAGTTAATATTTATGCATCGCGAGAAGAATTCATGCCTCGCAGAGATTTATACATCGCGAGAAGATTTCATACCTTGCGGAATTTATGCATCGCGAGAAGATTTCATCCCTCGCAAATTTCATACATCGCAAGAAGATTTCATACCTTGCGGAATTTATGCATCGCGAGAAGATTTCCTCCCTCGCAGAGATTTATACATCGCAAGAAGATCTCATACCTTGCGAAATTTATGCATCGCGAGAAGATTTCATCCCTCGCAAATTTCGTACATCGCAAGAAGATTTCATACCTTGCGGAATTTATGCATCGCGAGAAGATTTCATCCCTCGCAGAGATTTATACATCGCAAGAAGATCTCATATCTTGCGGAATTTATGCATCGCGAGAAGATTTCATCCCTCGCAAATTTCGTACATCGCAAGAAGACTTCATACCCCGCAGAAATTTATGCATTGCGAGAAGATTTCATGCCTCGCAGAAATTTACACTTCACGGGAAGATATACATACCCCGCAAGAAATCATGCACTACCAGAGTAAAAATCGTGCATCTCCAGAGAAATATTCACCCATCGGCATCAACTGCATTTCTTTTATTTATGTTAAAAGTAAATATCAAGAAGAGCATTGAAGACGACACCAAGAGAAAATATCGACACTACATCAGTTTTATTTATTTCGACATCAAATGAAGAGTACATTGAAGATTACATTGCAAACACAAGACATAAGCTTTATTTGCTTTACGTCAAACCGATCGAGTTGACGTCAAATGTCGAGGAGAACAATTAAGTGTCGACACGGTAAAAGACACTGTCTCCCATTTAAATTGCATTTTTATGCTGACGAGTTTTATCTCGATCTTTGTCGAGAGCATCCGAAAGGATGAATTCTCCAAAACTTACCACAGGTGCGGACGACATCAAAAAGGATGCAGCACAACGTGGAACTTTTTCTTAGCAGCGAACTGGGACATAGTCCAAAGAGGAGTGTCAAACTCTTAGGACGCGAGCAGAGGAGCGACTTCCACCACAATCAAACCACACCCCTATCTTAAGGCATGTGGGTTTTTCTTCGTTTTTGTCACTTTCAGTTTTGCACCCGGAATTTTGGTCTACCGGAGGCAAGTTTCCAATCTGAGTGACGATGTACCAAGAGTTTTGGAATTATGTCCGTGTAAGTTCTTAATTATGGGTGTGAAGCGCGCCACATTCATGGCTAAGAGGTTACAAGACTCCTTTTCATACTCGTTTAATTTTGTCACTTGTCCAAAACTAAAGGTTATCTAGCATAATAGATTTCCTTTTCAACCGATCGAGTCGAACTACAAGCAGCCTGATTCCTAAGGTGTAAGGATATGTAGGCGAGCTCAATGTGAAAACTCGGCTGTATCCCAACATTCACTCTCGAATCAAATTCTCGAGCATTTTGGTACCTTCATAATTCGGTATCGAGATGACTTTTTGATCTCTTTCAAAATCGTGCGTTAAATCAAGCGTATCGAACTACAAGTGGCCTGAATTCTCATATAGCCTGAGATATGTAGGAAACCCATTTCCGGGGTTCGGCCATAATTCCTAAAGTCCGTACTAAATTCCCTTTCCTAAAAGATGAGGATGAGGTCGGTCAAAATTGGTTTGGTCAATTTCATTTTCCTCAGATTTCTTGCATCAATCTCAAGTAAAATGAGGGACAGTTGTTGACATCCAATTTTGACCCTCCCCGATAGTAATTAACTAACGAGCTTCCCGAGTTTAAACAATTCGAAATAATTGATTTTATAAATTTCAAAATGTATATATATATAGTAATAATAATAGTCTAGCTTGCAAGCCATTTTACAAAAGTTTTAACGCTTTTTATAAATTTTTAGCTAATGTATATGCTTATATAATTAGTCATAATTATTCGTATAACTATTTAGATTTTATTCATATTAATATTATATATATATATATATATATATATATATATATATATATATATATATATATATATATATATATATATATACATATATATTTTGTTTTATATAAATATTTGGTTATCTATTTAGCTATACGACGTTTTATGTCTTAGTTAAATATTTCGTAATCAAATTAATTATTTTATTTTGTTAATCTTAAGAAGCTTGTCGATTAATTCTTAATTAAGTCATCTTATCCGAACTTTAGCTTAATTGGTGAATTAAATTCATTTGGATGAATTGGTTTCACTTTTAAGCCCGCCCCAAAAGATTTGGGTGTTGGACTCTCTTTTCTAATTATTCCCCAATCACATTTTTTTTCCTAAATCCAACTCCAAAATAGATTCAGCCCATTTTGCCTCTAGAGATAAAATCGACCCAACCCCAATTTGACCCAATAACCCTTTTCGGATTTTAATCAGCCCATTTGTTTTAATTTCTCCCAACTTTCAATCTTCCAGCAGCCCACCTTCCTCTTAGCCCTTCCAGCCCTTTTTATTATAAGCCCAATCCAATTCCCTCTTCAGAAAACCCAACTTTTCCTTTGACCCGCCTCACCCCTTTTCCCTTCAGAAAAGAGAATTCTAGAACGTGATAGCAGCGATTGAAAGACTTCTTCAGCGGCAATAAATGCGTGAGGACACCGCCAATCTCACACGCGCCTCGTTGTTTCCCCAACGCTAGAAGCCGCAGCTAACGGCTCCAAACGGAGATAGACGGAAGGCAGTACACTGTAATCTTGTCATTTTCTCCTTCCCTTGCAGTTCACAGCAGTAGCTGCACAGATCACGCGTTATCGTCCTTTCGAGTTCAGGATTGAGCCACGTAGCGCGAGAAGGAAAACATTTCTTATCTGGGGCGTCGATTCCTCCCTTTCCCCTTTTGGGATGGGACGAAATAGGGGGGAATTCTTCAGAAATTGGTTGTCTCTGTTACAGGAAGAATTCAAATTTTGAGTTTAGGTGGATTTTGAACCCGATTACAATTCGGGTTTTCCCCGCTCTTTTGACCTAATCTCTCCGTCTATATATTGTCTCTTTCTTCTACATCAAAAGGGGGGAGAAAGTTTTTTACTGGAATTTTTGGGAGGCAGTCAGCAGTGAGAAAGCTAGAAATAGTGGGTCGTTTCTTCTTTCCTCTTACATTGATAGGCACAACATAAGGAAATTTCATATCAGAACCAAAAATTCGAGCGAAATATCGCGATTTAGAAAGCATTCGAAGAGAGGGAGAGTGTCGGTGTTAGCTTGAGTTTCTGTCCAAACTTTCATTTGGACGCTTTTGTTCAAGTTTTCTTGCGTTGAAGTTCGCTGACTCTTACTCGTGGCTGCCCAGCGTCGCTGCCCTCGAAAAGGTGAAGTCTCTCTCTTTCTTCGCCTTGATTGTTTCTCTTAAAAGTATGTTGGTTCTTTTCTACGCGGTTTTAGTCTAGTCTGAATTTGCTCGTTGTTTGGTCGCTGGAAATATGGATAGACAAATTTAGTATTTTGTCTCCTCTTTTTGTTTGTTGCAGCGTCTGATTGTTTAAAATTTTTAATGTAGCGGGTCTTTTCTTTCATCGTTTTTCTTTGAAAGACGGGTTCATTCATTTGGTTTGTGATGAAATGAATTAATAATACTTTTCTTATCCGAGGGTTGTTGTTTTCTCCATATTATTCTGTTGTGCTGGTTGTGTTTTGAGCAAATGATTAGTCCCCTTCTTTGTTAGCATTTTGTAGTGCAAATCAAATATGAGTTAGGTCCTAAAATGTGTTTATCATGTTTTAAAGGATCTTATTATTGCCTTTTATTAGTATATATATTATATACTTGCGTGTTTTTTTTTCTTTTCAATATTTTTTTTCTCTCTTTTATGCATTTTCTTTTCTTCTTTTCATTTTTAAAATGTCATAACTTGGGCTTTATCTTGGAACTCCCTTGTGTTAAGACTTTCGATAGTCTAATATGAATTCCTTGTCACTTTCTATCTGGTGTTATTTTCTTTTTTTATATATATATTATATTTTACTTTACATATCTGTTTTTTTTTTGTGTTTTTTTTTTCTCTTTCTTTTTCTTTTTCTCTTGTCCCTGTTAGAACATAGCATAATTAGTAGGAGTTTTCTCTTGTTAATCAAGTGAAAACTCGTGTGTCTTTCTGAAGGCCCGCGCTCGTCGGGTTTAGTCATAATTTGGGAAAGTATATGCCTGATAGAATTTTAAATTTTGTTTGAATATTGCGATGAAATAAAGCTTGTTTCCCTCCTGATTATTGCGGTCATGGCTTAAGCATTATCTAAAGTGATTTTATTTTTCATAGTAGTTAGAATTCGCATAATAATCTGCCCTCTTATGAATTTTTCTATGATAATCTCTTCTGTTAATTTCCTTGTTAGTTTGGATAGTTGGTTTTGATAACTTTATAAAGGGCATAGTGCATGAATACAATCCTCCATTATTTCCAGTTTGGCTCAAGAATGGGTATTGATACATGTGATTATTTTTGCTTTCGATTTTCCTTAAGTTGTACTCTTTTTCTCCGTCTTTTTATTCTTATATCTGTTATTAATTAACATACTAATTCATTAATATTAAGTGACTATTATGTATATGTATCTTATTTTACTTTCTTTATTTATTATTTGTTTCATTTATTTACTTCTTTAAAAGTCGTTGTCCGGTATGCTTCTGTGTGACTCCCTTTAGTAAAATCGTTTGTTAGACACATCTTTCATGGATAAAAATGTGTATTTTTCATTAAGTTAGCTTTTTTTTTTTTTCTCTTGCAATTATATTAGTTGGACTATATATTTACTCCTTTCATTTTAATTTGTGGCATGTGAAATCTGTCTGAGTTCAACAAGAACTCTCATCTCTCCCTTTGCATTTCGGATGAGCCATCAAGGCTTAATGTCATCTTTTCGAGGCAATCCATAAAATTTGGTGGACAGATTTTTGAAGTTTGAACTAGCATGAAGATTGAAGAAAGTCGGAGAAAATTAGAAGATCCATTTTATTTTATTTTTGTATTGTATTTATTTTTCGGGCATAAGCCCTTGTCGTCTTTTGCTTTACTTTATTTGTTTTGTGTAATTATTTGTTTAGTTTAGGACAGGTACAAAATGGGTCGCAACCCAAAAAGAAAAATGGGTCAAAAACCCAAAACAGGTGGGTCCAAATTCCGGTCAAGGCGGACAGAAAATCCGGATTTGGACCCAAATCTCCCTCCCTCTCTCTTTTTACATGCTTTTAATTATCGTTCGTTGCTTGATTTGTCGGTAGTTTTAAAGTTAGAAATTCGTATCCCCGCAAACGCTATATTGTTTTAAACGACTTAAAATCAAATCAAGTTTAAGTAACTTCAAAAATAATAGTTTTGGAAGTTAGTTTTTTTTTACTTAGATGCAAATTAAGTGTTCATTTCTCAAACAAAATTGTAGGTTTTAGCCAAATAGAGTTAGTTGTCGGATAACCGTAAGTTAGCGGAACGTCTTAGGTGCTTTCAAAACCTTCCTAAGATGTTAATATGAATCCCCGAACCCTTTAAATTATTTTTAAATCAATTTATTCTGTTTAAGTCTTTTGAAAATACTAGTTTTCTTGATTATTTTTTTTAAAATTAAGTGGCGACTCTAAAAAGTCAAAATTCTTACAAAAATAGATTTTTTCGATAAAACAATCACTTTTCCTTTTCTTATTTGCTTTCATACTTCTTGCCTGTTAACAACTTCATTCTTTTCTCTTTCCCTCATTAGCTTAGGTCTACCAACAAGCTTGATCAATTTTGGTGGTTCAATAGCATACAAAAAGTTACATTTTCAGAATGGTTCTCCCCTAACAGGTTGTAATTTGTATTTGTAAACTGCCAATGCTGCCTCTTTACTATAATACCAATAAATTTCTTTTTTTGGTATCATTTTCTTGTGCTCCATGGCCTTAATTGCATGTGGACATGAAATTCCAGTCAGATCCCATATTCTGCATGTGCATTTTTTCTCTCTTAAGTTGACAATGTGTCTATCTGCACCTTCAGTAACCTCATAGCCATTATCTCCATTGCCACTCACCTTACAAAGCTTGGAAATCTTCAAATACTCATTAAACAACAACTCACTTTTGGGACTAAACTCATCATCTTTCCACTTCCTCACTGCAACCTCTTTTGCTGTCAACCTCTCCATTATTTTGACCCTAATGTCTTCCAACATTCCAATAATTGGCTTGTACCTTGCTTCAAGTATCCAGGCATTGAGTGTTTCAGTAAAGTTATTGTCCACAGCCTTATTTTTGCACACTATATCTAAATAGGCTCTGCACTATGCTTTTGGAGGATACTTGTCTATTAAATCTTGTCCAGCCTCTCCATTAACTTCCTTGATCTCTTGAAATTGGTCCTCAAACTTCTCCGTAGATGATGACCATGCAGCCCACCATAGCAATTTTTTTAGCTTACCTTTGTCCCATCTTCTGCACCAATTTGCCTCAATATGCCTTGCACAGTATCTTTGATGTGCTTCAGGTAAGATTGTCCTTACTGCTTCAAGCAGCCCCTAAGTATCAAATTAGAACAACTAAAATTAATAAAGAAAACAGTATCAAGAAAAGGTAATTAAATTGCAAATCAGTAGTATAATATTACCTTCTGCATATCTGATATGAATGTCAGTCCTTCAACATTTTGAAGCTCAAGAAAATGTTGCAAATATTGCATAAACCATGTCCAAGTCCTCTTAGTCTCTTTATCTACCATAGCCCAAGATAGAGGATAGAAATAGTTATTACTGTCTTGACCAACAGCACACAAAACTTGTCCTTAGCCTTTTCTTTAAAGAATGTACCATCTAACTCAATCAGTGGTCTTAACCCAGACTTAAAACCTAGCTTCATTGTCTTGAAACAGATATACATCCTAAGAAATTTTCTCTTACCATTAGATAGTGTCTCTTTAGATAAATCTATCACAATGTCAGACCCTGGATTACAACTTCTTAATTCAGTAGCATAACCCTCTAATTTGTTGTAAGAGTCTACAAAGCTACCTTCTAAACTCTCCAATATCTTCTCTTTGTCTCTCTTGCACTTTGCTTCACTAACATTGAGCTAAAAAACTCTATGTAAATCAGCCTTCATTTATTTGACCTTGTACGTGGGGTCACTTTGCAATTTGTCCTTAAAATACAAGGCTATTGTGGAGTAATCTAATGCAGAGTTATCATATGTTGTTCCACACTCTATATGATCTACAAGTGTTTTGACACTAACACCAAGAGTAGTCATATCCCCAAAAATAAGAAGCAAAAATGGACAGCCATCAGCAGCACATGTGTACCTCAATCTGTTTTGATCACTCTTCACCACAACAAGTTCTACCTTCTTAGCTAGAGCATAAAGTTTACAAAACTGTTTTGCTTCAGCTATGTCTTTGAAGGCCATACCCTTAACAATCTCCTTATAATCTTGCAAACTATCATTTATATTCCTCTTTTTTTTAGTGACGTAATTTTCTAATGCTTTTGTGTCATAATCCGAATAACTAGATACCATTTTATTATTACTGTCATCATCACTTTCACTACAGTTTGTACCCTCATTAATAATTGGTGCAAGTAAAAAGGACTCATCATGCATCAAAATATCAGTTACATTAACAGACAATTCACACTCATCCATAGCAAACAAGTGAATTGATTTATACTCACTAGATATAAAAGATGCTAAGGTCCTAACCCCCTCATCACCATTATTTCAAAAAAAATTCCGGTTGGAGCAAGAACAATAAGTTCTTGCACACCCACAAAGCCTAACTTATTTGTGTACTCATTTACTAAGTCTAAAAAAGATATAAGGTCAGGATCATACCCTTTCCTGTAAGTCACATTTCCTCTATCATAGTGTGATTCTAGACTAGTTAGCCACTCACCATCATGATAAAAGTAAATTATAATTTCAACCATTTTAATGACCTATAAAGAGTTATGAAATAACATAAGCAACACTAAGTATAAGACATTAAGTATAAGACAGTTAGATGAAATAACAGTGAGTTATTCAACTTTTTTCGACTACTCTTTTAACAAGTGTTTATTTTTCATGTAAAAAGAACAATACATTAAGTAAAGACATTTACAGTAAGTTAGTTAAGTAAAGACATTTACAGTTCGTCAAATAACAGTGAGTTAAGTTAGTTAGTCACATACAGTAAGTTATTTAGACATTTACAGTAAGTTAGTTATTCACATACATTAAGTAAGTCACATTAGTTAAGGGAATGAATTATTTTTTTTAATTCAAAAGCAAAGACAAGTCCCAATTTTTTAATCTCTAATTGACTAAAAGTGGTCCACAACAAAAGATTCCCAACTTTTTGCTTCACATTCAACTTTATAATAACACAACAAATAATAATAATATATATATATATATATATATATATATATATATATATATATATATATATATAATTTTGTTTGGTCTGATTGAATAAATATTCTTTATACAATGTGAATGTATAAAACTTAAAAATTTTCTCTTCCATGCCTCATTCCTATATAGGCATTTGCAATTTAACTTTTTTCACATAATCAAATCGATCAGTAAGATTTTCTTTATTATGCCATTATTCATAAGATGAGTGGAATTGGTAACTTGAAAATTTTCATTATAGTAGCATCCCCAACTATAAATTATAAACCATCAATCTAACTTTATATATACGAAAAATCATTACAGTTTCGATTTTTTCTCTAAACTATGGAAAGCCTTAAAAACTATCCTAAAAACTAAGCACAAACAAGTCCCAATTTTTTAATCTCTAATTGACTAAAAGTGATCCACAATAAAAGATTCCTAAAAAAAATAAAGGGGTAGGTAGACATGAATACAAGATAAAGAGATTCCCATAAAGTGATAGGTACACATGAAATACAAGATAAAGTCATGAATACAAACAAATATTTCTTTAACACTTTACCAAACCAACAAACAAAAAATAATATTTTCGAGGAAACGAAGTTCTGGAATGTATACTTCACTAGAACCTAGAACGAATTTCACTAAAAACGCATATTATACAAAATAAAGAAAGACACAACAAGAAAAAATAGCAACAACAGATAGATTCGACGAAAACCAAAAAGTAGGAAAACTTCGAAATCGAACGGGTACCTTTAACGAGCACACGATAGATTAGACGAAAATAAATTCGAATCTAGGAAGACAAAGTGGAATTGCGGCGGAGACAATTGACGACTACGGTTTTGATTTGTGAATCGCGACGGAGACGACTAGGGTTTGGGTGAATCGCGGCGGAGACGACTAGGGTTTTGGGTGAAACGCGGCGGATCTTTCTTTGGGTATTTAGATTAGGGTGTGTGGGATCCCTTCTTTTAATGGGTTATGGGGCGGTTTATGGTTATGGGTTAAAAAGGGGGTGAAACGGGTAGTATAATAGGATGATGACACGTGTTATAAAATAATAGTCCGATAGTGACAAGGTTATATATGTACCACTTTTTGGACGGTAGAAATATACGTGTACGCATAGTATAACGGAGGGTATATACGCACCTTTTATTAAAGTTCGGGAGTAAATCCGTCCCTTTTTCCTATATTTTAAGATGATAGTTATAAACATTTAATTTGCTATGAACAGAAAATACTGTTCTTTTTCATAATATTTTTAAATTGTAACTATTTTCAATATATAAATTGATAATTTAAATTAGTTCCATAATTTTTTCTATTTTTAATTGAAAAAATTGTATAAAATAGTAAACCATTAATTCAAATTAAATGATAAAACCACAATTTGATTTAATTGTAACCCGTAGCAAACTGTTGTCATTTCGCCTCTCTCCCTGAATTTCTCGCTCGCCACTCTCGTTTCTCGCTGGGCAGTCTCTCCTCGACTCTCTCACTTTATACAAATACAAATGTATAAAATGTGTTTGTGTTTGTGTTTGTATAAAGAGAGAGAAAATTATATATATATATATATACATATCTTTTCGTTTTCGTCTCTCCCCTCTCCCAGATCTCGCTAGCCACTCATACTCGCCTCTCTCACTTTATACAAACACAAATGTATAAATTGTGTTTGTGTTGTATAAAGCGAGAGAAAATCGTATATACAAATACAAATATATATATTTTCGTCCTACACACTTATGATTATATAAATACAGATCTTCTCATGCCCAGCTTCCTTTTGTATTTCTGATCTCTTTCTCGCTTATACGCTTATATAAACACAGATTATACAATTGATTCTTTTGTATATGAATACCGAAACATATTATACAATATATATGTATCGCGAAGTATACATATTAATAGCCATAGAAAATATAAAGTTTGTTATTGACGCAATTATGCAAACTATAGTTATAACATACAAATATAATTTTTTGTTTGCTACATGTGAAAATTGCTGAAATAATTTAAATAATTTGATGACTGACTAATTTTTTGGAAAAATTGTATAAAATAGCAAACTATTAATTCAAATTAAATGTTATAATCATAGTTTGGTTTAATTATACCCCATAGCAAACTGTTTCTATTTTTGCCTCTCTCCCTGGTGGAATCTCGCCCGCCTCTCTCGCTTTGATACAAACACAAATATATAAAATGCATTTGTGTTTGTACAAAGCCAGAGAAAATTGTATATATACATATTTTTTTGTTCCCCTCTCTCCCTTCTCTCAGATCTCGCTCTCCACTATCACTCGCCTCTCTCATTTTATACAAACACAAATGCATATATACAATTTTTTCCTATACACTTATGATTATACAAATACGATCTTTGTATGAGAGAGGCGAGTTTTATTTGTATAAAGCGAGAGAAAATTATATATACAAATACAAAGGTATATATTTTCGTCCTATACACTTATGATTATACAAATACGATCTTTTCCTGCCCAGTTTTATTTTTTCCTTTCTCTCTTTCTTTTTTTGTACAAATACACATTCTATAATTAATTTTTTTGTATATGTTACCGAAATATATTATACATTGCTTCTTTTGTATATATGTATAGCGAAACAGCCACAACTTTTTGTATATATGTATAGCGAAATGGTCACTGCCTTTTGTATATATGTATAGTGAAATAGCATAGCAAAATTTGCTATAGAGCATAATTATGCAACTATAGTTATATCATACAAATATAATTTTTGTGTTTATTATATGTCAAAATTGCTCAAAATATTTTTATATAAAGACTATGTAATATAAGACATAATTGGGCCAAAAGACCAAGATGTTAATTAGGAAGCCCAGCAACCAGTCTTGCTCTTAAATCTTTTCGAAGTATTTTGCCTGATGGAGATTTAGGAATCACATCCACAAAAAATATCCTCTTTATTCTCTTATAAAATATCACCTAAAAATTAAAAAAAATAAAAGTTAGCATAATATGAATCAAACAGTCTAATGAATATTGCTTTTTTAATACTTTCAATACATAAATAATTTACATTTTTTAAAATTTAGTATAGAAAGTATTCTTTATGTTTAAAAGGGAATGGTTGATTTTGATATACTATGGAAAACTATTGAATATTTGCAAATGTAAATTAGACATCTATCTTCTAATCATTTTGAGATAAAAAATTATTGTATATTTTAAAAATATTAAGAAGTATTTAGAAATAATTAAAATAGAAAAAACATTTTAAAATTTCCTAATCAAAGTTAAGCTATTTAACTTCTGATCCATAAACTTTTTCATTTTGACAAACTGAACTTGTTTCCAAAATATTTGACACTTTTAGAGAATAAGTGTTTTTCTTAGATTTATTCTTATTGTACTAATTAGTGGCTTAATTATCCAACACCTTAATTTTCAAAAAATATATATATATTTTTCACTCATAGTAAAGGTTTTTGACCTCCGTCAAAATAATGATAATCATAAAAGTGTCAAAATAACCTTTTATGTATGTCTCTTTATAATAAATATTTAAAATATTTTTTCTTTATAACTAATTTTAATATTAAAAGTGCATTGATATTTGATCTTTTTCATAATTTGACTTCCCAAAAGTAACTTTTTTAAATAAAAAAAAAATACTCAAACACAATTTGCTTATCAAAAACATTTTTTAAATGAATAAATCAACACAAATTACTGTTTTTCAGAAATACTTTTCAAATGAATAAATCAAATACAAATTACTTTTTAAAAAAAAAAGCTATTTTAAAAATTACTTCTAAAAATAAGCAATTTTCAGCAAAGATAAAATGAATGATACTAACTTGCTTAGAGATAAAATCCTTGATTTCATCCTCAGTAATGGTGGATCCATTTGTTCTAACAACAAAAGCCACTGGAACTTCCCCTGCTTGCTCATCTTTCATGCTGTCAAATAAATAAATTATCATGAATTTTTGAAACTTTTTCATCGTTAAAAATAATTCAATTTGATTTTTTCTTTTTTCATATTTCTTCAATATTTTTAGAACATAAATTGTATTACTTGCGATGTTATATTTATAATTTCACAAAGAATGATAGTGAAAAGTAATTTTTTCTTAACAAGTGTTCACACACTGCAATATGTCTCACAATTCAGTTAATATGAAATCGGGAGAGAGACTTACGATACAACAGCAGCATCTGAAATACTAGAAAGATTAAGAAGAAGTGCTTCAATCTCAGCAGGTGCTACTTGAAATCCTTTATATTTTATCAATTCCTTTAATCGATCCACAATAAAAAGCTCATCATCATCGTCAATATAGCCTATATCACCACTATGTAACCATCCTTCTTTATCTATTGTTCTTTTAGTTGCCTCAGGATCATTCAAATAACCTACATTAATTAATTAAGAAGAAAAAGTTACACATTTAGGATAAAAAGTTAATGAGATTGACTAGCGTTTGATCCTATATTTTAAAAAAACTCAAAAATTTGTCTCTAGATATAAAAGTCAAAAAAGTTTTGTTAATTAGCATGGTGATATACATTTAATCTATGTGATACAGACATGTTAGTGATTAATGATGATTTCAATGACTTGTGACTTTATTATTTGAGACTTCTATTTATGTTTTTATACTTCTATATATATTTCTGTCTATAGATACTTAGATATTTCTTATGTTGGGTGGTAAAAATTTTATTTCACCCATAAGGAAATTGGTATAGGTGTCAGTCACGATAATTTGAATCTCTTAAAAACTTAAATCCCATGTCTAGTGGCTAATGAATGGCACGTCAATATCATATTTTGTCATTTTGATACCATTAAACATAGGCACTAAAACCATTTGAATTTTGAACTATCCCTCAACTTCACACTTGTCCTTCTACCACTTTCAATTATCACTATCTTGACATTCATCAACAAATATTCTCAATATGCCACTTAGGAATGTTGATAATGCTATTATGGACATGAAAAACTAGTCCTTTGATGTTAAAAATTGACCTTAAAAAAGCTTTTGACAAATTGAAATGACCAATTGGCTTTCATCCACTCCTTCTTACTCCACTTAACTTTTTCCCCACTCATTATGTTTTGTTTGTGTCACCACTTTTTCTATATCACTATTAATTAATGGCCAACCCACTCAATTCTTTCAAAAAGGTGACCTCTTATCCCCTTTGTTCATCATTTGCATGAAATTCTTATGACGTCTCATTTATACCTAGCTTAATTTGTTTGTATATTGAATAGGATCGTGGCTCTCTCATATGTCTTTTTCCTTCTTCTAGAATCTAGGACAAGTAAATACAATCATCTCTTCTACAATTATTTCCATTTTTGACACTCTCAAGCATAGCTTTGGACAAAAAAAATAATTAATTTATCAAATCCAAACTTCTTTTCTTCATAAATGTCACATTACATTACATAGAGGAATATAATGGAGAAAGAAAGGTCTATTATTTGAGCTAAATTAGAAAGTGTTTTACCACTTAATTGAAAAGGCAAGTCTCTACTTTCCTAAAATTGAACATCTAATTATTTTCTATTCATAATTAATTGTCATTGAATATTGAAAAAGTTTATTTTTAGTCACGTTATATGAGTTATGCTCATAACGTGTGCTATTAAGAACTAATCACTCATCTCTCAAGACATGGCTTGCACTTTATTTAACTTGTTTCAACTTTTTGACAGAAATATATGTTGATGAAAATGGATATTAAATTACAAATAGGTTGACTTTAGATAATAAATATGGGTTAAGACTATTTTACCTAATTCATTTCTTACTCATATTCATATGATAAATTATAATTTTATTTTTTTAGCTGATTTAATTCTTTTTTTGATCCATTCAAATTCAATTTAATCCGTTTATTTTCCTATCACTAGTTAAAACAAAAAAAGTGCCTACACATATTGCATGTCTATTTGAGGTCAGTTATGGAGGACAACTAGGTAGGCATTTATTTTATTATTATTTACTCACACAAGCTTGTTGTTGCTAATTTTGTATTTGAAGAAGTTCTATTACATGCACCTTTGTCATATGATATTAATTTGACCTACTCAATGCTTGGATAGAAATTAAATGTACTTTATCATATGTCAAATATAATATGATTTTAATAGGATTAGCTAAATCCACAACACAGTATACTTCTGATAATTAGTTTTATAATTTAACCTATTAAAGATTATCTAACACTATAAAGTCATTAAAACTGCAAATAATTGATTGATTATATATTAACTTCGATTAGGCAACTTGGATATGATATAACAGATATGTTACTAATAGTTATGATTATATAAAAATTCTTTATGTTGTCATGTATCAATCAACCTATATAAATATATTTAATTTAAATCATAAGTTAGTTAACCCTATGATCACAATTATTATATGATACATTATTGTACGTGCATGCCACAACTGTTGCATTATGTAAAGAAAATTGAGGATAAAAGTGTGCAACTAATTAATTTAAAACTAACCTTTCATAATTTGGTCACCTCTAATGCAAATTTCTCCGGGTTTATTTCGAGGAAGAGAAATACCAGTGTCTGGATCTACAATTTTCATCTCAGCGTTCCTTATAACTGTACCACATGCCCCTGATTTTATCTCAAAAGGTTCTTTTGCGAATGCTAAGCACATTGTTATTGGTGCACCGGCCTCCGTCATTCCATAACCCTATTCAGTTAAGAGTTTGAATTCTATACACATTAATAATTATGTGTACTAATAAATATATTTACACATTCACGTAATTATGAATATACTTATGAATCTATTTTGATAAACTAATATAGCTTTTTTGTTAATATAACCAAGTTATTAAATTGTAAGAAAAGGATAGTTGTTCATTTTACTTTTTTTAGTATAATCCTTATCTAGTTTAGGAGAAAAAAAGAAGAAGATCGGATAACCATTTTCTTAGGGGAGGAAAAAAGAAAAGAATGATAACCCCTTTCCACCAACATTTTCAAGAATAGACGTTTACCTAATATCATATATATCTAATAAGTATCCAAATGTCATAAAAAATATTTAGGTTCGATTCTAAGAAGTCCCTCGATTTTAATCGATTGTGTACGAAGAAAAAATCGCGTACAATTGATTTGATATCGATTTTCCTTTTTTTTAAAAAATTGACCTAGTCTATCGATTTGAGAACCCCAAAAATTTGGACAAACACATATTCAACTTGTGAATTTTTAATCTTAAGAGAACCGTCATCAATTAAGTAGATAACACAAACACCTCATAAATAATATATATATATATAAAACTTGAAAAATGATGATAGTTTAAGAGTTATTTAAACTAATAATGAAAGTAACTTTTTTCCCTTTTTACCTTATAAAATAAGCATGTAATGATACTCTTACCTGACCAAGTTTAGCATTAGGAAATTTGATTCCAACTACCTCTTCAAGCTTCTTTCCTAATGGTGCTGCCCCAGAAATGACTATCCTTACTGATGAAAGGTCATAATTATCAACTACTTGACTCTTAGCAATAGCCAAAATTATAGGTGGTACAAAAGGTCCAATTGTAACTTTGTATTTTTGTATCAATTCCAAGCATGTAACTATCTCAAATTTCTTCATAAGCAAGATTGCTGCTCCAACTCTTAATCCACAAAGTAGGACAGAATCCAAGGCATAAATGTGAAATAAAGGTGAGATACAAAGTATCACATCTTCATTATGAAAAAACAAAGTTGGATTTTCACCATCAACTTGTTGTGACACACTAGTGACTAGTCCCTTGTGTGTCAACATGACCCCTTTTGGTAGCCCCGTGGTCCCGGATGAGTATGGTAGTGCCACCACGTCATCCGGATGGATTTCCACCTCAGGCAGGTGGTCATGTTCAGAGGTGAATCCAGAATTTGAAATCAGGTCTGAGAAATGTAAGTAGCCCTTTGACGATGAGTGGCCATCAATGCAAATGACCTTCACATCATTCTCAAATGCATAGTCCTTCACTTTGTTGAAATTGCATTCTTGTGTGATAATGAGCTTGGCATTTGAGGCTTTGGCTTGTTTCACCACCTCTGCTTGTGTAAACAAAGGGTTTGCCATTGTGGAAATAGCTCCAATATATGATGCACCTATGAAGGAATTAAAATCATTTCATTTCTTCAGAATCGCATTAAAATAACTAGCAACATCCCTATTTATAATAATATGAAGTCTATTTTGATACGAATCAATACTAACCTAAGAAGGTGAATACAAATTCAGGTGAATTAGGCAAGAGGATCATTATGGTATCCTTTTGTTGAATCCCTAACTTGTTAAGACCAATTGCAACTTTTCTTGAAGTGAGCTCAACATCAGCATATGTGTAAACTTGATCATTGGATCCATTGATCAAACATGGATGATTCTTGAATTGTGAAATGTTTTGGAAGCAATAAGTATGTAAAGGAAGATGATTAGGGATGATAATATCAGGGAGTTTTGATTTAAAAATTATGTCTCCTACTTGATTTGGATCCATCTTCAATTTCAACTAGAAAAAATTGAAGAATTAGATTTTGAGATAAAAGGGTATAAGGATTTGTTGAAAGATGAATTGTTCAATTTTATAGGGATGTGTTATGGAAACATCTTATATTGCTTTATTTGGAGTACTAGCCACTACATTATATTTTATTAATTTAAATACTAATTGTATGGAGAACTATCTCTCTTTATAACTGCCTATGTTGAACATAAAACAAACATGAATTGAAGACTCAAAAAGATATTGACTCTCTCTCGATGTCTTTTTTAGTTGTCATGTTGCGTTTTTCAGAGTAAATTTAACTAAATTGCAAAACTAAATTTAATTACATTAATTAGTCAATTTGACTAATTTTCAAAGCTAAATTAGTTCATATTAATTTGATTTTTTAAAATAAAATTTTAGATATTCAATAACTATAAATAAAGTAATATAATTGGACCTTTTTCCATATCAATATGATAAAAAAAATGCATCTTAAAATGTAAATCAAAATTCAAATCTTTGACTCTCGAAAAGGAAACTATGACAACTAAACAGTTCTGGAAGGAATAATAAGTAATATATTTGTCCTGGATACGAAGTTTAAAAGTAATTTTCTACTTGAAATTTGTGGATTAAAATAATTATAGATATTTGTGTAATTATAAAGAGATGATGGTCAAAAACATACTTGGAATATTACTTTTATATGAATTTCACATCTCAACTATTCGTTATTCTTTTTACCTATCTGAATTATCACTATCTCTGTATTAAAACATGGATGATTTTTTGGTGTGCTGGTTAAATATATAGATAGTGATAGTTTAAGTAAGAAAACAATGAATAGTTAAAGTGTGAAATTTATGAAATCGTGATATAGTTTAGGTATTATTTTTTCTTAAATCATTAACGGAATTATATATTATCTCATTAAGAGATAATATGAGAAGTTTCAAGTTAAATAATTACTAAATATAGAAAAAAAAAGTCATTCAGTTTTAGACCGATGGAATAAGGGAGTGCCAATTAAGTAACTAATTACATTACTCTTTTCTCTGATATTTTATATATCTTAATTTGACTGAACACGGACATTACTTTAACTAAGAATATGTATAATAACATCAAATGTCCTTAGACTAATCTTGTGATTTAAAGGGTATTATAATTATTATCATAACTACACTAATGTAAAACTATTTAGCATCGAGTGTGTACATAAATTTGAACATTTAGACGTATTGATATGGGATTTTCAAATTTCACCAACCACTTTGACTTGCCGGAATTGGGTTGATGTTGACCCGCCTCCTACGGTACTGTTTCACCTATTAATTTATACACACTTTCTCTTTCGTATATTAATTATCATGTTTCTTTTTTAAGTTTAATTTTAAAGTTAACGTGAGTTAAATTAATCATTCAACATTTTAAGTTTACAATTTAGATATTAAAAAGTTATATAAAAAATAATATGATATTCATATATGGTGAACAGATATATCTTAAAATGTTATATCAAAGTTAATTTAATTTGACTTAAGGTAAATTTAACAATTTCTTTTTGTAATAAAAATAATTTTTAATATATTGGTGTAATCAAATAGAAGTTGAGATTGACCATCCGTTTAATTACTCCAATTTTCAACTATTTGAATGGTTCCTTTTAAATTAGACGTTTAATGCCGCAAATTATCTTTCACTTCAAAATTCTTTATTCCAAGTCTATGTCACCTCCTTCCACTAACATTTGAACTACTACTTTTTATTTAATTTTTGTTGTTCATGATCAACATTATCTCCATGCTCCACCTCCAATATTCCACTACCATCAATATAATAGGTTGTCAACTTCAATTTCAATCCAAAATGTTCTATTTTGGGATAATCTTAGAGATTTATTATGAACTATTTTATATGGACATCCACTAAATGTAATTATTATATATATATATATATATATATATATATATATATATATATAATCTTTATCATTGTGTATATTAATATTCACATCTTCACTATTTCTTCATTGATTTTTTATAACTCCATTATCTTTTTTATATTATCAAGGGTGAATGTCGTGTTTATGACGTCTTTTGATCGGGGTCATCTCAATAAAATTAAGGGTCAAAAGTCAAATTTTATAAAAATACTATTTTTTTCTCTAGTTGACATATATTAAATTGAATGACAATAACATACCTAATGTAATCCGAAAAGTGAGGTTTGTGAAGGATATGATATACATAAACCTTATGAAGTAAGAATGTAAACATGCAAATTTTCAATTAACAATATCGATATAGCGTTGTGTTGCTTTAATATAATGATAACTTGTTTCAATATTTGAAATTTGAAGAAAACATCAAAAAATGGATTTACTCTTTTTGTAACAGACAACAATAGATTTTGTGTAATGTAGAATATTTGACCGTTTAAGAGACTTCTGAATTTTCAATAGTAAGATAATCGATCGACTGGTAAGTATCTATTACTTCCAATCCTGAGATTGTGAGTTTGAATCACCAAAAAAATAAAAAAAAGGTGGAAGCTTCTAGGGAGAGATATAAAAGTTTCAAAAACACACCTAAATTATTTACTTTTTTTTAGTTTCATACCTAAACTATTGAGAGTGTGAGTTTCACACCTAAACTATCACTTTTTAGTTTGAGAAACACACCTCAATGGTGTGTGTAATGCACTCTCTCTTTTATATGAAAAAATCTCGACACATGGCATTCCATATAGATAAAATATTTCACCTACAAAAAATTAAGTAATAAACTATTAATATTAATTACAAATTAAAGATTAAAGTATTACTATTCATATAAAAAATTAAATTATTTTTCTTACCTCACTCCACCACCTCCTCCACGTACCCCCTCTCCCCGAAAGAAATTGATACTATTTATTTTTAAAGAAATAAAAATTCTACCCCATCATTTTTAATTCTCCGCTTCTAATTTTTATTTTCGTACCATTTTTTTTTCATTTTGTGTTTTAGATATGCACGTACATATAATTTTAGAAAGAAAATTCTACTAGTGTACCGAATATAACAGAAATAACTAAAAAATTAAATAAAACTTGTGGCGGCAAGTAAAAAATATTTTCATATGTATATATCTAAACACTGAGAAAAAAATTTGAAAACGGGAGGCTAGGTGGAGTGGGTAGAATTATTTTTGTAAGAAAATAAAATAATATCTAAATTAATATTTGAGGAGGGGGAGGAGATGAAGTAAAAAAAAAGTTAAATACTTTTATAAAAGAAATTTAAACAAAAAAAACTTACATGGGGTTGGAGGAAGTGATGGCGTGAGTAAGAAAAATATTTAACATTTTATTTTATAAAAAAAATATTATTTTTTTATAATAGTTTTTTAATTTTTAATTTTAACTAATACTAATAATTTATTTAATTTTTGTCAAGGTTGAATGTTTTGTCCATGTGGATTGTGATGTGGAAGTTCTTTAAAAATAAAAGAGAGAGTGTATTACACACACCATGATGACAGGGGCGGAGCTACAGTTGCTCCAGGGTGTCCAATTGGACACCCTTCGTCGGAAAATTTCGTTATATATATAGGCCAACTCTTACTTTATATTGTTATATTAAGTATTTTGGACACCCTCAAAAATACTATTGAGCTGTAGATCAGTGGTAAAAGTGCGTTCAATACGTTCACAATACCCAAGTTTGAATCTTAACATTAACATTTTGTATATTTTATTTAATGTGGTCTGATTAAAACGGTTACTTAATTAAAAAACGAAATAATTTTTTAGGTATAGAGCACTAGCTTAGTGGCAATAGTGTACAAAATTGTGTTCGGCACTAAGGTTCAAATCCCTATGGTTACATTTTTTTTTCTCTATATATTTTGGCTTTATTTGGACATCCTTTACAATTTTTCTGCCTACGCCACTGCATGATGAGAGTGATATAAAAGAGAGAGGTGTGTTTCTCAAACTAAAAAGTGATATTTTAGGTATGATACTCAAACTCTCAATAGTTTAGGTATGAAACTCAAAAAAAGGGTGTAGTTTAAATTTATTTTTGACACTTATTTCTAAAAGAAAAATGAAAAAAGAAAGAAGAAAGAAAGGGAAGAATAAGAAAGAGAAATATATGAATACTAATGTGGGTATTATCCAAAAAAAAAAATACTAACGTGGGCTCATGTTATTAATCACTATATAAATGAGGGAACAAAATAGGTAGTCATGTAAGAAAATATATTATAATTATAAAAAATTATGTTATTTTCTCAATTATTACAATGATACCCACATTGATGTTTCTCTATGAAGCCCTACAACTAGAGGTATTCAAAATCATGTTGTAGAGACTTGAAAACACTTGCAAGTGTTGTCAAATAAATAGGTTGAACTGGAATTGAAGAAATTAAAATGGATTGAATTAGAAAGTGGATTGAGTCATGACCAATCAAAATTTACTTTGAGCCAAAATGCGCTAAAATTGAATTGGTTCATGACTATTCGACCCGCTTAATCTAAAAAATATTAACATATTGCTATTTATCTTTTGTAACCACAATTTGAATTTCACGTAAAGAAGATAAAAACTTAGTTCTTGATTTTGAAGAAGAAAATCACCAAACATCATACCAACAAAATAATATATATTTAAGGTACTCACTTGTGTATTCTATTTTTGTTGATTATTTTGGTCCCAAAAACAAAAATTTAATATACAAATAGTAAGAGCGGATAGATAATTCTATACGATACAAAATAAATTATTCCTCTGTCCTAATGTATGACTTATTTTTCCTTTCGGAAAAGACTCAAAAATGCCTCTAAACTATTCGAAATAGCTCATATATACTCTTAAATTATATTTCGGCTCAAAACTACCCTTTCTGTCATAATACTGGGTCAAAAATATCCTTCTTATTAATGAAAGTTGTTAAATGTCATGTGGATGTCAATGACATGCCGCGTAAGCGCCATAATTTCATTCATGCCACGTAAGCACCACAATTTCATTAATTTCCACAGACTAATAATAAGATTCTAATCCCGAATTTTCCCCATCATTTCTTCATTTCCATTTGAAACCATTTCGCTCACCCCTTTCCCTTAATTTTGGGCCTCCATTTCTAAAAGCTTCTCAAATTTCTTTATTTCGTAGCAGCAGCCAACAACCATGCTTTGCAATAACACTATCAAAGTCTTTACTATCACTGGAAATAAACTTCAAAAAATCTGGATAAAAAATCTGAAAATAAACGGTTTCAAATGGAGTTGCTAAATGAAGAGATTTGTGAAGCTTGTCGAAATGGAGCCGCGAAATTAGGGGAAAGGGGTGGATGAAATGGTTTCAAATGGAAATGGAGAAATGAGGAGGAAAATTAGAGATTAGAATCTTATTATTAGTAATTAATGAAATTGTGGCGCTTATATGGCATGTCATGTGGCATGCACATGGAATTTAATAATTTTCGTTGAAGAAAGGTATTATTGACTCAATAGTATGACGGGAAGAGCAGTTTTGAGCCGGAATATAATTCAAGGGTATATATCAGCTATTTCGAATAGTGTAGGAATATTTTTGAGCCTTGCCGTTTTCCTTTTAGTCAATCCCAAAAAGAATGACATTTTCTTATTTGGTAAATATTTAATGACATTATCCTATTTTGCCCTTCTTGAATCTCACTATTTCAAATGTTACACTCCTTTATCCATCTATCTATATCTATCTACATGTCTATATACTATTTTAAAAGCATGAACTCACAAATATAAATATTAAATTACTATAATACCCCAACTTGAAACTCTTGATTTGTTATATTTTATATTTTATATTGTATTATATTTATTTACTCCATATTTTATTAAAAGTTGACACCTGTTCACATTGATGAGCAGTGACTTTTTCAAAGGGTTGTGACTTTTTATAGAGTTATGACTCTTCCTATGAGTTAAATTTTGGATTCAAACCTAATTTTTTAAATTGGGTTTTGAGTTGATTGAATAATTTTTCAAAGTAATTGATGTGGGGACTTTTGCTTGCGGAATATGATGGTGAATACTTGATTGATATTTGATTGTGTTTCTTTAGAAATGATTCGGAAGGAAAAGACTAACTCTTGGAGTGATTATTGATTGAATTAAGGCAAGTGGTCCTTAAACCTTGTATTCTAGTAGAGTTCGTGTATTCTCTTTGTTGTTTGTGTGTTGGAAGTAATGAAAATGGTGTGAAGGGTTAATTGTCCACATGATGAATCTTAACAAAAAAGAAGGGGTTGAAATCGAAAAGGCTATGTGATAATCATGATGATGTGAATTGTCTTGTTGTGATCCTTATTGATTGATTGATGAAATGTTTGATAGCATGAATGTGGACTTGAATCGCATGAATTATTGTCTCTTTCATGTGGTGTGATATTACTTGTGTGCATTAATTATTGAACACCCTGATGAGAAAAGTGTTTAGATGTACCGAGGTGATTACCAACGAGTGATATAAAATCGATGAAAAATAATTCTGGCTAGTAATACAAACCAATGAGATCGGCTAGTGATTTGATATAAAGTCGATGGAATGGTTTTGACTAATGATATTATGCTGATGAAAAATAGTTCCGACGAGAGATTGATGATTTGGTGCATTTTGATGGTTACGGTGACTTACTTGTTAATTGTGATTTATGTACTTATTGTGTGTGATTGATCTACTTAACATTGAGATTGACTTACTTGATTCGTTATGATTTTTCTCAAAGTGGTCCTTCAAAAGCAAAGGTAAAATTTACCATCAATTTGATAAAAAGGTATTGAAAACACAATTGTCGTGCGACCTAATTTGATAAGTTCTATAATCGCCCATTAAAAGAAAAAGAATATAAAATTAATGCGCACTTGATCTCTCAAAGTGATGTTAAGGTGTATTATGTAAATATGATAAATTTTGAGGTGTGATAATTAGCTTCTAATTAAAATTCATGAAGTACATAACATATGGATATAGTTCATTTCTTGAAGAAAATATGACTTGTAATAAACATCGTAAATGCTCATGTGTTTTTTAAAATAAATATGTTAAGATGTGAGAAAAGTTATGAATAATAATATTCTTGTATGATAAGCTGAATATCATAACTCGCCTCTATAAAGAATTTTTATTTGCACAAATGTCATTGGTCATGCATCTTTACTACATCACAAATAATGCAACATGTCTTATCATGAACCGTCGAAAAGTAAAGTAAGAACTACTTCTTAATTATAAAAGTCTTAACACTATGCCTTAATTCGTGTTTTTTTAGTGTTGCTTTGTTCTTCTTCTACTACTACTTGCTATGTTGAGAAATCGTTTTATCTATTGTGCAAAATAGTCGCATTTCATCAGTTCAGTAATTTATCTTTTATAGTTGAACTACATAAGTGCCGCAATCCTAATTGATTCACACACAAAAAAAAAATTATTTCTTGTAATTTAGTTTTTCATAATTAGAGTCCTAAGAGGAATATGAATAAATCTGGTTCACCTTTATTCTATTACAATGTTAAATCTGATTCTTCAACATCTTTGCTTATCATCGAAATTAGTGTATTCTATATCACCATGATAATGGTCATCAAAAATTTCATAATGACCGTCAATCGTTACTCAATAGTGTAAATAGACAATTAATAAATTTTAGAAAGACATAATTTGTGGATCTTGCCACTTAACATTCAGTGATAAATAGAACCTTACATTCTTATTAGGTGTCTACTAATTTTACTTAACACAAATATTATAGTAAAAGTTCTCAAAATAGCGATTCTATCTTACATTCTTTGAATAGTTCCATTATTCGTTTAATGTTTGCAAGTTAGTTAATCATAATCTTATTATTTGATTAATATAACTCAACTATTAATTCATACTATCATTTAAAAATATATACACCTCTTGCAAAATAGTACCCCTAATAGTAATTTGAAGTAACAAATATGTTAAATAAAGTAGTAGTATATTCTAACATTTAGAGAGAAGTATTAAAAACACTTTTATGTTTGAGTGAATTATTAATTTTATTTACAATGTATAAACAGTTTCAAAATATCTTTTTACTTAATTAATTTAATTTAAATACACCTTAATTTATATGTATATTTTACTCATATTATAAGATTGAGAATGTATTAAAATTTAGGGAAAAGACTCAAATATGCCATCAAACTTTTGGAAAAGGCTCATTTATGTCATCCGTTAAAAGTTTGGCTCATTCATGCCATTGCTGTTAAAGAAAAGGCTCATCCATGCCATTTTTTTAACTCCGATTTTGCAAAACCATTTTACACACCAAACAAGGTTTAACACTTTCTATTGATGTTTTTGGATCAAATGTATACTTTTTGGTTGTTTTTCTTTAAAAATACCAAGAACACATGAAGAGCATAAACAACTCTTCAATTTTCAACATCTTCAATTTTTCATAAATCGCCTCAAATTTCGAGAGTAATTTCGCTCCTAGCTAGATGTCAAAACTAAATTTCTTTTGAGCTCGAACTCAACAAGACCCAATTGAAATTTCTTCAAAGTTTCAAAACTTCAATATTCTTTAATAGTAGATTCTTCACAACATCAAATCATTTGAAATTTTGAACATAAACTCAAAAGACACTAGTCAACAAAGATCTAATGTAAAAAACTACAAAAACAAGAATCAAAGAAAATTTTGAAATTTTGGACTGATTTTCATTTTTTGAATATACTTTTTAAATATGAGTGAATTTTTTGAACTCTGCAAATGATGTTAGAATTTTAGTTTTTTTAAAAAAGAAATTAATGATGTAGTCGAAATTTGAGATGATTTTGTGAAAAATTGAAGATGTTGAAAATTTAGGAGTTGTTTATGTTCTTCATGTGTTCTTGGTATTTTTAAAGAAAAACAATCAAAAGTATACATTTGATCCAAAAACACCAATAGAAAGTGTTAAACCTTGTTTGATGTGTAAAAAATGGTTTTGCAAAATTGAAGTTAAAAAAAATGGCATGAATGAGCCTTTTCTTTAATAACAATGACATGAATGAGCCAAACTTTTAACGAATGAGATAAATGAGCATTTTCCAAAAATTTAATGGCATATTTGAGCCTTTTTCTGTTAAATTTAATTAGTTAAATAAAAATGTAATTTTAAAGTTATAATTTGCCTCAAATTTCTAGTGATTTCAATACTCTCTTATAGGAAATGTAGAATAGAAGAGCATTGAAGACGCTTTGGGTCTTTTTGATTTCTCGTATTGATTATCAGTTTCTCCGATGGAAAATCTGGCTGGCTACGCCGTATCCCAGGCCTCCACCGCCGCCGAGCCGCAGCCGCAGACGGCTGATACCACCCCTTTGCTGGCGTCACCACCGTCAGCCTCGAATCAAACCTCATCCGACGAAAAAGACTCAAAATCTCCGGATTCACAGCTTGAAACCCTCTGCAAGACGATGTGCGGCAAGGGACTTCGAAGTTACATAGTATCGAAACTCCCAGAGAAAAACACTCTGCGCGAAGAACTCACAAAGGCATTGAAACTTGCACCCAATGCAGCAAAGCTTGTACTTAGCTGTATGGGAGACTTCTTTGCGAAAAGGGGCAAAGCTTTTGATAAGGATGCACGGATGATTGCCACCAGGGAAGCATCTGCATTGGTTTTGGAGTGTTTCTTGTTGATGGGTTTCGATGTAATTGATGAAGGGGTGAAGGAAGAAGCTGCACAAGCAGCAGTGATATGGAGAAGAAGGTTTGTTGATGAACGAGGTATACGAAAGGCTAGTACAATGGATGCACGGGGATTGTTATTGCTTATTGGGTGTTTTGGGATTCCACAGATTTTTTACAATGAGGATGTTAGGGACTTGATTCGAGTTAGTAATATCAGGGAGATTTCTACTTCACTCAGGAGATCAAATGTGCTTATGGAAAAGATTCCAGGTCTTTCTTCACTTCATTGTTTTGCAGTTCATTTGTTTTAAATAATATATGTGATAATATGATGATTGAAGGTAGTAAAAAGGGGCAAAGGTACACTTAAAGATCATGTGTATAGATAGAAGCTGGTTGAATGTGTAGAAATAAGTATGTGATCTAGGGAATTCTTGATTTTGTTTAAAAGATATTATTTATGTTAAATTTGAGTTCTGTATGAGGAATTTATGGTGGATTCATCCACCATTGATGAAATCCCTAAGCTATTACAGGGAGATTAGGAAGAGAAGGAAAGGGAAACTGTTCTATTGAATGAGAAAATCACTTCAAGTACAATTGGTGCTTGGTACATATAGGTCCAGCTAATTCCTTCCAGATGGTTCTAGCTAACTACATTCATAACTAACTGTAACTAATTCTGTTAACTATGTTATACCGACACTTACAGTAATTAACAGAAATAAGGAACAGGTTATTCAATAATGTAATATTGGAATTATACCAGGTTAGAACAAAATGGACATACAAGATTCATGTGGCTGACTGGAATCGATTCAGGATGACCTGGAATAGATTGAGGGAACATGATTGTCCTTAAAATATTTGTGCTTTCTATTAGTGAGGTGAGCATTGCATACATCAGTTTGAAGTAAACAGCAAAATAGAGCATGATGTCCTAGTTGAAATGCAGAAAGGCCTGAAGTGAAAGAGAACACGTAAAGTAAGAACTGTGCTTTGGTACAATAAGAATGGTGGACTTCTTAGGTGGAAGATTTACTCATTCCTTCGAGATAATTGTGTGTTTGCAGGAAAAAAGAAGTAACTGGTTGGTCATAAGAGTGCTGAGTTTAATCCCTTTAAACTACCGCACAACACTCGTAATAAGGTTTGTGATGGTAAATTTTAGTCTTGGACTTTTTTATTTGTTAAGGTTAGTCTTGGACTTTACTATTTTACCTTACTGACTATGCCGTTACTGAAGTTCCACTCTGGGGATTACAGAAAGGCTCCTAAAATCCAGTCTTAAAGCAGTCTGAGTAGGGTAATTTTGTATGGATGTCAAAATTTACTGCAAAGTATTTAGTTCTTGATTGCAGCACATGGTGGATGAGTAGTGTGTGAGTTGTTCCTTAAGTACTAATAGTTCCTATAGGGTACCGTAGCATAGCCGTCAACTTTGTCCTCTACACCCATTCTCTTTCTTTTGCCTTGAGCTGTAGAGAAGTTTCTCTCTCCTTTCCGAGATCACTCTATTTTCATTTCTTATATATTAAATAAATGTGAAGTCTCATATTGAAGATACAATTGCTGCCATTACAAAATATCTACCTTCTGTTAGGCCCTAAAGATTTTTGTATTGAGTTTTGAGTTTGGTAAGTAAAATTTTCGTTCTATTCATAACCACAAAATGGGTGTATATCTGTGTATTGAAAGTTGTAAGGAACTTAAGAAACAGACTATAAACCTGCGTTGCCTGGGCTCTCGAAAATGTTGCCACACCCGTGTCAGTTCCTCCAAAAAGGCACTACTGTTGGAGGATCTGAGACACATCCAGTGGCATTTTTTAAGAGCATGAGCAGCATAGCTATAAACACTAAAAAAGAGTTGATGGACCAGGGCAACTCCATATTTCCAATAGTACAGACTAGTTCCTAGCAAGTCTGCCATTTATTTTAAACTTTGCTAGCTATCTAGCTTTTCATGGCTTTAGTTTATAAATAGCTAATCATAAAGAATAACCTCTTCCATTTGCTTTAACTGGTCTCCATTGGAATTTCTACAAAAGCTTTCAGCCTTTATCCTGGTATATATCATTATATTGGTTCTTGTCTCGATGCCTTCAAAAGCATTTTTTCTTTTTATTCATAACGGCCCCTGAGAGAGACGCTAAGAGCTTCTTGCCCTGTTTGTTTTTGTGTTTTCTAGCCTTGTCACTCCAGTAAGTGGCATCTAGTCACCAGCCTAGACAACGATCTCCTTTAATTTTCTATAGTAGGAGAATTTAGGTCAGCTTACGCACCTCGACTAATTCTCCGAGTACCTGCGACCTCAACACATGTATCTGGTAACTTCAGCTACCTAGGTTTAGACCGATGAAAAGAAATTACGTAGCTGTTTGCCTCTGTCTAGGATTTGAATCCTAGTCTCTTGTGGTTCATTCTACTCTCCTTTATTGTTAGGCCACACCCTTGAGTGCACCAATGTCATGAAATCTTCATCTTTCACCAACAAATATTTGAAGCATCAATCTGTCCAATTAATGGTACTTTATGGCCAACCTTGTGAAGCGTATCAGCTTCCATGTGCCTCAAAGATCCTACTAAGTCCCAAGGAATTTTAAGCAACGGCATTATTTGTAGAACAATTCAATGATTTTTTATTTAAATCTTTCTAGTAGAAGCTTTTGGAAAATGTAAATGTATTAAGAATCTGTGCTCAACTTTTTTCTCAAATGTATATGACAAGGTTGCACATGCATATATGTACTATCTTGGGAAGTTATAGTGGACTAGAGAAATCATACTTCTTTTTTATTTTGGGCCCTATTATGGCATACACTGTTCTCGTCTTCAGATGTTAGTTGTTGAGTTGATATCGGTAGGGTTCCTCTGTTCTACCAACAACTGAAGAATCTTCTGCTGCTTTTGTTTTTATTGCTCTCAGTTGTCATTACCCCACTTTAGCAGTTAGAACTCTCTGATCTTTCTATATATCTTTATAAGTTGGGACAGGTGAGTTTGTTGCTTTCCAATGAAGGAGGTGGCATATGTTAGGCTGTGGACTAGATGACTAAATTGACTCGGCGCATTCTTCATTTTTTAAAATTTGTTTTGGTAGGAACAATCAGAAGCCAGTCAATCAAGTAATCTGAAGTAGACGATTTCAGTTTAGAGAGATTTTTATACTGTTTGGGATGACACTATTACATTAGTTGCTAACTCGCCAGTCTATCAAGTAATTTAAAGCAGACGATTTCAGTGGCTTAGAGAGGCTTTTTACCGTTTGGGATGACACTATTACATTAGTTGCTAACTCGCCAGTCTACCAAGTAAGTTAAAGTAGACGATTTCAGTGGGTTAGAGAGGCTTTTATACTGCTCGGGATGACACTATTGCATTATTTGCTAACTATTCCAACTAAGTTCTTATATATGTAGAAGAAGTTTTTTAGGTGATAATGCTAAAATCCCACACTAAATGATGTATATTTGGAATAAAATTCAGCGCCTTTATTCTTGTTGTGGTAGGTAAACTGTTCTTAGGGCATCGGAATTATATGGGGTATGGACTCGGTCTTCGAGGGTGGTAAAAGTTTGTATAAACCCTGATAAAAAAATGTGTGTATAAAATCCAAATAGATTGATACAACATAAAGATTTTTGTCTCCCTTACATCAATAAGGAGAATCTTGTGTTGGTTTCATGTTCGGGTTACTGGTAATGATATTAAAATCATAAAGCAGCTTACTAGTGTTGAATTGGTGAAAACCACTTGCATATATCTCTTCTGGTACCTTTGTAACTTCCCTTTCATATTCTTTCCTTGCCATTGGTGCTACAGTTTTCTATATCTTGATATTCCATGCAAAATCTCATATGCTGTCGCAGTGTGGCCTTCCATTTCCTGCTATTCTACCTGAATTTGGTTCTCTAATTTCCACTCCCCATTTCATTTTCTTCCCTTTCTGTGGTATTGCCATTTTCTATACCTCGATATTCCATGGGAGAGCTATTCAGTGGTCATAGTGTGATGTTTCATTCCCTGTTGCAATACTTGTATTTTGTTCTTTTGTATGCTGGGTCGGCATGCTGTTAATACCTTGTTAATTCAGAGGAGTCAGTGAACCTTTAGGTATTTTCGCCATGTTATTAAGGATCTGTGTTCGTACATATATGTGGAGTGCAAAGATGTCAAATAAGGGGAGAAGGGGAGTTATAGTGATATTGAATAAGGGGAGAAGGGGGGGTTATAATGATATAAATAAGGGTAGAAGGGTGGGCCCATTATCCACTGAATTTTGAACTGTGCCTCAATGGCCCTTGGAGATTTTTCAGTCACAAAAAAAATGATATTATAATATGTCAATATTTGAAATGTGCCTTGTGTTTTGCTGCCAACTGTAGTGATGATGAATAAAGAAGCGGATTTTAAACTGTTAACTCTTGCAAATTCAAAATTAACAGAAGCAATGGTGAATAATTGAGTTGATAAAAAAGAGTTGGTGATAGTTGCAGATCAACAAAAGTAAAGGTTATTCTGGAAAGTCTTGTCGGCGTTGTCGCCAAAGTATGATATTTTGTGTTGATAAAAGTCATCGGGCAAGAGATATCTATATCCATTTTCCTTTCAAACATTGCTTTAGGAAATCTGGGGACAAGATGCAGTAAAACGATCAGGTGAAGTCTAGACTAGATGAATTACCCAAGTATGTAGTACTTTAAGGTTCTCAGGGAACAATGGAGAACCATATTTTACGTTGCTCCCTTTCCTGAACTGGTATACTTTTCTTTGTATATGGGGAATCTTCACCTTTAATGCAATAAAATCATATTAATGAAAGCGAATATAAGTGGGAAATTTGCTGTTTCTTCCTATTTACTTTGAGCTGTTGAGAACAGGACTTTGTAAACTTCTATACTTCATCAATATGGAGGATGTTTCCCTTTTCTCCATCTTTTTAAAAATGAAGGCGGTGTTCGAGCCAGTTATGGGAAACTTCGACTATTCCACCAAGTAGTTGCTACTCCCCACCATCACAAATATTGGATATACTGGGTGGCCTTTTCTTTCATTTCACAATGGGGGATTACTTTTGATTTCGAAAAAACTGCAGGTCATGTCCCAGAATGCATAATCCGTCTCATATATCTTTAGAGAACTATTGACCATCACTTAACATTTTCATTTGCTTCCTTGGATACATGTTTTATTTTCCCCACTTGATACATGGGACCTTGGTCTGCATGAGTAGAAAAACTACTATGTTATCTGCCTGCGCAACTTTGTTTCATGTATATTTGCAACAGATATAATAGAGGGCATGGTGAAGCATAAGATGGAAGTTGATGCTGTAGATGTTGCTTATACTTTTGGAGTTGAGGAAAAATGTAGCCCTTGCGAAATTTTGTCATCATTTTTAGAAGAACTTAGAGAATCGCTGAAGAAAAAGAAATGCCAATCGCATGGTTCACATGCTGTTGTGGTAATTCTTGAATTTCATCTCGAGCACTAATATTTCCTCCCTCCCATATCAATCATCATAACTAGTTTTTGTTATGTTATACAGAATGAAGCAAACAAGAGGGAATTGTCTACTATGAAATCTGTCATCGAATGTTTGGAAGCCCACAGCATTGATCCCTCAAAGCTTATTCCACGATTCCGTATCAGTGACAGAATTATGAGCTTGGAGGAAAAAATTGCTAGGAATGATCAAAGAAGGGAGAAGATGGTACAAAATCGGAAATTTGAAGAAACTGGGTTATCTGGAAGGTTCGAAGAGAGACGAGCAAAACGTGCCCACATACTAGATTCAGAGCATCAAAGACCTGTAAATCACATCAGTAGCCAGAGACCGTTGTTAGCAGGTCGACCTACTAGCAACATTTATGGTTATTCTGTGTCACCATCAGCATTGCCTATTCATGACATTGTTCCTGGCTCACCAGCAGCAAGTTGTGGAGGTATGGTTATGGGTGGAGTTAGTTCAGGTATAACAAGAAGCAGAAATAACGCTCTACAAGCTGGCGCATATGGTGGATTTCGTGGGAGGATACCAATTGAACATAAAACTGGGCCAATAAGAAGTTACAATAATCAGTTATATGAATGGCAAGAGAATGCATCCATGCATGAAAGGCAGGTCTCTCATAACTATGGTTACGGGTCATCACCATCGTGGCAAGGCTCTATGGAGTTGCCAAACCCTGGTCCTGGTTACCAGACCGCTGCTTCTGATCCTTATCAGTTTGCTAGTACTGGTCGAAGTTCGCCATATCAGAACAGAGGTGTTGTTCCCTCTGTTAACCATTATTCATCTTTCTTGTACCCAGGGACATATTATCCCCAAGGCATGCAGTAACATGTACTTTTAGAAATGCTTTGAAGTTGATAACTTTTGTGGGTGTAAATCATACAGTTTAAATGTGGTTTAAGGAAGCATCATGATGCATGGGCAAGTAATCTGATAAACAACCTGTATATTTGAGTAAATTATTGAGTGCAGAAAAATTTAATACTTGTGGTGTATACGAGTTAGATCTGTCAATATTTTGATGAGCCTTAAAATAATCACTCCAATCCAGCCATAAATTTAACAGTTATAAATTAGTGCTCTTTCATTCGAAAATGTTCTTTGCCTCCTAATCTACAAAAGAAAAGAGTTCAAAGCACAGCTGAGCTAAGGTAGCAAATATGTAATACAGAGACTACAAACCATAAGTTTAGAGTGTCTTTGCAGTACAGCAAAATCTTAAAACACGCGTCGAAGCATTGCATAGGACTCCAAATTGAACAATTCAGGTAAATTATCTGCAGCATGGTGGAAAATGTGGCATTGTTGGAATCCAGGCTGAAAAATGGTTCCAACAAGAGTTTGAGTTGTATCAGCTAACACCAGTTATCAGTCAGTGAGCTTCTTCTGATCAGCTACAACACAATTATCAGACACGGTAAGGTTCTTCTGATCAGCTAAAACACCATTATCAGAGACGGTAAGGTTCTTCTGATCAGCTACAACACCATTATCAGAGGTGGTAAGATTCTTCTGATTAGCTACAACACCGTTATCAGAGGTGGTAAGATTCTTCTGATTAGCTACAACACCATTATCAGAGTCGGTAAGGTTCTTCTGATTAGCTACAACACCATTATCAGAGTCGGTAAGGTTCTTATGATTAGCTACAACACCATTATCAGAGGTAAGGTTCTTCTGATCAGCTTTTGCAGAAACTTCTATTCCGCACTCATTAGGAGCAGTGAGAATTTCAGAAATGAATTTTATCAATGAGCAGAGACCACCCAAGAAGTTATGATCAATGACACCTCGTCCTTCGTAAACATGAGCAAAGTCAATCAGTTTGATTTGTGCACCTGGATTCTTTCCTTTCAATGCCAACTCTTTTTCAAAAATCACCAGAATTGAGCAAGAATACAAATGGAATATAGTTTGATCCTCAAACCAAGCTTTCAGCTCCAGTAACTGAGATAAAATGCCAGTAGAGCCGCCATAAACAGTGGATGCGAAAGCGCAGTCTGGTCTCGAATCCAAATCATTCAATGTGTTTGAAGAAACAAACCTTCTCAGGACTAACTTGACTTCCTCTGTAGAGAGTTTCTGAGCAGCTTTCTTTCCAGGCTTCCAGAATCCTAGTTCTTTGCTTCTATAGATTTGCAACCCCGATATCCTGAATCCTACTGAAAGGCTTGACGATTCTCGATCTTTTTTTAAGCACTTCTGAATATATTTCTCGGATGCTTCCGGTGCCCACGTTCTTGAACCAATCTTAATGTCCATTATCGATGGATTGATACGACCTAGAGCAAGATCTTCCAAGACCAAGTGAGGTAGAAAGCCAGATCCATCAGATGCTTCTACAAGCTGAGTTCCATAAAAGGTGGAGAAAAATCTTTGAATGTGTTCCGGGATCCCACAGTTAGTAGACAATGAAGTATAGAATGCAACCTCATTGGCCCCTCGTTCATCACCTTGAAGGGGCTTGTAGAAGCGCCCTGATTCATCCACGAGGGGACCAAGCTTCCCGATGCCCGCTTCGTGTCCTGCGACTTGATGCTGAGGGACCTTAAGCATCTTCACAGAAAGTGAAGCACTTCAGAAATTAAACAGAAGTGCAAATTTCTTGTAATCAAAGTCCCCGACACACAAAGTGTTTCCTGTATTAAGACCAAGTTACAACTCTTATCAGCCACTTGAGAAAGCACAAAGTTCAACCTGAGTTAAAGAATGGTAATATCTGAAGGTGTGAACAATTTTTTGCTGATTCCCCGTTCACAACAAGTGGTAATATATTTACCAAAGAATGACAAAAGTTAATAGAAGCATTTAGTCAGGATTGTTTCTGGAACCAAGTTGTTACTTCAACAGAATAATGTTACTTGCAGTCTCCCCATACACATTAATAGGCAGTTTCTGCTACGCCTGCTGTTGAAAATAACTCCAACCACTAAGAACAACATGAATGACCAACAAATAACATCATTTCTTGAAAACATAATTGTGACATTCATCAAGCACATTCACTTCCTTACTATTATTTCCCCCAACCTTGTGCTAAACTAGCTAAAGAAACTACCTACGGAAACTAACACGCACAAAATGATACCAAACATGGCACAATTTCAAGGACATACTACATGGCAAATCAAGGATGATCATCTAATATATGATAAGTTCTCTTCCTTAGCTGTTCCTATCTGTCAGCACTCAAACTCTTAAAATAAGACATGATCTTTAAGACAATAACCCAAACTTCTTATTAAAAGTCAATTTATTCATGAGGCGGACTCTATCCTGACTGGCATACTGAAGCTTATACAGATTACAAATGAAACAACATAAACGTACCACCACTTGTTGTCAGTTTACAAGTCCCTGAATGGAGCAAGAACCATAAGGTTTGATTGTTGGCAACAAAAACTTATCTTCTATGGTAGGCTTGCTTTCACCTGGTCCATCACCAACAATGATTTCAATATGGGTTCAACTACAGATGGATGGATGGATTTAAAAACTAGTTTCCACAAGGACAACCAAATATTTCTCTTTTTGGATAATTCTTTTCTAGGACAAACACCACATATTTAACCAATAATATATTTACACACAGGAGTGAAAATAATAAAAGGATTATTACATCATGTAGAAAATAGTTAAATAAGGAAATAGAACAGGAAACAAGTTAGAAATACGAGATGCAAGCAAGCTTGAAGCCACATTCTTGTGGAATAACACGCGTTATTTGCAGAAATATGTTTAGTACATTCCCTCAAATGAATAAGTTGGCATATGTAAATCAAGTAAGCTGCATCCCGAATTAGTTGGAGTACAATATGAATCATTTGTATTCATACAACTCCATGGAATAAGTTAATATATCAATCAAATATGCATCAATATAGATTGAGTTAAACTCAGCTAAATGAAACATCCGTATCCATTTGCTCTACTGTAAAAGTAGATTATGATAGAAAAATGTGAAAGAGGTCGTATGAAGAACATACTCTTCATTAACAAATATGAGCACAAGCTCAAAACATAACCATGAAAGCACTAGCCATTTTTGCATTTGAGAGGGTAAAAAGTAGTCATGCAATTTTATTGGGCCGGGAAAAACTTAAACCACTTGTATTCTAGTAAAGTTTGCAGTAATTTTGACATTTCGAATAGATGCAGAGGCAGATCCAACACAACCTCAAACATGGACAATAAGCTACATAGAGAACTTCAAGAAAAATTCAAAAGTAAGTATATATATTTAAGGCATAATACATAAATACACACTCAAATTTGGCCACGGCTGGTAAGAAAACATTCCACCTTTGAGAGTGCACATCTAGACACCTTAATCTCAACTGACAACTAAACGCTTCAAGTCTCCGACTCATCCTCCAACTTTGAGAGTGCAAATCTAGACACCTCCACTTGGTCTCAAGTGACAAATTAACACTCCAACTCGTTCTCCAATTTTGAGAGTGCACGTCTAAACATCTCAACTTGGTCTCAACTGACAACTTAACACTCCAACTCGTTCTCTAACTTTGAGAGTGCACATCTAGACACCTCAACTTGTTCTCAGCTAACAACTTAACACTCAAACTCATCCCCACTATGTCTCGTGGACACTTATGTTGACGTGACACATAAATTTTAGAGGTACCTAGATAATTATTTTGTAAGTTGGAGTCTTCAACTAGCGTGTCAGTGGAGACAAACTGAGATGTGTAGACGTGCATACTCAAAGCTGAAAGTGAAACTTTTCGTACCTGATTATGTCTAATGTCTATATTAAATAGTACATCCCCTACTTCTAGATCTTGGATTGACCTCTAAAGAACTGCATAGCTAGAACACAGGCAAAAAATTGCAGAACACTGAAATTTGTTCAAACAAATAAACAAATTGTAACTTTAACATGAAGCAGATTTATGAATCTCATTGTTACCCCTCCAAAAAAACAAAAAGATGCAAACAAAAATACCATTCAGCAGTATACTTACTTAGAAATAAAAATCAAATCTACCAAAAGTAAGAGCAAAAAGTGGAATCTAAGCAAGTACTTTTACTATACCAAACATACAAGTACTTAGCCCATGTGCTAGAAGAAAAAAAAAAAAAGTTATACATAGATTTAAGAATATACAATAAGATCAAAGATTGCAACTTTATGTCAGTATTTGTATTTGTTTCTCCTTTAATAAAAAAGAATCAACCTTTCTTGACCAAAAATCTGAATCACAGTTACAGAATTAAACATTCTTTCAAAATAAAAAGACATTAATAATCTTTACCTTTCAAATAACATCAAAATTCTAAAAAAGAAAAATTAAATATTCAAACTTTTAAATAATTACCTTTCTTTAAACTCTTTCAAAAAGCAGTTTAATGTGTTTCCACAGACACTTTGCTGAGAGTCCGAACAAGATTTAAATAGAAGTAGGTGATTTCATCAAGTGCGGTGATGTGAAGTTTCTTTTCAGACACGTGTTATTTTTGTTGGGTAGCTCTAACAATCGCTGTGTTTGAAAAGGGGCATGAGACACAACCTTTTATTTAGCATAGGAGTGAGGAGTAAATTCTTGGATATTTAAAATCTTAATTTATAATATAAAATAATAATATAATAACAGAAATTATATAAATATATCAATAGTCTATAAATATAATTAAGGAAAATTGTAAAAAATAAAATTTTTAACATGATTATACAAATATAAAAAATATAGATGCAAATCAACTCTAATATCTTAACTTTTTAATAATAAAAGAATTATTATTTATAAAAATAATTTAATAAAAGAATTATTATTTTTAAAAAAATATATTATTATCATACTATACAATTTACCTACTTTCCCCCTAAAAAAAGAAAATAATGAATAAACTTGCTAGTATTATAAAAAATATCACTCCGTCATGAAAAAAAAAGAATATTTTCAAATAGCTAAATAATAAAATATAATAATTTTGAGATACATGACAAAAAAATGAAGACCGATAATAAATAAAAATAAATAAAATTTCGTTATTTATTTTTAAAAGAATATTACATTATATATCATTAACCTCACGTTGTTATAAAATAATAAAGATGTGACACTACAACTTATTATTTGAGTTACTTTCAATCTTCGAGTTCGAAGTCAAAGAGGTACTTTTTTCTTTCGAAAAACAGAAACGGCACATCAAATTTTTATTTTACCAAAAGAGCAAAATCGCTCCTGGCGGAGCGATTTCTTCTGATAAATATTGACGCTGTTAAATTTTTTTTCAAAGATCGCTGTGTTTTTCTCGAAACTTTTTATTTTTAAAAAATCAAAATATAGCAGGCTTTAATAAATAAAAAACAAAAATTAAAATTGAAATCGCTACATTTGCAACAATTTGCTTTAAACCCCTTTTTTTTTAAACCATGGTTGTCACTTGATTTTTTTAAATAAAGAATTTTTTAATAAAATATTGGCAGCAATTTTTTAGAAACATTTTTTTCAGTAAAATTGCTACTTGGCTAGCGATTTTAGAATTTTCTTTTCAGTTTCTTAAAGACAAGAGCGATTTTTATTTTCCTAAAAGAAAAATCAAGCAAAACGCTGCAAGGGCATCGATATTTGAAAAGCAAATTTTTTTTGGACAAAATCGCTGCCACGACAGCGATTTTGCGAAACTTTTTTTAGAGTAAAGGCGTCAATAATTGTCAGAAGGAAATCGCTCCATCAGGAGCGATTTTGCCCTTTTGGTTAAAAAAAAAATTGATACGCCCTTTATGTTTTTTGAAAAATAAAAGTTACCCTTTTTGCTTCGGACTCCTTAATCTTCTTACTTTTATAGATTAAAAAGTTATTAAGTATCATTCATTTATTCAAGAATTATGAGGGTCAATAATGTTAACTAAAGAATTTAACACTTAATTTGTGTAAGATTTGTTAGCGAGCCTCAGGAGACGAGAATTGGGTATTGAGCATGCTAAGAGCGTACACTCGATGTGCTTAAGGTGTAAGTTTTACAAAACTAAACCTCATACTTAAATCTCATAGTGTTTTGCTAGAACCTTGCCTCGGAGAAAGCACTAGACGAGTCCCAATAAATCTTTTAAAACACTATAGAGAATTACAAGCACTTGATTTAACCGATAAAAAAATGCTCATATAAATATATACACGATATTCATAAAACAGAAATAATAATAAAAATAGATGTGCAACACAAATTTCTACAGTTATCATTTTTTTTAAAGATAGAATAGTTCGAATTCTTCTAAAGTCACATGCAATTAATAAATTGTACAAACAAAAACTAATTGTTTATCTTTGTTACATCAAATCTAAAATTCAAAAGAGAAAATGGAATTCTAGTTTGTACCCAAAAGATAGAAGGTATCACAACAGACAGACAAAAAGACTAGTTTGTGTTGTTTACGATCGAAAATAATGCTAAACTTAGTGGCAAATACAGGTACGAGTAAAATAGAACAATTATAATTTAAAAACCGTTAATTCAATAATCTAATATTAATAAATTAATAATATTCTTTTCTGTTCAATTTATTGGTTAAATTGATTTTTGCACACCTCTAAGGACATCATTAGCTTAACACAAAATCTAAAAAACAAATAAATATTATTCTAAAATTTATAGTTTAAAATGAATCTTAGATATTATATGATTATAAATTATTATTTTAAAAATAAATTTATTTTTAATTATACAAAAATTAATATTCTCTCTATAGAACACTAAAAAAATTAGTGATGATGAGGGAGAAAGTAGCATTACTAGATCCGAACTTCTTAAAGGAAATTCGCTTTTTCTATTACACATGGCAGACATGATGAACGTATTAAATTAATCATCTCCTAAACAAGTTGTCTTTATTCCTAAAATATAATAATAATATAATTTTTAACTTTTTGTTTTGTTTTTGGCAATTGTGATAAGAAGATGGCTCTCAAGAAATATTTTTTATTTTTTGCCTGCTTTTGACATAATCCAAAAATTTACTTTTTATAAAAATATTAATGTTAAAGTTTAGGGAATCTCCGCAGGCAAATTATAGATTGATATAGAAAGTTAGGTTTGTGGATGTATATTTTTGAAAATATGGATATAGATTGATATAAAAAGAAATAGATGTATATAATGACATAGTTGAATTTTTAGTGTGATTTAACGATGTAAATGGATCTTATAATGAAATTAAAATAGCAATTTAATGAAGAACAAAATGATTGAGGAAGTATTAGATCTGGAAAATGGGCCTTCGTAGCATATGATGTAACTGTTAGAAAATTATATGCACAGCAAAAACATATCAGGATCTTTATTGCTTACATGAATAATAAATAATCAATGTCGTTTATGCTAAAACATATATTATGCTAGAACACATAAACATACTGAATTTAATTCAAGAATTACATCTTGAAGCGTGAACGAATAATTCAAGCGAATCAATAAGATATACATCAACTACTATGGTCTTCTAATGATTTCAATTTCACATCCAAACTCTCTCAATATTTGGGTTGACAAATATCGAATAGAAAACTAATTCCTCTATTTTCTAGGTTAGGAGAATTCTATTTATAGAGATTTTTTCCTAATCCAAAAAGGACTAGAAAACCTAGTTTTTCTAGAAGACTAGAAAAATTCATATTATTCTTCCTTTTTCATACAAATAGAATTCCGAATTCTAGTTAAATATGAGCACTATTAGAACCACAAAATTAATTAACGAGACTTCCTATTATGGAAATAATTTCAAATAATTAATTTGAATTATTCTTACCTATAATAAATTACAAATCATTCCACTAGAAATTCGTAATTGCACTCCTATATTTATAATTTCGTAATTCTCCTTAAACACTTATGTAATTCCTCATATTAAAATTTCAGATACTAATCAATAAATTAAATTATTACTGACGAATTTAACTTAATGATTAATTTTCTTTAGAACACTGCATAACTTATTTCATGTGCTAGATTGATAAATTCACTTACAAGGTTTGACACGATGAAAACTTATAAGTTTCTCAAAAAGGCATATCAATCAATCTCTATAACGAGACATGAATTCAATCAACTAACTTATTATTTTACCAATATATATTAGAGAAAATACATCAAATTCCCCCCTGAACTTGATGTCAAAACTTACTTCAACACTTTAACTATACGAGCGTTTAAATATCCCCCCTTAACAATTTTGAAGTGATTAAATGTCACCCTAAGAGATGACGTGACAAGGTGAGTGTACTCACTCTTCTAAAAGCGCGTGAAATAGTAAAAAAAAAAACTGAATGGTTATATCATACACATGTCATTTTTTTATTGGCCAATATATAACTAATAATTTTTAATTTTTTTATAAGTTAAATATATAAAAAAAATGTGAAATTACTTGTTTAAAAGTAAATGAAATTTGTGGGTTCAATTTATTTTTAAGAAAATAAATAATCTTTTTCTTTTTTCTTTTTTATTTTGTTGTCTTCCCCAAATGTTTTCTTCCCCAACTAAACACTTCTTATACCTTTCTTCTTTCATATAAGTCAATTTTCCTTCAACTTCATCTCTCACCTCATTAGCCATTCATGAATCCACAAAATTCAACACCTAATTGAATGTAAAATTCTTGAATTTAAGTGATCCATTTTGAATTATATATGCAAAAAAATGAGTTTATCAACTTTCTTATAACCTTCAATATTCATTTGAGTTGTTAAGAAAAAAAATACTTAAAGAAAATATCATTATCCAATGATAGATTTGTTGGAGAGGGTCCGCAGACGAAAAAGTAAGTTTTGACGCCAAGTTCAGGGAAAATTTGATGTATTCTCTCAATATATTATTATCATCCAACTTACCAGACATATTGACCCATCTCAGAATCTCACGTTTTAATAAGTCAAAACGATAATTAATATATACAGACCATAATAGATATATCAGAATTAAAAATATAAGTACATTTAATAGTTTAGAGAATATGTTTTTCCAGTCAGCCTAAAATAACTATCTCTACTCGGTCCCGTTCAAAACATACAAAATGTACTAGCACAAAGAAGTTGGAACTATATAGTTCCCATAATCAGAACAAATTATATATAATCTTGTGCTACAATCGTACCCGATGACATGTCCAATTTCCATCCTAGATTGTGAACACAACACTTTATACTTATAAGAACCGGTGATTTAATCGTCTGTGTATAAGCTAAAACTCTACACACTAAGAGTGTGTTTGGTATGAAGGAAAACATTTTCTGGAAAATGTTTTCCAATTTTCTCATGTTTGGTTGGGACAAAAGTTTTGGAAAATGTTTTCCAAATCAACTCATTTTCCTCAAAATTAAGGAAAATGACTTCCCTTAAAAATTTAAGGAAAACATTTTCCAAAGCTCTCCTCTAATTTCAAATTACATTTTTTTTGGAAAACACATCAATTTTAAAAAGGGATAATTGTATATAATAGCAAACTAATAATATAAAATAAATATAATAGCTACCCTTTGACTTAATTGTGCTCCATAGCAAATTATACAATTGCAGCGGTCCCTGACCCCCACCCCACCGACCAGCCCACCATCCCAACCCACCCCTCCCCAAAAAATTGATTTTGGCTTCTAAAAATATTTTCAACTTTAAATTTTCATTTTTAAACTCCTACACCCCCCCTCCCCGGCCAGCCCAACCCCAAAAAATTAATTTTGTTTTTTTAAAAATACTATCAACTTTAAATTTTTATTTTTCCACTCCTAACCCCTCCCTCCTGCCCCCCCCCCCCCAAAAAAAAAAAAAATAAATAATAATTTTGCTTTTTAAAAATATTTTCAATTTCATAAATTATTTTTTACTCTAATAAAAATAAAAGATGTCTCTCAAAAATATTTTTCATTCATAAATCAAACACAAAATCATTTCCGTAAAATATTTTCTACGCACCAACCAAACATGAGAAAATAAGTCCAAAATCTACTTGTTTTCCATGGAAAATGTTTTCTAGGAAAACATTTTCCATGGAAAACATTTTCCTCCATACCAAACACACCCTAAATCATCTACTATATAAGTAAATAGACACCATAAACGAATATATAATCTATTAAAATTGAAAAAATATTTATTCTTTAATAAATATTATTTTTCAACATATGGTTAATAGTATATATCCCAACAGTAACACTTCATATTTTTGGGCTATAATTTGGATCATTCTATGCATGAGATTGGATTCGAAACCGATTAATTTAGTTTTACCTAGGTGAAAAGGTCAAAGTCTTAAATGTGGTAAGTGTGTTGAATCTGAGTTAAGGTTCAGGCAAATTCTAGCACAAAATTGGGCTATAAACATATTCTGCGATAAAGTCTTTTTTGTATGAATGTATAAGATATCATCTTCTTACAAAAAGGATTACAATTCTCATTCCACTTTAATGTAGTCATTCTGAGCATACAAACGGGAATAATTTTAGCATAACAGTATACACTAGCAAGATATAGAGATAACGAATTCATACCCAGATAACATAAGTCAATCTTCGGAATGTTAGTCTTCAATGGCGAACCTATGTTATGAGTTATGGGTGCTTAAACACCCATTGCCTTTTATAATTAACACTGTTATCTATCAATCATATTTAATCATTTATTCAAATATATTAACTATAAGTACCCATTACATATAGCAATTTTCAAACTAAAATAATTGAGCACCCATGATATACAATTTCTGGATCCGCCACTGTTAGTCTTGAATCCTTTCTATTAAGTCAATTTTAGTGGTTTTAGATTTTTTAGAGGTATCTCCTACTGAAATGTTTGGTATATTTTGTTATCACCTAAAACCCAACAAATCTTCGGATAGAGATGTTGATTTCTGCATCGACTTGGAGTGAGGAACTTACCAATATCTACCTCTCCTTATTGGATGACTCCAATCGAGTTGAGGGAACTCAAGACTCTACTTTAAGATATTGAAAAAGGGGTTTGTTCGTCTTAGTGCATTGCCTTGGGATGCTTTAGTGTTGTTTGTGAAAAAAATATATGATAATATAAGGATATATATTACTATATAAGAAATGTGAATAGGAAGGAGCACTCCGTCAACATACTTGCTTATTCACATTTTCAAACACAAATGACCCCCTCCTATTAATCTACAATTGTATTGCACCAAAATGGCCAACTTTTATTACTTTTTAATTGTATTATTATTGCTTATACACAATTACACAAAAGTTGGCCCACCCCTATTACTTTTTAATTGTATTACTATTGCTTATACATATTTACATAGCAAAAATAATTGGGCTTCCTTCCAATTTCTTCTATTTGTTAATTTTAAATGTTACATGCCTCTTAAATTCTAATTAATTTGCCTTCCAATTTCTTTTAATTGTTAATTTTAAATGTTATATGCCTCTTAAATTCTAATTAATTTGTCTTCCAATTTCTTCCATTTATTAATTTTAAATGGTATATGCATCTTATATTCTAATGAATATAGATATTTTACCACTATTTATATTAATTGACATATACTTAAATAATTTAAAATAAATAATTAATGTTGAAGATAAAATACAGAAAAATTAAAAAAACCTTGGTATACTAATTATGTAATTTTAAATAAATATTAATTATGAAAATTTAACTATTTTAACATCAATTATTTATATTTTAATTATTCCATCTTCTATCTTACATAAAATAATATATAAATTTTTATAATTAATACATATATTGATAATGCTTGTTTCTGAATGTATATTATCAAAACATTCATACTAAATAAGTACTTACTACTTAAAATGTAGCAAGTATCCCTATGATTTCAGTTTAAATTTTTAATTTAATTATCCAAAATTCTATCATATTTTATTATTACTAACAAAGAAATACATTTGTTTATTAATTCTCGACCTTTTTATTCATAAATTTTCTTTGATTTCTAATGTTAATACTAACAAATATTATTATATTTTAAAAATTGAAAATATCACAAATAAAAATTATGAATTTCAATAAAAATTATTGGGCCCGTGCTTCTTTCTAGTAGATATAGACACTTGGGATTTTTAAAAAATAGTGACATTAAGGTTTCAAAATAAATGGGTGGTGACATAAGTCTTAAGTATTGGGTGTAGGTGACAATTATGTGATTAATGATTAAGGATTGTGGAATTGCCCTTAAGTTTATAAGTTGACAGTTTGGTCCACTGAATTAAATAAAGGGTAAAAGAGTAATTTAACAATACCTAATTTAACCAACTTTTGGGGGAATTAAATGAGGGGTAAAAGGGAAAATTGACTAAACAAAACCTAATTTAATCAATTTTGGTGGAAAATATCGAGCCAAAAGGGGAAATAAAAGACTTTTCCCCCGCCTTCAGCCGTCGTATTCGTCCTCTTTTTCTTCTTCTTCTTCTTCTACTCTCGTCTTTGCTAGCTTGCTTTCCTTTCTTCCCGCTCTCTTCATCTTCTTATTCTTATTCTTCTTTTCGTACATTGTGGGGTCTTGGCTGCTAGTGCTTGAGCTTTCTTCTTCTTGAATCAGATTACCTAAGCTGTAATTTGAGGACCAAATTTCGTTTTGTTTCAATTGAAATTACTTTATAAGCGATTGGGTCACACACCATTGTTTCTGGTAAGTAAAATTAATAGTTACTTGAAATCAATTCATTATCATATGATCTGGGTACCTGTAATTTTTTCAATACTTTGCATTAGTGTTTCCAACATCTTGTTATATATGTTGCAACAATTGATTATTATAACATATTATAGTCATATGTAGCAACATAAATGTTATTTCAATTGCAACAGAACAGTAATACGTAGCAACATATGACTTACATTTCGCAACTGAAAAGCCATATGTTGCAACATATAATATAACATAAAAATGTTGCCACATGTGATTTGTCTGTCACAACAGAATATTCATATGAAGCAACATTCGATTTACATTTCACAACAGAAAAACCATATGTGACAACATATTATATAACATAAAAAAGTTGCCACATGTGATTTATTTTTCACAACAAAACAGTAATTTGTAGCAACATATGACTTACATCTCGCACAGAATAGTCATATGTTGCGACATATGATATAATATAAATATGTTGCCACATGTGATATAATATAAACATGTTGCCACATGTGATTTATTGTCACAACATAACGGTCAAATGTAGCAACATATGAGTTACATTTCGCAATAGAAAATCCAAAAGTTGCGACATATGATATAAAATAAACATGTTGCCACATGTGATTTATTTTTCACAACAGAACAGTCATATGTAGCAACATATGACTTACATCTCGCCACAGAATAGTCATATGATGCGATATATACTTATTCTTCATAATTACTAATTATTTTTTTAATTAATTTCTACAGATACAATGCCATTATTTGTAGGAATTGATTGTCGTGGTGAATGGATCGAGAAAAAAAATCGATTCATATAGCGTTGGAAGGATATTAAAAAATGAGGAGCCGGTTCAGTAGGGATGTATGTCGAAAGAAACATTTTGTATGATGATTTCTTTAATTTAGTCGTGCAAAAGTCTGGATACAATTGTAAACTGCAAGATCTTGTTACGAGTTACATTCCCCATTTTTTTCATAATGAGAAGGTTTTACCTTTTAGAATAACTGATCAATCTAGTTTGCTTGTTTATTTGGGAGGAGCAGAGAAACCGCCCATATTAAGAGTCTACGTGGAAGAAAATCCTATCGAGGATGATCATAATGTAGACGAAGGCGAACAAGATATGTTCAATGATGAATTTCATCCTGCGGACATGAATAATACTGATGATGAAATTGGAATAGGTGAATGTGAAGGTGAAGGTGTAGGTGAAGGTCAAGCTGAAGGGCCGGACCTTGAGAGCAAGTTTCCTCCTACACCTATAGTTGGCAGCAACAATCCATCTGCTTCTCAAACTTCACGTATGAATAATGTTTGAGATGATGAAACATGTTTTTATAAGGGAATGACATTCAAGAACAAGCAAGAACTGAAAAATTCACTGAAATTGCTTGCTTGAAAAAAAAATTTAGACTGAAAAAGGTGATCAATTCTCGTAATGTGTTTTCCTTTAAATGTTCATATCCGAATTGCAATTGGTGGCTGAGGGCTGTGAAATTTACAAGTAGTGACAGATTTGCCATTAGAATCTATGAAAAGTACCATACGTGTGGTTCAGAGCATCTTACAAGCCATAATCCCCATGCCACGACAAAAGTCATAGGTAAGTACTTTGAAAATAGGGTTCCCAATGGTAAAGGCTCATCCACAAGAGACATGTCAAATCAACTCCGCACACAATTGGGTTGTAAGGTAAGCTTTTATAAGGGCATGGAGCATGCTAAGACTAATGTCAGGGGAACACATGAGCACGTATATGCAGTGCTTAATGCGTACCGTTATATGCTTGAAGTTGTGAATCCAGAAAGCAAGACGACATTGTCGCTCGATGAAAATGGGAGGTTCCGGTACTTCTTTGTTTCATATGTTGCTTAGATAATTGGTTTTCAAGAAATGAGAAAAGTAATAGCCGTTGATGGCACATTCCTAAGGAGCAATTATGGAGGAGTTCTGCTATCGGCGGTGGCAAAAGATGCTGAGAATCATATATTTCAAGTGGCTTTCTGTGTTGTGGACAAGGAATGTGATGCCTCATATGAATATTTTTTTCAAAATATGAGAAGTTTTGTTGATGATACTGATGAGTTGTGCATTATCTCTGATAGGCATCCAAGTATTCGAAAGATGGCTTCGAGAATCTATCCTGCATCTCATTATGGTTGTTGCATGAGACACTTTGGGGAAAATATTCGAAATAACTTTCACAATTCAAAAGTAGTGTCCCATTTTTATAAAGCAGCAAAGGCGTAAGATATATGTGAGTTCAATGACCATTTCAATCAAATAAGAGATTTGGTACCAAAGGCGGTTGAAGCTCTTGATTTGGTAACATGGAGTTGGGCATATTGCCCGGGAAATATGTACCATCTCATTTTAGTTTATTTTTACTTTATGTGCTTTGTTTGATTTTTATCTTCTTTTTGTTTGGATATAACATTATGACGTCAAACATCGCGAAATCGGTGAATCTATGTTTGATGTTGAAAGAAAATTTCTCACTGTCGCTCTATTTGATGAAATAAACAGGAGATTTTGCATTGTTATTTCACCAGAGACGTATGGAACTGGTGCACTCTGCAAATAGATTTGTTCCCTCAATTGAAAAAGACATATCAGAGTATATCAACGCGGGCAACAAGTTGTTGGCCCATCAAATCGCTAACTACAAGTTCAGTGTCACTGGTCATGGAGATGTTGCTATTATGGATCTACAAAGAAGATCTTGTACTTGTAGATTTTTGACTTGGACAAAATACCTTGTCCACATGTCATGACAGCGCTTCGATCCCAACATGGTGGCAATTTTAGAAATCAGATTTACTTGTACTCCTCTCCATATTATTCGGTGGAAAAATACATAATGACATATTGTCAGGAAATTCACCCGGTGTCACCTGAAGATTCTTGGATTGTCCCTTTTGATATCATACAGAGAGAAATACCTCCTCCATATGTTAATCCAAGTAAACCCGAAATAATGACATATAAGAGATGGCGTGGAGTTGGTGAATAATTTCCAACAAGAAAAAATTAGTGTTCCATATGTAGAAACTTTGGCCACAAAAAAACTACATGCCCCATAAGAAGTGTTGTGTTGTTGAATGTTAATGAATGTTCTTTCTTATTTGAGGATGATCTCTATTATCTAATCTTATTTATAATCAACTTATGTGATGTTATTTATATATAATGCGTGATTTATTTAATTATGTGTTGCTACTTATAACAAAATATGCAGAATAGTGCATCTATGACAACATATGCCACTTATGTGTTAGATCTTACAACATAAAATTGCATTTATGCCAACATATGTCCATTATGTCTAACAAGTATCGTGTAGTGTAATGTGATGATATCATTACTGTAATTGAACAACTTTCAAGAAAAAAAACTTTATTCACGCGACCCTTCAATTTTCACCGTTTTTCAATAACAATAAATACATGCCTTTCAATTCAACTTTTACTTGTCTATTTCTCTTCTCTTCTCTTTCAACTTTTACTTGTCTATTTCTCTTCTCTTCTCTTTCAACTTTTCAAATTTCACTGAATTTTCAATGTGAATAATAAATATTCAAAAATCACTATGATTAAAAAAAAATCATGAATCCCTTCCGAGGGAACTAGTAATTCTCATCGTTGAAAGGGTTGCTTCCTACTCCCTACAAGATTTAATGATGTTAAATTTTGGTATGTATGTATTAATCATTTTTTTGCTATTTAATTTCATTTCGTAATCATTTTGTTTCATTTCTCAGCTCTAGGTTGCTCAATGAAGTAGCTAATAAACGTTCTGTACATCAGAAGGTAAATTTGCTCATGTTTCCTTTTCGTACATGGTTGATTGTTCAACAAGCCATTTTTTTTCTGGAAATCTGTAGAGAATCAGGAAAATTTGAAGCCTTACAAAAAAGGCGTGGTAATTTTATTTTTTATTGTACTCATTTTTTTTTTAATTTTGCATTTTAAATGTGCTATTTGTTCTGTAGTATGATTTTTTCAACCGTAGCGATCCAACTGCATTGTAAATGATTATTCAAGCAGCAGACGGTGGTCACACTGGAGCTGAGTATGTGCTTGTCATAGTGTCAATCTTCAATGGTGGTGAAACAATGAGTGAAGACTTAATGTTCATTGCCAACATGAAAAACAAATGAGCCAGATGTAGTGAGAAGATGTCGAAATCATCTGCGAAATGTTTTATGTGGAATATATGTGCCAAGACCTCTGTTGCACTGTTCATCAGTATGAGCGAATTGGTTGCAGGATTGATTATCCCTGGAGATGACACCCAAGACAGTACAACGAAGATGATGTTCATTGTGATTTATGTAGGTGTTATATAGAACTAGATTATCTAGTTAATTTTCTACCTCATACGAGGAATTAATTAATTGCCATATGTTGCAACATATGTAACGAACTTGCAAATTAATGGTGAAAAATGTTGTCCTTGTTTTTTTTGTATATGTTGCGATATATGTCAATTATGTGTTGGATATTACAACATAATATTTTAGATGTGGCAACATATGTCAATTACACATTTAAAAGCTAATTATAAATCTATCCCAATATACTTTTAAATAATAATTACGTGTAAATGTTGAGTGTTGTGTTGTGAACAATCAAATCTAATAATTACTGCCATCTCGAAACAGGTTAGGTTTAATAATTACGACTCTTCAATTTTTTTTACTTTGTTGAAACATCATCCCTTGCAACTTTTCAAAATTGTTGGCCTTTTATAAGAACACAACAGAAAGGAGGGATAAGTCAAAAGTTGTCTTTACTTCGTCTTCATTCTCAAAAATGGTTTCAACTAGGAAAAACTTCGTTGAATCCCTCCCGAGTGAACTAGTAATTCTCATCGTTGAAAGGGTTGCTTCCTACTCCCTACAAGATTTAGTGAGTGTTAAATTATGTTCTAAGTTCCTCAATGAAGTCGCTCATGAACATTCTGTATATCAGAAGGTAACATTGTCCACCTTTCCTACATGGACGATGAATCAACATGCCATCTCTTTCATGAAAATTTGCATAGCATCGGTGAACATAGAAGCCTTATACAAAAAAGGCATGGTAATTTTAATATTTTTTATTTTTTTACGTTTTCATCAATGTATTTGTATTTTTAATGTGTTGTTTCTTTTATAGTTCAATTTTTTAAATCGTTATGATCCAACTGCATTGGAAATGGTTAAAAAAGCAGCAGAAGATGGCCACCGTGGTGCAGAGTATGTGCTTGCCGTAATTTCAATCTTTGAAGGTGGTATATCCATGAGAGAAGGCTTGATGTGCATTGCGAACATGAAAAAAAACATGTCAGTAATAGTGAGAAGATGTCAACACGATTTGCGATACATTTTAAATCAAATGTGAGTGCGAGAACCTAATAATTTGGGAGAAAGACCCATTTGTTGCACTGTGCATCAACCCAATCAAATCGCACGCAGGAATGGTTGGCCCAGCGAAAAGAACGAGAAAGACGATATTTGTTGCGAATTGTGTAGTTGTGATTTAGAACTAGATTATCTAGTTAAATTTCTTCCTCATACGACTGTGTGAGATTAATTTAATCTCTGCCTATATATGCCATATGGTGAAAATGTTGTCTTTTTGTCTTTTGTACTTATTTTGGAATTAAATATGTGGCAAAATATGACATATGGTGAAAATATTGTCTTTTTTGTGTTTTGTAATTCGTCGATTAGTGCCTCGTTGATGTTCCATCTGTTCCAACATATATCGATTCTATTGTTGAAATTGCAACATCTACTGAATCTGTGGCAACATATAACTATAAAAAAATGGGTCTTTTGGGGGGTTATTTCAATTAAATTGTCACCTAATTCGATATGTAACACAAATATATAGTCATACAACATGTCTAAGTAACAGATTATGGTCCTATACAACAACCTTCATTCGAATCTATCATATTATGTTTAGAAAGACTATCATCCCACTAGTTCATGATCCAATGACTAAGTAAATCCATATGACAGTTATATAACACACTTCTAAATCGTTGTTCAAAGTGTTATACCTTATTTTTATTGCTTAATTATGGTCTAAATCACTAAAATTTGGTCCAACTTTTTATTTTTCCATTCCTAAATTGATCAATTCGTCGATTAGTGCCTCGTTGATATTCCATTTGTTCCAACATATGCCGATTCTGTTGTTGAAATTGCAACATATACTGAATCTGTGGCAACATATAACTATAAAAAATGAGTCTTTTGGGGGTTATTTCAATTAAATTGTCACCTAATTCGATATGTAACACTAATATTTAGTCCTACAACATGTCTAAGTAACAAATTATGGTCATATACAACAACCTTCATTCAAATCAATCATATCATATTTAGAAAGACGATCATCCCAATAGTTCATCATACAATGACCTAGTAAATCCATATGATAGTTATATAACGTCCTTCTAAATCGTTGTTCCAAGTGTTATACCTTATTTTTATTGCTTAATTATGGTCTAAATCACTAAAATTTGGTTCAACTTTTCATTTTTTCATTTTTTCATTCCTAAATCGATCAATTTGTCGATTAGTTCCTCCTTGACGTTTTATATGTGTCAACATATGCAGATTCTGTTGTTGAAATTGCAACAGATACTGAATTTGTGGCTATATATAATTATAAAAAATGAGTCTTTTGGGGGTTAATTCAATTAAATTGTCACCTAATTCGATATGTAACACTAATATATAGTCCTACAACATGTCTAAGTAACAAATTACAGTCATATACAACGACCTTAATTCTAATATATCATATTATATTTAGAAAGACAATCATCCCACTAGTTCATCATACAATGACCTAGTAAATCCATATGATAGTTATATAACACCCTTCTAAATCGTTGTTCCAAGTGTTATACCTTATTTTTATTGCTTAATTATGGTCTAAATCACTAAAATTTGATTCAACTTTTCATTTTTTCATTCCTGAATCGATCAATTTATCGATTAGTGCCTCCTTGATGTTCCATCTGTCCCAACATATGCAGATTTTATTGTTGAAATTGTAACATATACTGAATCTGTGGAACATATAACTATAAAAAATGGATTTTGGGGGTTAATTCAATTAAATTGTCACCTAATTTAATATTTAACACTAATATATAGTCATACAACATGTCTAAATAACAAATTATGGTCCTATACAATAACCTTCATTCGAATCTATAATATTATATTTAGAAAGACTATCATCCCACTAGTTCATCATACAATGACCTAGTAATTCCATATGATAGTTATATAGCACCCTCCTAAATCTTTGTTCCAAGTGTTATACCTTATTTTTATTGCTTAATTATGGTCTAAATCACTAAAATTTGATCTACCTTTTCATTTTCCATTCATAAATCAATTCGTCGATTAGTGCCTCCTTGATGTTTCATCCGTCCCAACATCTGCAGATTCTGTTATTGAAATTGCAACAGATTCTGAATCTGTGGCAACATATAACTATAAAAAATGGGTACTTGTTAAAACTGACCCAATGATAGGCAAAGCCCATTCTGTTAAACGAAAACTAAAATTGGCCCAAGCCCATTCATTTTCATTTCAAGGGTTTTCAAATTTTTCATCCTTGCCGCTTCGATTTTGGCACTTTTTCTCTCTCTCCATTATAACCTCTCGCTTCAAATTTTATCTGTCAGTCTTTTCTATTCTTTTTTTCAGACGCAACTAATGTGATTGGCCTTTGGTTAAACCAAATTTCGGGACTCACATGAGATCCCGACTACATCTGCAATACTAAATCGATTTGCATCAGCTCGACTTTTTGTTACTTGATTTGATATGATGTCAAATGCAATACTAAATCAAATTTGTGATGATTAAAATGATACCATGTTGGGTGTAAGAATCTATTGCAAACATGGAGACTTACTTTCAATGCAAACTTCATGGTCAAAGGACAATGGTCGAAGATTTTGATCTTGTCTACGCTATCGTTTATGTTCATTTCTACAGTCTTTGGAGATTTCAGATCTCTTTATTTTCTATTTCTTAATTAAAATTTCTTTATTTGTGGTGTTTATTTTAAGAGAATGCATGCAACTTCTTTAGATGGAGGGATCGTGAAGATGTTGATATACGATCCAAGTTCGTTATTCTCATATTGGCGAACAAAATTAAGGAGTTGGAAACTATTGATGAAAGTAATATTAAAAGAAGTACCGAATGGGGGTTGAAGGAGAAGAAGAAAACCAAAGGTTGTAGTATGTGGAAGCTAATCTTGTTTTTTTTTTTGTATTATTAAGCATTACCAAGAAGAAAATTGTAGAGGATAGAAATTTCTTAGGTAATTGTCAAATTTAATAAACGTAGTCTTGCATTTCTGATCAAATGTTTGTTTGACACTCTGGGTGATATGTTGCCACATATGTGTCATATGTTACTGCACATTGGTGATATGTTGACACATATGGGCATCTGTAGCAACAAATGCCTCAAAAGACTATAAAATGTTGCTACAGATGACTATTTGAGGGATATGTCACAACATATTCCTCAAATGTTGCTATAGATGACCATTTGAGGGATATGTTGCTATAGATCCCTCTAATGTTTCTACAGATGACCATAAAATTTTGCTACAGATAAGATAAAATAAAATAACATAAGTGATAAAATAAAACATGTCTTTAATACACATATTTTCAAGGCTTTAAGCTCTGAGAAATTATCCCATAAGCCCAAAACCATTGCATTCATTCAACTAGATTGTCACACAACAGGGTTTTGGGAGGTTGAATATCTGTCCTGCTAACCAAATGCTCAATGAATGCAAGGAAATATGACCCGCACGCTGCTCTAGTTAGATTTTTTACCATGAGATCCATTCGACCTTTAAATTTCCATGGTTGATTGAGAAACTTTTCTGGCAAATGCTTCATTATTCCACTATGCTTTAATAATTTAGGCAGCAACTCGAAGACAAGTTGTATATATGTCAAAAACTTGGCATGTTCCATACCCAATCAGCTGGCAGTCATAAACATTCATGCGACCCTCGTGCAAGAGAATCTCGAGAGTCACAAAATGGATTTTGTCCAGGTTCATGATTGTCAAAATCCTTTTTGCATCAATCCAATCCATGCCTCCAGGATATGGCCTAATTCCCCTGACATTGTCAATCATATCTTCATCCCATACAAACTCATCTACTAACTGTTTAATTCCTCTGCCACCAATAATTGTTGCCTCATCGCTCATTTTGTTATATCTTTTTGAAAGTTGGTATAACAGTTGAGATCCAGGATTCTATCAGAGGGATCATAGTAATCCGCGTATGTCTCATGCCTCTGACGCATGAGGTTAAGGATTTCGTCATATTGAAATAAAAAATATTATTAAATAGTAAAGAACATTAGTCATTGAAAAGATAAAAGAAACACGAATTATAAATTGAAGGATTACCTAGTCTTTCCACCAAAGTTTCATGTGTAACATTTCAGAAAAATGTATATGTCTAGTAAAGAGACAAAATAGGTTTCAAGAATGCATTTGGGAAAATGTAGGCATCCCAATGCCCAAAATTGAATAGTATTGGGCATAATATAAAAATATTGGCTTAGGGTGATAGCCAATATGCATTTGGGAAAATGTAGGCATCCCAATGCCCAATATTGAATAGTATTGGGCATAATATAAAAATATTGGCTAAGGGTGTTAGCTAATTTTTCTAAGTATGAATAAACACTGCTTAAGATTGTACTTACAAAGAAGACCTAAGCTAAAATAGTGTGCAATACTTTGGGTATGAGGCATCCAAGTGTCAAGCCTAGATACCATAGCTCATGATCAATTAAAATGATCATGTAGATTAAGCAGTGCCCAAGGACATAGTGAGAATCCTTGGGACAATAAGTAAACATTCCAAATGAGCCATCGAATAGTTAGTTAGGAAAGTACAACAAACACATGTGCAAGACATGTGAAAATCGGCCAAAGGAGGGGACCACCCTAACCAAATTTGGTTAGGGTAGTTAAGGGGCAGCATATGCGGACAGGTCCCTCCATGTGGGGCCTAACTTCCTGACCAACTCTAGACTCTAACTAACTTCCCTAACTAGATAATTAACCTAGGACTAACCAAAATGGATCAATTAGTGCATCCGACAACCTAAGACTTAACCGGGTGACACTAACCTAGTAACTAGTTCAAGAAACATCCTAGTACCTAACCTAGGATGGTCCAAAGGGTTGGTTGTGGTCCTAAAGACTTGGAGGTACTTTAGTAATTACCCTAGGTCACCTAATTAATTAATTATCATTTTAATTAGTTAAATTAAATGGTCAAACCGAAATCCTTACACTAACCTAGTATAACTCAAGAAACATCCTAGTACTTAACCTAGGATGGTCCAAAAGGGTTAATGGTCCCAAAGACTTAGGGGTACTTTAGTAATTACCCTAGGTCCCTTAATTAATTAAATTAAGAATTTAATTATTTAATAAAGATTTCACATGTTGACCGAAACCATAGTCAACACCAATTTCCAGATTTTCGATCAAGTCAACATTCTCCTATGTTTAGTCAACTTAGGAGGGGCGTTTTGGTAATTAACTAATTAATTTATTTAATTAAATTATTAAGCCTTAGTTGAATGAGTCAAGATCAGTTCCTAAGACTTAGACTCACGTCCAAACACTAAGAGTTTCAGAACGCAAAACAGTAAACAAACGAAAGCAAAACGGAAAAGTTTCTATTGATTTCTCCAGGGCGATTTCAAGGTTTCGTGTAAGGTGATCTTCGTGGATTAAGTTCTACATAAGGTATGGGTTTCTCTCCTGGAATTCTTTCTCCAGGAGTACTTTCCATCGTAATGAATCCATGAATCTCGAAACTAGGGTTATTTCCTAAGGTTCTCGTTGAACTTCCCTTTTTCCTAATATCCTTGTTACGATTTCAATGTTGTATAGATTAGTCTTGATCATGTTATTGGTATGTGGTGCTGGCTGATCTTAATGTGTAGGATTCTTGATTTGTAAATGTTGAATGAACCTATAAGTTGTACTCGTTTGAGGTTAAGTGTTCATTACGTGAATTAAAGAATGATGCTATGTTAAATTGTATCCGAAAATGTTAAGTGTTGATGTGTTACAGCCCTATGTATAGTTACTGTTAAACGTGACTTTATGAAAATTTTATTTTCATTAAAATGTTAATATGATGTTGTTTGAAATGGTTTATCACGTTATGCTAAAGCTATGATATAAGATTGGCTTAAAAGATCTCCATGAAATTATACTTGAATGAATTGCCTGCCTTATGCAAATAAAATGGCTAACAATACATTGTTAAAAATTTGAATGGGATTGGCTATAATGTAATCTTTATATAATTGAAAGATTGACTAATGAATAATATACATACCAAATTAAACATGAACGGATGTAAATTTGGCTTATGCCAACTAAGATGGTTATGAAATCTTTTTCCAAATTTTCTAGGCCAATACTAAAATTATGCCAATCACACATAGCCAAAGATTGAAATGACAACTCAAGCACTCCTAAAGTAATTCAATGATTTCATATCCAAGGGCATGTCATTCATTGGGACAAGTCCCAACATGCCTTAAACGAATGAACTATGGACATATGTAACTCATTGAATGAAGTGCTCATCATCCATAAACGATGATATGAAGCTACTAAACGAAAGTAAGAAAGTAAAGTGAGTATTAAAATAACTAAATATGTCTAAGTTAAGAAAGTTACCAGAATGAGGTGTTAAAAGAAGTGAGACAAGCCTCACTTACACCTAAGTTACTATGTTAAAAATACTCACGAATGAAGGTGTTAGAACGTGTGAGACCAGTCTCATTAACACCAAAGATGTTATGTAAGGACAATTCATATTTCATCAATGTAAATAAAGGGATGACAAGTCATCACTAGAGTAAGTAAACCTCAATTTAGAAGCAAGCTTCCATAATGTTTGAGTCAACTCTAAAAGATAAGAAGATAATGAAGGTGATTAAATCACCGATAGACTAGCTATGAGCATGTGCTTGCACGTGTAAGTCTCATGAGGCGAGGCTACCACCGAGGTGGATAAGTAGTCTCCTTATGTCTCCTAGTCTTCGAACTATGTCTAGCCAACATATGAACTAGCATGTGGTTTCCACCTAAGAGAGCTAGGTATGTTTCGATCTCACCTTGGCCAGTGAGATAACCTCTTTTCGGTGTGAGGTAGACACTAGATTTCATGTTTAGCTCACATGATCTATGTCGGTTAGTGCTCAAAATAATGTTCTTGGTTCACTATAGCCGCGAGCCACCCTTTTAGGTGTGGGTAAACAATTGACATGGATTCACCTTAGCCGGGAATCACCCATTTTTGGTGTGGGGCAGACACTGAATTTTATTTTAGCTCACATGATCTAGATTCATTTTGATCGGTGAATCACCTCTTTTCGGTGTGGGGTAGACACTGGATTTCATGTTAGCTCGCATGATCTTAATTCTAAAGATGTCTCTAAGAAAGCAAGAAAGAAAGAAAATGGAATATATGTTCAAAGGGAGCTATGAAAGTAAGAGCTTATGAATATCAATCGTCAGTGTTGATATCAATGGAGTTTTCAACAAATAATGGGTAAAGCCAAATAAAATTGGCTTATAATGACTTCTTATATTATGTCAATAAAGGGGAGTAAAATATAATTGCTAATCAATGCTTCATAACTTCCATAATATGAAAATGATGAAATAAGTGGCATAGCCAATATAGACTGGCTTGTGAAATGTTCCAGCCCAACGAATACAGAATGTAATGAATGACTTATTACAAGGATAGTGAAATCATTCCCTTAGTCCTTGGGTTACTTACTTGATTCATTGTGGGTATGGGACTACAATTGATCATTGCACTTGTAAGTAAAACATAGGATTAAAGGAATCATTGAACTTCACAACAACAAGAAGAAAAAGATTGGAAAAAAAACTAAGTATCGAAAAGGGAGCTCTCGGGTTAGGGGGTATCAAAATTTCAAATCTTCGCTCAAGTTGTTCTAAAATTATGTTGATGGTTATAATGGCTTGTAATCACATATAAAATGAGTTGTGTGCTTTGAATTCATTAAAACACATCATATTCATACCACAATTCACAAATAACGAATTAGGAAAGTCTAGTGATGTCATTTTCCAGAAATGACATGTTTTTTAGGAAGAGCCTTCCTTGATCATGCATAGCTTTATGTGTATGTGTGCATACACCCATACTTAGTACAAGTGGTGTACTAACCCTATACATTTACTATTTTTATAGGTGCAGGTCAGAGAGCAGATTGAAGACTCATTGCAGCGGTTTGGACTCAGCGTTCCCCAGACCATTTGGTAGGTCCTTTTGATTTCGAGGATGCTACAGTTTTAGTCTAGCCTAGTATTTAGACATAGCTAGAGGATGTTGTCCCTAGCGTTTATTTTAGATGTTTTATTTTCGAAGCTTTTGAATGTACGGCCGTTTTGGAAACTTATTATGATATATTCATCTTTTGTTTTGAATTGGTTTTTTAATGATAGATGGTTGTTCTTTACTTTGAGCTTAGTATATCATGAATCTATGTAACAATTATATGAAGTCTATGTATACTTCATACGTTTAAAACTTTTTAAATTTTCCGTAAATTTAACTATATGAATGTGCTGAATGCAAGAAGAGGCTTGTCTGCGACCTCTGAGAGGTCAATGACGCCGGTTGTGATTCGAATTCCAGAATCCGGGTCGTGACATCATGCTTGTCATGTTTCTGAAATCTTGTCCTGTAAAAATATGCATGCCGTATTCTATTCGAACGTCCTTTGCATTCGTTAGAGAAATTATTTTGGTTCTTTCCGCTACAGTGTACTCCTTAACTTCCTCTATTACGGCACTTGGGAATTCTCCAAACATCTTCTTCTTCAAATTTTGTATTGCCTTGGCAGATGATATTTTCCTCCTCTTGACCTTTGGAGTATATGGATACCGAACATTCTTTGATAGAACGCCCTTGACTTTTTTTTTTAAATCTCTTGACAACTAACTCAATGTTTGAAGATACATGATAGAATCTTCATCTTGTTTCTTGCACTTCTCACAGAGAAAGCCACAACATCTTCTACAAGAGGTAGCCCTTTGGTCTTGTCCAGCACCAGCACCAGAACCAACACCAACACCAACACCAACACCAACACCAACACCAACACCAGCACCATCACCATCACCAACACCATGAAAAACAACTAATTCATTAACGACTTCATTAACAACTCTTTCTCTTTTGATGGTTGTTGCTCCAGCCAACTCCATTTTAACTCTATCCACAACAGGATCAAAAAAAGTTTCAACCAACCCTAGAGTAATTAGATATGACATTTGCAATTCCTCTTCTGTTGGGGTAACCCATGGATGCACAACCTAAAATTACAAAAATGAGACATCAGTAAGAATATTTGGGTCATATGTTGCCACATAAATGTAATTTGTTGCTACATATGGGTGATATGTTGCCACATATGTGTCATATATTACTACAGACGAATCATCTGTAGAAATATTTATATCACATATTGCAATAGACGATGATATGTAGCAATATTTGTGTCACATGTCGCAATAGATAAATCATCTGTAGCAACATAAGAGTGTAATATACCAATAATAACTTACTGCATCAAGAGGAGGGTAAAAAAGATCTGGAATATGCCCTTCCTTGGTAGTTTTTGTTCTTGATCTCAACCATCTCAATATCCTTGGAGATGATCTATGTTCTTCTGCAATTACTTGATGGGTCAAATAAGGAATGACTTCAAATGCCCACGCCTGTAAAAAAGGAAAACATGTCATAATCAAATTTTAAATTACTTAATATAATATAAAAATATTAAGAACATTTAGTTTTACCATGAAAGCCCATGGAAAGCCAAAGAAGTTACTGGTCTTTTCTCCTAAAAACTCCAACTAATATTTGAGAGTTAATTCAAAGTTGTCATGACCCCAAGGGTAGTTGTTGAAAGCCTTAATATCCTGACAGAAATTCACCCATTTTAATTGTATGTTGTTGTAGAGATCTTTAAGCAAAAGTATATTATGTGTAAACCGAAGTAAGCACAATAACTCCTTGTGCTTCCTTGGTGTATCCTCGTATTCCAACAAATTTACTAAGTCAGAATTTTTGAATCTTTTGCCAACAAGGGACATCAAGTCCTGTTCCTCAGATTTCAGTGACTGTTGTCCTGCTTCTGCTACTTCTTTTACTCCTTTATTTCTTCTTTGTGGTTCTTTTTTTGACAATGTATTCAGGGATGGGATCAAGATGAGGATGACATTTTAATCCTGTAACTATGACAAACTCTCTTTTGCCAAAGAAAACTAGCATGCCACAATAATTAATTACAATCTCATCCTTCTTTTTGGAATTTTAAAAAATGAACCTTCTTTTCAGAAGTTCATACACAATGGTCATTTAAAAACGTGAAGTTGTATCGATGGATAAATCAAGAAAATGACCGAAATAACTATTTCTGAAAAAATCTTCTAAATGATTTCGCTTGAGAAAATCCCTGAATTTGATGAAAGGTTTTCCCAGGACTGACCTAATAATGCTATCACCATTAGCACTAGGTTGCAGATGCACAGAGAAAGTGTCTGCATTGATGATTTTAATCCCATCATCACTAGTAGCATTGAAAACTTCATGAAGTTCTTGTTCTTCTTCATCAACTTCATTCATTTTTTTTTCTTGTGCCTCAACTACTTCTCTATTAACTACATTTATATTTTCCTCTTGTTCTTCCTCAACTTATTGTTGTTTTTCCTCATCTTCCAAAACTACTTCCCTTTCTTCGTATTCTTTTTGACAAAATTCAATTTCTACTTGAGAAGAAGAAACTGCTTCGGATGCAAGATCTTCTGAAAGACTGATATTTTCATTCCTCTTCCTAGCAATTTTAGACCTAGCCTTCTTCTAGATCTTTGTTGTGTCAGATGTATCAAGTTTTCTTTTGACAGGAGCCATTATATTTGTATCTGCAATCACAAAAATAAAATATTTGAATGCCACACATGAGCTATAAATGAAGCTTTTTGAAATACACAACACAATACACAACAAACAAACAAACAAACAAACAAACCACAAAATCCTCCCTAAACACTATACAACGTACTACAATGAATAACTACAAAACCAAAAAAGTGATAAAACCACTCAAAATTGATAACATCCACTCAAAACAGGTCAAACAAGTAAGCAGATAAGCACATGCATTTCAAATCCTAATTAAATATTATTTGTGAAGATATAAACTACAAATGACGAGGACAACAACGCCTTGATGTAGAAGAGGATCACAACAGATTACCACTAATGTTTTAGAAAATATCGCAACAAGAACAATGATCTGTGAGTGAAGGAAAGAATAATAGAACAATAGAAAAGAAAATTGAAAGTAGTAAAAAAAAATGGAATATGAAACGACTTTTATAGCAGAGAGGAAAGAGAGGAGAGGAGAGAAGAGGAGAGGGAAAATGAAGGGAGGATTATATTAAAACCGTTTAATTATAATTTTTAATTTTGACAATTCAAACTGTGACATATGTTGCCACATATATTCTTTCTGTTGGGGCACATATATTGTATATATAGTGTAATGTTGTCACATATTTCATTTCTGTGATATATCTTACCACATATATCATTTCTGTGTTATATGTTGCCACATAACCCCTTATGGTTGGTGACATATGTTGCCTCATTAAAATCGTTTCTGTTGGTGACATATTAAAATCGTTTAATTTTATTTTTTTTAATTTTGACAATTCAAACAGTGACATATGTTGCCACATATATACGTTCTGTAGCGTCACATATCACCTTTTCTGTGACATGTTATATAGTATAATGTTGCCACATATATCCTTTATGTGACATATCTTACCACATATCACCTTACTGAAATTGTCGCCACATGTATCCTTTCTGTTTGTACACATGCAAATAATTATGTGGAGTTTTTTTATAACAGAAGTTACATATGTTGCCACAGACAACCCTTCTGATCCTTTTCATCATAATTGACATTTGTTCCAACGAAATCGAAATAATCCTAAAAATCATTTATATTAACTCTTCACCAATTGTTTTATACAACTTATCAGAAAAAGGTAATTCACAACGATATGATATACATAACCACCTATCTAATCAATGGTTGTAAACACAACATTTTCACCAATCTTAGCTTCTTTAGGTCTAGACATCTTTGGGTCTTCATTGTTACTAACATAGCCATTTCGAGCCTTATAATTTCATAATTCCATAGGAGTGAAGCATATATCAAGCGAAGGGTATCAAGGGTATCACCACTAATTCCACATGATGGTACTTCTAATCCATCACTCAAAAACTCAGCATATGCAGCAACAAAAAGTCCACAATCTCTGCATGATATATCATCATAAGAAAATATAATAACAACACGATTCGATAGTCGTAAGACAAAAAAATAATATGATACTTAAAGTCTACTGCTTTCTTGTTGGGCAATACCAGTAACATGTATGACTTCGAATGGGTGAGATTTGTTCTTTCCTTGGTAACATTCAAGAGCTGACCAGTTGGTTTGCTCTTTTTGTTCAAAAAATCCACTAAACTCAAGGTACTTTAGCAACATTGTAGACAACTTTTTAAGCTCGAAGGATAATTTTATATTAGACCTAGTTGAGGACATGGAATCATACACTTTTATGCACCTTTCCTTCAATGCAACGACTGTCAAGACCCAATGGAATTTTCAATTACTATTTACAGGGACATAAACATCATCTGTTAAGTGCCAAGGCAGTCCATAAGGTATAGCAAACCCTTTCATTATGCCAACGATTTTATCTTCATATTCACTAGCATTGTCAATGTATGTTTTGAAAAAATAACTAGTGGTGATATATTGATATTTAGAATGAATCTATTGCTTCGACTTCTTACGCAAATAGTAAAATATGACATCCACATACTGCACACATGCATCAAACAAGGGTATCAATTTAATTGTATATATTTTAATCTACTACACAATACATAAAAGTGGACATGAATTTACCTCATCATTTCAGCACTTATTGAGTTGAGATATTACGTAGAACCATTCCTTATTATTTGGAAATGCAACTACAAAACAAAGTTGGTCAAATTCAAATTTTGAGCAATTGGCTAAGTAGTGATCTTCCTTGTTTCCTCTGCAATTGTGTAATCATTATAAAAAATTATTTAGTGGACAACAAGAAGAAATACTAATAATAGTTGAACGACCTTACTTACTTCTTTGCATGATGCTTGTAAAGACCCTCATTTATATATTGCGATAAGGATGACATTAGTTCAGTTGGACCCTCGCCGTCAATATTAAAACATTTAAATGAATATTGTCGCTTCACATCACAACTGACAACTTCGATCTCTTTATTTTTCTCTTTCGCCTTTTCTTTCTGCTTCTGCTTCTCCTTCTCCTCCTTCTCTTTCTGCTTATCCTTCGCGTTCTCCTTCTTCTTAGCCTTCTCCTTCTCCTTCTCCTTATCCTCCTTTTTCTCCTTTTCCTCCTTTTCCTTCTTCTCCTTCTCCTCCTTATCCTTCTTCTCCTTCTCCTTCTTTGACTTCTTCTCCTTCTCTTTCTTCTCACTAATTGTAGAAAGTGTTAGGGAAATAGATTCTTTCAACCTCCTACACTTCAGAAACTGTGAATTCTTCTTGGATCTTTGAACATCAATGTTATGAGACATTTTCTTAAAAATATCAGTGAGTTTCTTAACACGACTAATAAAATAATCATGTTGCTGCTCAGATTCTTTGCATAGACAATAAGAGCATTTGACGTTAGAAGAGGATGCAAGACCAATAAAATATTGATCTGTTGTCATGAATGAAGGTTCTTGTATCATTTCATTTACAAGACAAATTAAAAAGATTGAGAGTTTACAATTCATTATAAAATAATATTGACATTATGTTGCCACATATGGTTAGTTTGTTTCCATAAATTAACATTGTGTTGCCACATATGTATCTACTGTTGCCTTTAATTAACATTATGTTGTCACATATGTATCTACTGTTGCCATAAATTAACATTATGTTGCCACATATGTATATACTGTTGCCACACATGAAAATTCTATTGCCACATATGTCTTATGTTGTCACAGATTAATCATATGTTGACACAGATAAATATTATATTGCCACAGGTGAATCTTATGTTGTCACGATGAATCCTAAATTGCCACAAATGAATCTTATGTTGCCATAGATGAATCCTGAGATGCCACAGATGAATCTTATGTTGCCACAAATTAATCTTAAGTTGCCACAAATGAATCTTATGTTGCCACGGATGACCATTTTATTGACCTACAGTGAGATGTTACAACATATGATGGTTGTTGAAATATGCACCAACATATCACTAAAATGTGACAACATACGATACATATTTCAACAAATGAAAATATATGTTGGACAACTGAACAAGATTATATTTCTAAAATTATATCAACAAAATGGCCACAAAAAGAACAACAAAAGCAACAAAAAGCGACACCATTAAGTAGATTATTCAATTTTTCCATCTATAGAACGTTTTATTGTTCATGCAATCAAGAAAAAAACTTCAAAATTGTAAAGTATTTTTAAAAAATAACTTACCCATTTCTAGTCGAACACGATTTCAGTTCAAAAAGATGACAGAGAGTAACGACTGGAGAGGACGAGGAAAATAATGGAGATACAGATAGTGAGTCAGAGAGGAAGATAATGGAGTAGAGATAAACGATTTCCGAATTTCTAAGGAAAAAGAAGAACAATCCCAAGAGAGAAGAGAGATGATGAAGAAGATGAAAAGATTTTTTTTTAAAAAAAGAATGATTTGGATTGAATTATAGAAGTGTATTTTTTTGTATTTTATACTCCCTCCGTTTCACAAAGAATGACCTAGTTTGACTTGGCACGGAGTTTAAGAGTATAAAGAAGACTTTGAATCTTGTGGTCCTAAATTAAAGTTAAGTCAAATGTACAAAATTGTCCTTTGATCTTGTGGCTTTAAACATGCCACGTGGAAAGTTGTTATCAGAAAAAGAAAGAGATCATTCTTTTTGAAACATACTAAAAAGGAAAGGAGGTCATTCTTTTTTAAATGAAAGAAGTAAAAGATTAGAAAGTTTTAAAAATATTAATTTGATCCCATATTTACTTAATACATTTTAAAAAGGATTTGATCACCTCTTGATCAATCTGTCACCAACAACAAAAACGAGACTTATTTGACACCTTTTCCTTAATTTTCTCTAGACACTTGAATAAGGTCATTATCCAGAATAACTACCCCTCACCTTTCCAAACTCTCCTCAAATGTTAGTTGTGTAACCAAATGGCGAGGCTTCCCTCCAAACTCAAACCTCCCAAACCCAAAACCCTAATCTCTCTTCTTACATCTCAAACTCAAAAATCATTTCACCACACATTCTCTCCCTCTCTTTTGCAAACCCATAAACTCTTCCACCATTTCACCCAAATCCTCTCTCATGCCATTACTTCAGGCTATTTCACAAACCCATTCATTTCCAGTCAACTCCTCCACCATTGTCTTTCAAATCCTGATTTCACTCTCACTTTTTCTCACACCCTTTTCACTCAAATCCCTAACCCCAATGTCTTTTCTTGGAATTTCCTCATTCGTGCATACTCCCACAGTTCATTCCCCCAAGAAGCCATCAGTCTTTACAATCAAATAGTGCAGAAAAGTTTGAGTCTTGATAATTTTACTTTCCCTTTTGTACTGAAAGCTTGTGGTAGATTAGTTAGTTTTCATAAGGGTCTTGAGGTTCATTGTGTGAGTTTGAAAGTGGGGTTTGAATTTGATGTTTTTGTGCAAAATTCTTTGATTTATATGTATTTTCAATGTGGGGTTGTGGAGTTTGCACAGAAGGTGTTTGATTTTATCCCTGATTCAGTTCGTGATGTTGTTTCTTGGAATAGTGTGATTTCTGGGTATTTACAAGGTGGGTGTTGTTATCAAGCAGTGAAGGTGTTTGGAAAATTGTTGCGCGAAAGTGATGTGAGGTTGAATGATGTAAGTATTGTGAGTGCTCTTACAGCTTGTGCAAGAACTGAGTTGCTTGATGTGGGGAAGAAGATTCACGGGTTGATTGTGGTCTATGGAGTTGTAATGGATGTCTTCTTAGGTTCTTCTTTGGTTGATATGTACACGAAATGTGGGTGTTTAGAAGATGCTAAAAGTGTTTTTGACAGATTGTTAGATAAAAATATAGTTTGTTGGACTTCTATGATTGCAGGTTATTTGAAATGTGATATGTGTCAGGAAGCGATAGAGTTATTCAGGGAGATGCTCATGGCTGGGGTTATGGCCGAACCTGCCACAATTGCTTGTGTTGTTTCTGCATGTGGGCATTCAGGTGCACTGGATATTGGAAGGTGGGTGCATAATTATAGCGAAAAGAGTGGAATAGAAATGAACCTTATAGTGAAGAATTCTTTGATTGATATGTACTCTAAATGTGGACTTGTTGATAAAGCTCTTGAAGTTTTTCATTCGTTAACTAATAAGGATGTTTATTCGTGGAGTATGATGATTTCTGGGCTAGCTATGAATGCAAGGTCTGAAGAGGCTTTGCAGTTATTTTCACTTATGGAAGGATCAAGTGAAGTAAGTCCAAATGAAGTAACGTTTCTTGGAATCTTATCTGCCTGTAGTCATGGTGGATTTGTTGATAAAGGGTTTTACTATTTTGAGAAAATGACTAGGAGATACAAATTTTCCCCGGGGATTGAGCACTATGGTTGCCTGGTTGATCTTTTGGGTCGTGCAAATCTTCTGTTTGAGGCTATGGATTTGATAGGTTCCATGTCCATTCAGCCGGATGCTGTCATTTGGCGATCCCTGCTTTTTGCTTGTAGCAGACACGGTAATGTAGAGTTGGCCGAGGTTGCTGCCAAAAAGATTAACGAATTGGAGCCAGAGAAGTGTGGGGCACATGTACTGTTGTCTAATGCCTATGCCTCTGCATCTAGGTGGAAGGATGTGAAGATGGTAAGGAGGAATATGGGTGCTGAGGGAATCCAAAAGCAACCTGGATGCTCTTTTATTGAAATAGATGGTTTTGTTCATGAATTTCTCGTTGCTGATAGAACGCACTGTCAGATTGACATCATATGTGATACACTTCTGGCAATGAATGTTGTTCAAAAATCAAGAGCACCTGAGCTTGTTTTCCTGGATTTCTTACATTAATATGAGAACATCCCCATTGTTGCGTGATATCACCCCCTCATTTATGTCCACCGACTCATTTCTTCAGATAGAAATGGCTAAGGCCAAAGGTAATTCGTTATAATATCTGCTCTGCATTTGTTGAGAAGCTGGTATCTTGAGGGCTCCGTGTTCTGTTACGAATTTGCAAATTCTTCTGGAAGAATGAGATAATAGTAATGTATGTTGTTATTAAATGTAAGATGTCTGAAGATAGGCAGAGATACTAAAAGAATACTGCTTGAAGGTTCTGTATTGTGTTACTAATTGAACAAATTCTTCTGGGGAGAATGAGAAGAGTAGTATATGTGGCTATTGTATGTAAGTCGACTGAGGACAAAGATGGTTGTTACTAAAAGAATACTGTGTGTATCTTATATGGTTTCTTAATAATGAATCCCTGCATATGTTGGTCCCAGGTTGGACTTACCTTCCGGGAACTGTGGAAAATCCCATGCAAAATCCGACAATGCAGAGTTTCTAACTGGTTGGGACTCGAGGTGCTCGGTGTTATGCTGTGGAAGTAAGATGCAGGCCTACCTACAGCTGCTTAGCTATGCTCAAGGTGTTCCATGTGTAAAGCCCATATTATGTCGAAGATCAGCAACGGATGGAACTATTAAGTAATGCCATCCAGTAGCCTGTAGAGTTGATTCAATTACTAGGTACCAAATCAACTTTTCTGGTCCAGAAGACGTATATGCTTGAGTTACATCTAAGATTATTTTTCATTTAAGCTCACTGGCTATGGACTGCAGAAATCTTTTTGCTTTAAAGCTAAAATCTTCCCCACAAGCTCTCCACAGAAGAGAGGGGTTATTTTGCAACCACGACACCCCAAGAATCCAGTCCACGACCAACCAAAGAGAATGAAAAAGGTATCTGCTTTACTTGTTCTCTCAAAACGCGGAAACATAGAGCATCCATACAATAGTGTTTGCACTTCGATTTGAAGTTCTGCTATCTAAGACGAGGACATGGATTTATGGAAGATACTTAAAATTCCCAAATCCTCGGCCACCTCTGTACCCTGCTATATTCTTGATGATCCTGTGATATCCAGGACAGAATTCATTCATAATTTGTTGAACAATTCAATACACTATATCAATGGATTTTGCTATATCTAAAGTTCTAAACCATAAATATCCTCTTTTCATTTCAAACTTATTATATGCTATTACTACTAAGTATAACTATGAATTTGGAACAATTCACAAACTCATAATCCATACAACTTCATCAGATAACATTCTAATCATCAACAACATACCCAGTAAAGTTTCACTAAGTGAGATCTGGAGTGGATATACGTAGACCTTATCACTACTCCGTGGAGATAGAAAGATGGTTTCCGAAAGGCAACATTCTAATTATCAATGCAGCCAAAAAAAAGATCTAACTGAAAATCTTACATGGAATATATGGAGAAAAGTTCTTCCTTCAAAAAATTCGTAATTGAGTTTATTAATATTTTCCTCATATTTAGTACTTTATTGAAGCAATCAGAAATATGACCGATATTTGTAATAACTAATCTAGTGCCTTTTTCATTTCTTTGTACTTATGTTGCATTTTTCGAGAGTTAATTTAACTAATTTTCAAAGCTAAGTTAGATTGCATTGTTGTCGTTAGGTTGTTCATGGTTATGGTTAAAAAACCAAATCGAACCGCAATACGAACTTAACCAGTTAAAAAGAACGATATTTGGTTTGGTTTGATTTTAAGTTTTAAAAATCGATACTATTTGGTTTGGTTTGGGGTTTACTAAATGACAACCGCAAAAATAACCAAATCGATAAATTAGAGATATAAATTTTATAATTATTTATATATTATTCATAAATAAAACATAAATATTTTGTTAAATTTTAATTAACTTAAGTCTAACTTTATCATTTTCTCAAGCCCAACACTTAGATTTTAGCCCAATTATTACAATCCCCAAGTCCATCAAAATTAGGGGTGGACATTCGTTATTCAGTTCGGATTTCTCAAATTTCGGGTGTGGTATTTCGATAATTAGTAGTTTAAAGTAGATACAAAATACCAAAATTTTGAATTTCCATTTGTTAATTCGGAAAACGGTAAATTAAACTTCGGTTTTGTACGATTATTGATAATACCGAATTGAAATTATAGCCAATTTTATTATATAGTTAATGCTATTTCTCGAATTTTTCTTTTTCTTAAGTGGGGGCACGATATAACAGAAGATCAACAAGTAAGAAGACGTCAAGAAAAGAAAATTAAAACAGTTAAACGACATGTATTTGGATTGTTCATGCTTATTCTATAACTTTCTCTTTGGACTTCTACTAATGAGTAATTGATATGTCGATATATGACCTACATTAAATAGATAATTTGATATTCAGAAAATACCAAATACCAAATGGTACTAATGTCTCCTATCAAATCCAAACACGAATATCATAATTCTAAAATTTTACTCCCGAATATCATACCAAATACCAAAAATTTACCCAGACCCAAATATCATACCAGATACCGACAAATTTGGATTGTACCAAACACTAATATTTTAAAATAAATATGGATCTGGCACCCGAGCACCAACAAATTATTTCTTCAATAACTTTATGAGTGAGTTGGAGAACCTTCACGTATGCTCACACCATTTTTAAAGTATATTTTCGCATTTACAAGTCCTTTCTTAAGTATCGTCCAAATTTCTCAATTTATCGTCTGTATTAGCCCATGGATCTGGCGCCCAGAGCACCTGAGTTTTTTTCTCAAAATATAATGACCTCCGTAATGAGTCGGGAAACCTTCACGTATACTCACACCATTTTTTTAACGCTCATTTCCGCATTTACAAGCCATTTTTTAAGAGTTGCCCAAATTTTCTATTTTTTTGTGTGTATTAACCCATGGATCTGGTGCCCGAACACCCAAAAGATTTTTCTTAAAAAACATTATTAGGACCTCCGTAATGAGTTGGAGAACCTTCACGTATGCTCAAACCGTGTTTAACGTCCATTTCCACATTTAAAAGCCCTTTTTTAAGAACCACCAAATTCCCAAATTTTTCGTGTATGGATCGACGCACGGAGTACCCAATTTTTTTTCTCAAAAAACTTTATGAGGATCCCTGTAATGATTTGAGGAACCTCCACATATACTCGCACCATTTTTAGCGCTCATTTCCACATTTACAAAACCTTTTTAAGAACCACCCAAATTTCTAAATTATTTGTCTCTATTAGCCCATGAATCTAGCCCCGGAACACCCAAAAGTTTTTAATCAAAAAAATTCATGAGTACTTTTGTAATGAGTTGGAGAACTTTCACATATGCTCACACCATTTTTTAATACCACTTCCGCATTTACAAGTTCTTTTTAAAGAATCGCTTAAAAAATCTCATTTTTCTCGTATGTATTAACCTATGGATCTGGCGCTCTAAACACCAAAATTATTTTCTCAAAAAACTTTATGAAAACCGACGTAGTGAGATCAGGAACTTTCATGTGTACTCACACCATATTTAATGCCCATTTCCGAATTACAAGCCCTTTTTTAAGAACCACCCAAATTCTCCAATTTTTCGTGTGTATTAGCCCATAAATTTGGTGCCCGGAGCACCCAAATTTGTTCTCAAAAAACTTAATGAGCATCTCATTAATGAGTTGGAGAACCTTCATATATGCTCATACCATTTTTAACGCCCATTTCCGAATTTACAAGCCTTTTTTTAATAACTGCCCAAAATCCCCAATTTTTCGTTTGTATTAGCCTATGAGTCTGCCCCCAAAGCACCCAAAAATATTTCCTCAAAAACTTTATGAGGACCTCCTTAATGAGTTGGGAAACGTTCATGTATAGTCACACCATTTTAACGGTCTTTTGTGCATTTACAACCCCATTTTTAAGAATTGCAAAATTTCTTTAATTTTTTGTGCGTATTAGCTCATGCATCTAGCACCATGAGCACCCAAATTTTTTCCCAAAAAACACTGTGTGAGGATCTCTATAATAAGTTGAAAAACTTCACGTATGCTCACACAATTTATTTTACGTCTATTTCAGCATTTACAAACTCTTTGAAAAATGAAATTATGAATCAATTGTGGTAAATTATGATGAATTAATGTTGTTGAAGTATATATTGATGGTTAATTTGATGATTTCCTATGAGATTTCCTTAGACCCATGTCCTTTCTATCCAATTTCATGAAAACCTTGAATTGATATGGTGAATTATGAAGATTATGAATATGTAGATTGATTACATTGTCGTTAATTATGTAATTGTTTCTTGAATTTACCTTGTTTATGTAATTGGTTATGAATTCTTGTATGAAGGTTCTTAGAAGAGCAATGAGGTATGTTGATTGGTTCTTCTTGGATTCAATTATGAATTATGAGTTAGATAATAATGCTTCTAGGTCTAATGTGGTTGTGATGTTGATGCTAAGTATTCCTCATTCTTAACCCTAGACTATTGAATTGGTTATGAATTATATAAGTATGTTATGGTATGATTATTATATGATTGAAAGTAGTTTCTCATGATTATAATAAAGTGTTAAGTGAAAGGTTTATTCACTTACGAAGTGGTGTCTAAAGTGAAAGGATTGTTCTCACTTGTGATGACCTATGAGCTAGATATGATAAAATGTTTACATAGGGGTCTAGAGGAGACTAATGTGAACTTGTATGATAAAATAATATGATTACTAAAGGGAATAATTGCTTAGCACCGAAAGGGCATGTAAATGAGATGGAGGTCTCACGTTTAGTAAGTCCGGCCTCCCACATGGATTTCCTCACGTTAGTAAGTCTGGATTCTCAATTTATGTGTTGTCTCATGTGATGGAAACCTCCACGTTAGTAAGTCAAGGTTTCTTGTAACAATCTCCTTGACCCTTAACTATGTGCCCGCATAAGATTCTAGCTTAGTGAATCCACCTAGATAGCTACGCACGAATGGTTACACCTTAGGCAAGTTAACCCTCTCTTTTTGGTGTGAGAGTAAAACATCGGATTCCATGTAACTCACATGATCTCATTTAGATTATTTCACTTCTTTCCCTAATGTAAAGTAAATAAACAAGTTAAGTATGTGAACTCTTATTAGGGTTGTCTTGAAGGCTACTACATAGGGTGAGGGAGGGTATGAGACTTCCCTTACTCATTGCACATGTGGGATCCTAAGGAATGATTTTATTAGTGTTCTTTTATGATTATGACTATGATTATGATTATGTTGATAAGCTATGAGTAGTATTCATGTATTAGTCATGTTATGATGAATTATGAGGATATGTTGTAAGTATGAAGTGGGTTGCTTAATGTGATATTTAGCCTTGGATAGAATTAAGGGGTCCTATCTTTGACATTGCACAAGTATTACTTGAGTGATCTACATGTTGGGTTGCTACTATGTCGAATTGACTTTATGCTTATTATATATACATGTTGAGTTAAATTGATAGAAAGCATAATTTTGACCAAAATATCCTTTTCTCATGCATTGATGATTTTTGTGCATAGGAGTCATACTTAGTACATGTGATTTGTACTAACCCATATTTCTCCTCTTTTTTTTCCCAAATATTTTAGGTTCCGGGTCATTGAGGAGATTCGTGGCTATTGGAGAAAGAAGACTTGGATCTTTCCTGAGTTAATTGGTGAGTCATCATGAGTTTCGAGGATAGAGCCACTCGTCAAGCCCTATTAGTTTTGTCTATGTTTTGAGACAATTATTCAATTCTCATGTTGAGACTTCATTGTAGCCTATATGGACATATTGTAATAGACTAAGGGCTATGCCCAAACTATTGTGATTCATTCTTTAGATGGTTAAATGTGAGACGAACTATTACACTATATTGTTGTTAAATGTCAAGTGAGAAGCCTATGTAAGCTTCATAAGTAAGGGATCTATGTAATTAAACCCCATATACGATATGTGAGAAGTCTGTATACTTCACTATATAGAAAAATTTTAAATTGTTCTGCATTTTTGACTCATGATGTGCTATGATGTATGCTAAGGGCTTGTCTTAGTCCTCTTAGAGGACGCCGACGCCGATTATGCCTAGGGGTACTTTAGATCGTAACACCCTCTCCGTAGTGTGGGTCCGCCTCTAGACTCAACAACAATGGGAGATATAACTCTTCAGAGGCTGAGAGAGCCCCTATCTGAGAGTAAGGGAGTATGCATGCATTATCTCACACCTATCTGGCACCGGAAAACCCCAACTCATCACCATGCATGAAATTTCTTCAGTCATTTCTGAAGCTGTTCCCAGAGTGTCGTCTTGTAATCATGGCACCATCCAATATGCTTCTTTACTGAGAAGCCGAGTTCCAGATATGGGCGGTGGATATTCGCTTCCACAACTTGAACAATAAGGACTTCTCTTTAAAGGAAGATGAATATACTATTGGTGTTTTTCACTGTTTCTCCCATGCTATGAAAAATAATCCACACCTTATACTCATGGTGAAGCTGAAATCCTGGAAGAAAAGTAAGAGTATTTTGGATATCAGTTATGACTTGTCCAAGATTCTCATGGGAGAAGATGGAGAGGGTTATGAGAAAGAGACTAGACAAAAATTTCATGGTCTTCTGGTCCTTGAACAATGGTTGGAATGAGCAGAGTCTTGTGTGGAAAACTTTGAGAAAGGTTGAAACAGCGAAACATATACATTTGTCTGGAACACCATTCCCGAATAACATAAAAGACCTGTAGAACACTCTGTGTCGTTAGTCCAAAGTTTGCTGCGGATTTGGAGCAGAAATGGGGTTCTCTTAACAGTGCACTGACAAGAATGCCCGAGCGTTGGAAGAGCTAAGGGATATGATTTCACCTCTTTTCCTTAAACCCACCTTGTAAGTTGAAAGGATAGGATGTTGTTAGCAACTAACCACTGGTCAGTCAAAATGATTCAATTTTCTGAAGCCTAAAATTGAGTACATTTTAATTACCGTCGAGACTTTGAGGTATATGTTGGAAAAATGATTATAGTATCTCAAAATGAAGTATTCATATTATTGTCTAGATGTTGAATCCATCCCATTTTTTGGTCAACTTTAGCTATTCAATTGGTACAAGCAATTGTTAAAAAGGAATAGTAATTGGAGTTGAAAATTAAGACTTGGTAGTTGGCAAATTGGTAAGATTTGCAAACCATTTTTGACTTTGCTATTTTACCTATGTCATTAGTGACATAGGCATGGTTTTGTCCTTCTATAAATAGAGCATTCTTGCTCATTTGTAGTACACACCAAGTTAGAGAGAAAAATCATTTTGAGAGCAAAGTGAGGTATTCCATAGACTATACAAGAAAATAGTCTGTGAAGAAAAATAGAGTGTGAGCGATATTTTAGTAAGACGGAAACCAAAAGAGTGTTGTTTCTTTTGAGTGTGTAGTAGTCACTTTGAGTATTGTATTCGTGACTACACAGTGTAAAATTCCTTACTATAGTGATATCAGTTGCTCCTCTTGGCCGTGGTTTTTTCCCTTATTTAGAAGGGTTTTCACGTAAAATTCTTGGTGTCGTTATTTTCCCATTTTATTTCCATTACTTTTACCATATATATTGTTGTGCTTGTCCGCGTTTTCCCAACAAACTGGTATCAGAGCCAAGGTTTTATCTGAGTATGCTCTGTGGTTGCAGCACAGTCTGAACTTCCACATCAGAAAAGATCTACTTTGATTTGCGATAACTATATTTTTTGGGAAAAACAATGGAAGCCAACACAAGTAGAATGGTTACTTTGAATGGTGTTAATTATGCCATTTGGAAGGGGAAAATGGAAGATCTGCTTTATGTTAAGAATTTTTACAAACCAGTATTTACCACTGTAAAGCCTGATAATAAAACAGATGAAGATGGAATCTGTTGCATAGACAGGTTTGTGGATTCATTAGGCAATGGGTCGACGATAATGTGTTGAACCATATTTCTGGGGAAACACATGCTCGAACCCTATGGGAGCATCTTGAAAGTTTGTATGCTCGGAAGACTGGCAACAACAAAATGTTCTTAATAAAGCAGATGTTGAGTTTGAAGTATCATGATGGTTCTCCGATGACAGACCATCTGAATAATTTTCAGGGGATCATGAACCAATTATCTGCTATGGGCATCAAATTTGATGAAGAAATTCAAGGCTTGCTTCTACTTGGTTCCCTACCAGACTCTTGGGAAACATTTAGAACGTCATTGTCAAATTCTGCTCCGGATGGTGTGATCTCTATGGATTCCGCCAAGAGTAGTGTCTTGAATGAAGAGATGAGAGAAAAACTCAAGGTTCCTCTTCGTCGGATGTCCTGATAACTGGCCCCAGGGGGAGAAACAAAACTCGTGGTTCTCAGAATAGAGAACAAAATAAGAGCAAATCCAGAGGCAGACTTAAGGATATTGAGTGCTATCATTGTGGTATGAAAGGGCACACAAAGAAGTTCTGCAGGAAGTTGAAGAGGGAGAACAAAAACAAAGAGGAAACTAAAGAAGATGGCAATGAAAATTGCCTAGCCACCGTCACCACCGAAGATCTTGTTACCGTTCTTGATGCAAACATGATAAATATTGCTTGTGATGAGTCAAGCTGGGTTGTGGACACTGGTGCCGCATCTCATGTGACATCAAGGAAGGATTTTTTCTCTTCCTATACTCCTGGTGATTTTGGAACCTTGAGTATGGGTAATGAGACTGTTTCTAGGGTGGTTGGTATTGGTACAATTTGTTTAGAAACTAGTGTTGGAACTAAACTAGTTTTGAACAATGTGAAACATGCTCCTGATGTTCGTCTGCACCTAATTTCTGTTGGTGTTTTAGATGATGAAGGATATGTTAGTACCAACGGTGATGGAAAATGGAAGCTCATCAAGGGTTCCTTGGTTGTGGCTCGTGGTAACAAACGTCGTGGTCTATACTGGACTACGACCTCTGTTTGTGTTGATATGGTGAATGCAGTTGAGAGCGATAGCTCTTCAACATTATGGCACAAGAGGCTTAGCCACATCAGCGAGAAAGGACTTAATGTTCTAGCCAAAAGAAATTTTTGTCAAATTTCAAAAGTGCTAAATTAGAAAACTGTGAGCACTGTTGGCTGGTAAACAAAATAGAGTTTCCTTTAAGTCCTACCCTCCTTCGAGAAAGACAGAGTTGCTTGAGTTGGTGCACTCTGATTTATGTGGTCCAATGAAGACAAAGACATTAGGTGGTGCACTCTACTTTGTCACTTTCATTGATGATTGCTCGAGAAAACTTTGGGTCTATGTCTTGAAGACTAAAGACCAAGTGTTAGGTGTCTTCAAGCAGTTTCAGGCTTCAGTTGAAAGAGAAACTGGAAAGAAACTGAAATGCATTCGTACTGATAATGGTGGTGAATATTGTGGACCATTTGACGAATACTGCAAGCATCAAGGTATTAGACACCAGAAGACTCCTCCCAAGACTCCTCAGCTTAATGGTTTGGCTGAGAGGATGAACAGGACCTTGATGGAAAGAGTTAGATGTTTGCTTTCTGAAGCAAAGTTGCCGAACTCATTTTGGGGTGAGGCTTTATTGACCGCTGCACATGTTATTAATCTATCTCCTGCTGTTGCTTTGCAAAGTGATGTACCAAATAGTGTTTGGTATGGAAAGGATGTTTCCTATGACCATTTGAGAGTATTTGGTTGCAAAGCTTTTGTACATGTGCCAAAAGATGAGAGGTCAAAGTTAGATGCCAAGACAAGGCAATGCATCTTCATTGGATATGGCCTAGATGAATTTGGTTACAGGCTATATGATCCAATTGAAAAGAAACTTGTGAGAAGCCGTGATATTATTTTCATGGAGAATCAAACAATTGAAGATATTGACAAAGCGGAGAAGGTAGAATCTTCAAGTTTTGATGGTATAATTCATCATGATGACGTTCCTCACACAAGTGTGCATGATGTTGTTGGGCTTGATAATCATAGTGACGCCCAGAATCATGTATCAAATCAACATGTTGATGTTGATAATAACAATGATATTGTTATTGATGATCCTGTTGCTCATGAAGTTGTGGACGAATCAAATATTCCGCTTCGGAGGTCCACAAGACAGCGGTTTCCTTCCTCCCGTTATTCATCCAATGAGTATGTGTTACTCACTGACGGGGGAGAACCTGAATGTTATGAGGAGGCCATGGAAGATGAGCACAAGGATCAATGGATTGAAGCCATGCAAGATGAGATGAAGTCTTTGCATGAGAACCACACTTATGAGTTGGTAAAATTGCCCAAGGGCATGAGAGCTTTGAAGAACAAGTGGGTGTTCAAAGTTAAAGTTGAAGAACACAACTTGAAGCCCAGGTACAAAGCTAGATTGGTTGTTAAGGGATTCGGTCAAAGGAAGGGTATTGACTTTGACGAAATATTTTCTCCTGTTGTGAAAATGTCCTCGATTCGCACAGTTCTAGGTTTGGCTGCTAGTCTTAATTTAGAGATTGAGCAGATGGATGTGAAGACGGCTTTCCTTCACGGTGACCTAGAAGAAGAGATTTATATGGAACAACCTGAGGGCTTCAAAGTAGAAGGTAAAGAAAATTTTGTGTGCAAACTCAAAAAGAGTCTTTATGGCCTAAAACAAGCTCCTAGACAGTGGTACAAGAAGTTTGAATCTGTTATGGGGAGCAAGGCTATAAGAAGACTTCTTCAGATCATTGCGTATTTGTACAAAAATTTTCTGACAATGATTTTATCATCCTCCTGTTGTATGTGGATGATATGTTGATTGTGGGCAAGAATACTTCCAAGATTGACGAGCTGAAGAAAGAGTTGTGTAAGTCTTTTTCTATGAAAGACTTGGGTCATGCCAAGCAAATTTTGGGCATGAGAATTACTCGTCTTAGAGATAAAAGGAAGATTTATTTGTCCCAGAAGAAGTACATTGAACGTGTACTGGAGCGCTTCAATATGAAGAATGCTAAGCCTGTTAGTACACCTCTTGCTGGTCATATGAAGTTGAGCAAGAAGATGTGTCCTACAGCTAGGGAGGAAAAAGAGAACATGGCCAAAGTTCCATATTCCTCCGTCGTCGGAAGTCTAATGTATGCAATGGTGTGCACTAGACCTGATATTGCTCACGCAGTTGGTGTTGTGAGCAGATTTCTCGAAAATCCGGGAAAAGAGCATTGGGAAGCTGTGAAGTGGATACTCAGGTATCTTAGAGGAAGCTCAGATGAATGTTGTGTTTTGGAGCATCAAATCCAATCTTGAAAGGCTATACAGATTCTGATATGGCAGGTGACCTTGATAACAGAAAATCCACTACTGGATATTTGTTTACTTTTTCAGGGGGAGCTATATCATGGCAGTCAAAGTTGCAGAAGTGTGTTGCACTATCTACAACTGAAGCTGAGTATATTGCGGCTACTGAAGCCGGCAAGGAGATGATATGGCTAAAGCGATTTCTTCAAGAGCTTGGTTTGAATCAGATGGAGTATATTGTCTATTGTGACAGCCAAAGTGCAATAGACTTGAGCAAGAACTCCATGTACCATGCAAGAACAAAACACATCGACGTCAGATATCATTGGATTCGTGAGGAAGTGGAGAGTGAATCATTTCACGTCAAAAAGATCCACACAAGTGAAAATCCTGCAGATATGCTGACCAAGACGATACCGAAAGACAAGTTCGATTTATGCAAAGAACTTGTGGGTATGAGCTCTCTCTAAAGAAGATGAAGATACCTTCTTCCAGTAAATGGGACTGGAGGGGGAGATTTGTTGAATCCATCCCATTTTTTGGTCAACTTTAGCTATTCAATTGGTACAAGCAATTGTTAAAAAGGAATAGTAATTGGAGTTGAAAATTAAGACTTGGTAGTTGGCAAATTGGTAAGATTTGCAACCATTTTTGACTTTGCTATTTTACCTATGTCATTAGTGACATAGGCATGGTTTTATCCTTCTATAAATAGAGCATTCTTGCTCATTTGTAGACACACCAAGTTAGAGAGAAAAACCATTTTGAGAGCAAAGTGAGGTATTCCATAGACTATACAAGAAAATAGTCTGTGAAGAAAAATAGAGTGTGAGCGATATTTTAGTAAGACGGAAACCAAAAGAGTGTTGTTTCTTTTGAGTGTGTAGTAGTCACTTTGAGTATTGTATTCGTGACTACACAGTGTAAAATTCCTTACTATAGTGATATCAGTTGCTCCTCTTGGCTGTGGTTTTTTTCCCTTATTTAGAAGGGTTTTCACGTAAAATTCTTGGTGTCGTTATTTTCCCATTTTATTTCCATTACTTTTACCATATATATTGTTGTGCTTGTCCGCGTTTTCCCAACACTAGATTCATTCCTTGATATCTTGCTAATTGCTTTTATTATATTTATTGTGATTAAATAGTTAGACTTGATTAAATACTCATAATAGTCTTTAATCACCTTGTTACAAACTTTTTCTTGCCGTATTTATATTAGATTACAAAATCATGTAATATAATTCAGTAACTTGAGATACAAGTACAACATAAGTGTACAAAAAGAAGGGAGATATATGATCCTTTTAGACTTAAGTATAGACTCGTAGCCTTCCTGATTCCTTTTATTCCGACGTATTAGGGACTAAATTCACCAATTGGAGAGAACCTCGGGTCAGTATAGACTCATAGCCTTCCTGATCTCTTTTGTTCCGACGTTGATAAATAACAGCAGCACAAACAAGTAGTGCAATTCCAAACACTACCAAGGCTCCAACAGCATTTTGCAATATTACAATCTCACCTGTCTGTAGTAGTGAAGAAGAAACAAGTTCAGAAATATATTATCTTTCTTAGACTTGAGTAGGATAAATTTTAATGAGTCAAAGATCTTACTCCATCTGCGGAATGTTGGATAGATACAGGTTTCGGTGATGGTTCAGCAACCAAGAGATAGAACAACCCCAACACTCCAGTATGCCTCTGATCATTGCTATAGTTTGATAGTAAAGTTATAGTCTCCCCTTCTGAGATCTTGATAGAGCCAGGTCTAGGATAATAACTAGACATCCCGACAATGTAACCAGCTTCATTTCCTGGTTCCTTTCCTTTCCCGTAGATTGGAAGAGATGAGCATATGACACGTCCATCCTAGACCAGTGCAGCGGAAACAAAGAAGAAGAAATTAAGAAAATAATCATGTCAAATAAATGCTAACAACACTTCTTTTATCTGATGTTAAGAGAACGAGATTAGATATGGATTCGATCAATCTGGTCTTGCAAGTTGTGGCATACATAACCAGTGTCATGTATCAACAACTACATCACCAGTGTAGTCCCACAAGTGGGGTCTGGAGAGGGTTAGAGTGTATCCAGACGTTACTGTTGGGATCGAATCCACACACACACTTGATGAATAAAGAACACAAGAACTTTCGAGAGAAAGAGAGAAAGAGAGAAAACAATATTTCGTGATAACACCCCGTAAGTAAACTTCCACGGCGGTGGGGTATATATATATTAATAAATCAGAGTACATCAAATATTAATCAGGCTCCACAACCTAACAGTTACTGCACTACCTTGTGGAGGTAGAGAGGTTATTTCTCGATCCTCGGCTCAAGGATAGCAAATCCAAGTACAAAAAATTAAAAAGAAAAAGAAAACATAGCCAAACAAGGGAAGCAATGCAAATCCCACAAGAGATGAACTAAAACACAAAATAGTTTGATAATTAAAACATCATAAACACTCAATGTTGATTAAAAGAAAAAGTTTTTTTGTACAAAAATCTTTGTTTTATACATTATCTGAAAATGTACAAGATTGTAAGCAGAACATGACCAAAGAAACAAAATATAATAGCTCCGAGTACCTGATCTCCATGGAGTGCCATACCAGTCCCTCCTATATGTTGATGAGCAACTCCGTAGATGACATCTCCGCCACTAGGAAATATTACACTTATCTTCTTTGTATGAGTGCAATCGACATTTGCAACAGATGCCACACATGACTCCACTAAATATTCAATCTGAAGTGAAGGAAATTGCATGAATATTAACCATATCCATTTAGGTAGTAGCAAAGAGCTAAAAATGATTTGATTTATCATTCGTTCTAGTAATTATCATAGGGAACAGCACATAATACCTTGCAGTGATGTCTTGCCACAATGGCATTCGATTTTTCTGGCTTTTTCAATGTATCAGTTATATCAAGCAAATATATATTTACAGGCACAATAGAGGCATCCCAATCAATATACTTCACTGTGTACTTCAAGTACAGGCTTCTCTTTGATCCTTGGAATCCGTCTTTCACCTTGCATCTTGTTCCATCGTAACAACATCTCTCGAGCCTCCCATGTAATCTGGCTCTATATCTCGGTTATTCTCGTCCTTGGTAACATTGTAAAGATCACACCTGCATTCAGTGCATCCCAGTGTATCTTCAGCACCTCGTGTATCAATTGCATGAAAATTGAGCATCCATTTCTCCTCGTATCCAGGAATACAAATGCTGGTGATAGAAACACATCAGATTTCACACTGTTTTCTTCTGAAATTGGATCAACTGTTATTAGCAGTACAAGTGAAAACAACTGGTAATTTGAAGTGGGTGACATTTTTTTGCACTTTCTAACTTCACTTGATGCTAGTGTATCTGTTGACAACAGTATACACAACCAATTAAAGACCCATTAATTTAAGCAAAAAGAGTGTGGAGACCGGAGACATAGGCAACTCAAAAGGAGATGAGATTTCGTTGTTATCGGTAAGTTAATTGTCTGAAAATCTATAAGAAGCATATACTCCCTCTATTTAAAAAATAGCATTTTCAGTAATTATCTAACTTCACTCAATTTAATAATAATGAAGGGTATAACTGGAAAGAATTTTTTTATAGAGTTTTAGGTCCCATTTGTTTCCATTAAGATTAAGAGGTTTGAATCTAAATACACATCTAAATATTAAGATTTGGATTAAGATCGGATTGTTTTGATTTGAATATTAAGATGTGATCTCTAAATCTGAACACTAAATAATTAATGTTGTTTGTTTTCAATATCTGAATGCGGAAGTGATATTGAACATTATATTAATAAAATATTATAAAATTTTCATTTCAACAGAAGATATCACTTTTGATTAAAAATTTTTTTTGATAATCATGATTTGGGGTACTATTTTTTCATTCAAAAACCTTGATAAACAACAATACACCAAAAATATTATTGCAACCAGTGTTCTTGACACACATCAATACAAGAAAATTATTAATATATAAAAAATACTTGAAAGGATTTATGAAAACTTACTAATTAGGAAAAAATGGTGTTTGATTGAGAAAAACGAGAAAGAAGGTTTTTAGTTATAAGTTAAAAAAGCCACGCCCAAAGCAGAGAAGCTATGATTTATTATTTTTATTTTTTGATAACTTATCAAATCAGTCTGAATGTTGTTAAGAGTTTCTTACATATCTGATTCGTTCAAACCTCTTCAGACACATTAAGAGGTTTTTTAAAAAAATTAAACAAATGAACTTAACGGGTTGAATTTGAATGATTCATATTCAGACCTAAAAATCAAACTTATTTAATATGTTGAATCTGAATGATTAAGATTCAGACCTCCATTAAGTGCAAGCAAATGAGGTCTTAATCCAAATACAATATGAGATGGAAAAGAATGAACAAAATACTTGACAAAAATAAATTGAGCATTACTAGAGGTGGCAAAATGGGTAAATAATATGAGTATCCATTCATATTACTCAGTTTAAATGAATTGGGTATCCAACTCATTTAAAATGGGTAAAAAAATGAGTTACCCACATTACTCATTTAAAAATGAGTAGTTAAATGGATAAAATGGGTAAAGCAAACAAAAAAAAAGTGATAAAGGGTTTAATAGTAAGAAAGGTTTTTTTTTATAAAAAAAATCTATAAAAAAGGAAACTTATTTTACATTTAATTTGGGATGGTCCGGGGGCTGGTAGGAGGTGGGTTAGTAATCTTTTTCTAAATATTTTTTAAAAATAATTTAAAATTTTGTTAATTCTTTTTTGGAGGGGGGGAGGTTCTATGGGGGTGGGTTGGTAATTTTGTTAATTAAAAAATTTGTTAATTTTTTTTTGGGAGGGGTATGGAGGGGTGGGGGTGAGGGGCTAGAAGGGGGTAGTGGGTGTAGGGGCTGGGAGAGGGGTGGGGTGGTAATTTTAGTTTAAAAGAAATTAAAATTTTGTTAATTTTTCTTGGATGGGGTGTGGGGGGCTCGTAGGGGTTGGGTGAAATTTTTTATTTTTTTATATATATATATATATTTTTTGGAGGGGGGGGGGGTGCTGGTAGGAGGTGGAGTGAAGTGACAAAAAAATTGTTTTGTTTTAAAGCTTTTAACAAGATATCTAATATAATATGGATAAATATGGTTACCCATATTATCCATTGGGTAACTAGTTTTTACCCATTTAAAATATGAGTTGAGTCAAGTAACTTATTCATTTTTGTTTAACTCGTTTTTTGATCGACTCATATTCGACTCGACTCACTCGTTTGTCACTCGTATGCATTACTAATCTTTGTACTACTAATTCCTAAATTATTAATTCATGTGTTACAAATCCCTGTATTATTAAAATTTGTACCAAACGACCCCTAAACCTCTTTTGAGTTCATCAAGCTAAACAATAGGCATGTGTGAAAATCTGAGAAAATGACCAAACCGGTCCTGTATAGGTAATGTTCTATTTTAGTCCTTCATATATTTCACTTTATTGAAATGGTCCTTCATGTATAACAAAAATGTTGATTTTGGTCTTTAATGTATTTCATTTTATTAAAATGGTCTTTAATCTATGACAAAAATGGTTCATTTTGTTCTTTTACCCTATATCTAAATAAAAACTGTTAAATTTTATTTTAGACCCTATGTGACTAACAAATTTTACCATTATTGCCTTTTTTGTTAGCTCTAAAAAAATCCATAAATCTAACACCATTTTCTCTAGCGTCTCCAACAAAATTTCCTATTTTCTTTTTTCTATAATACTATTCCACGAACCTAATACCCACTTCAATTTTAAGCAAGAGAAAATAGTAAATATTGTTAGAGAAGTAGAGAAAATGATGTTAGCTTTCATGAAGTATTTCTTGGGAGCTAACAAGGAAGACATCAATGATGAATTTTGTTAGCCACACGTGGAGTCTACAATTAAATTTAAGATTATTTGTTAATAAATTTGTTAAGTTTAGGGTTAATGACAAAAAATTATACATTAAGGATAATTTCAATCGAGTGAAATATATTAAGGACCAAACTGAACACCTTTATTATAATTAAGGATCGTTCCAATCAAAGTTCCAATCAAGTGAAATACATTAAGAACCAAGAAAATCATTACTCATACATTAAGGACCATTTTGATCATTTTCTCTTGAAATTCTACTCTTGTAATTAGGAACATGTTAGTTAATTTCTTAGAAGAAACAAAGCTTCATTAATTACATTTTGCTTATTTTCTAAATTACCATTGTGAACTTGAAAAAAATATATAGAGAGGAGCTAAACGGGGCAAGGTAGGGTGGGTCGAATCCATGGTAGGGCAAGGATAGGGATGATAATGGACCGAGTTTGGTGACGATAGATATTTGCATATGATAGAGGAGGACATGTAATGAAGTTGATGAGTAGCAAATATTATACTTTGTTTACATGAGAAGTGAGTTCCTCATATGAAATATGTTGGGAAAACGCGGACAAGCACAAAAAGATATATGGTAAAAGTAATGAAAATAAAATGGAGAAATAATGATACCAAGAATTTTACGTAGAAACCCTTCTGAATAAGAGAAAAACCACGGGCCAAAAGGAGCAATTGATATTACAGTAAGGAATTTTACACTGTGTAGTCACGAATACAATACTCAAAGTGACTACTACACACTCAAAAGGAACAACACTCTTTTGGTTTCCGTCTTACTAAAATATCGCTCACACTCTATTTTTCTTCACAAACTATTTTCTTGTATAGTCTATGGAATACCTCACTTTGCTCTCAAAATGGTTTTCTCTCTAACTTGGTGTGTTCTACAAATGAGCAAAAATGCCCTATTTATAGAAGGATAAAACCATGCCTATGTCACTAATGACATAGGTAAATATAGCAAAGTCAAAAATGGTTGCAAATCTTACCAATTTGCCAACCACCAATCTTTTATTTTCAACTCCAATTACTATTCCTTTTTAACAATTGCTTGTACCAATTGAATAGCTAAAGTTGACCAAAAAATGGGATGGACTCAACAAATCTCCCCCTCCAGTCCCATTTACTGGAAGAAGGTATCTTCATCTTCTTTAGAGAGAGCTCATACCCACAAGTTCTTTGCATAATCGAACTTGTCTTTCGGTATCGTCTTGGTCAGCATATCTGCAGGATTTCACTTGTGTGGATCTTTTTGATGTGAAATGATTCACTCTCCACTTCCTCACGAATCCAATGATATCTGACGTCGATGTGTTTTTCTTGCATGGTACATGGAGTTCTTGCTCAAGTCTATTGCACTTGGCTGTCACAATAGACAATATACTCCATCTGATTCAAACCAAGCTCTTGAAGAAATCGCTTTAGCCATATCATCTCCTTGCCGGCTTCAGTAGCCGCAATATACTCAGCTTCAGTTGTAGATAGTGCAACACACTTCTGCAACTTTGACTGCCATGATATAGCTCCCCCTGAAAAAGTAAACAAATATCCAGTAGTGGATTTTCTGTTATCAAGGTCACCTGCCATATCAGAATCTGTATAGCCTTTCAAGATTGGATTTGATGCTCCAAAACACAAGCATTCATCTGAGCTTCCTCTAAGATACCTGAGTATCCACTTCACAGCTTCCAATGCTCTTTTCCCGGATTTTCGAGAAATCTGCTGACAACACCAACTGCGTGAGCAATATCAGGTCTAGTGCACACCATTGCATACATTAGACTTCCGACGACGGAGGAATATGGAACTTTGGCCATGTTCTCTTTTTCCTCCCTAGCTGTAGGACACATCTTCTTGCTCAACTTCATATGACCAGCAAGAGGTATACTAACAGGCTTAGCATTCTTCATATTGAAGCGCTCCAGTACACGTTCAATGTACTTCTTCTGGGACAAATAAATCTTCCTTTTATCTCTAAGACGAGTAATTCTCATGCCCAAAATTTGCTTGGCATGACCCAAGTCTTTCATAGAAAAAGACTTACACAACTCTTTCTTCAGCTCGTCAATCTTGGAAGTATTCTTGCCCACAATCAACATATCATCCACATACAACAAGGATGATAAAATCATTGTCAGAAAATTTTTGTACAAATACACAATGATCTGAAGAAGTCTTCTTATAGCCTTGCTCCCCATAACAGATTCAAACTTCTTGTACCACTGTCTAGGAGCTTTTTTAGGCCATAAAGACTCTTTTTGAGTTTGCACACAAAATTTTCTTTACCTTCTACTTTGAAGCCCTCAGGTTGTTCCATATAAATCTCTTCTTCTAGGTCACCGTGAAGGAAAGCCGTCTTCACATCCATCTGCTCAATCTCTAAATTAAGACTAGCAGCCAAACCTAGAACTGTGCGAATCGAGGACATTTTCACAACAGGAGAAAATATTTCGTCAAAGTCAATACCCTTCCTTTGACCAATCCCTTAACAACCAATCTAGCTTTGTACCTGGGCTTCAAGTTGTGTTCTTCAACTTTAACTTTGAACACCCACTTGTTCTTCAAAGCTCTCATGCCCTTGGGCAATTTTACCAACTCATAAGTGTGGTTCTCATGCAAAGACTTCATCTCATCTTGCATGGCTTCAATCCATTGATCCTTGTGCTCATCTTCCATGGCCTCCTCATAACATTCAGGTTCTCCCCCGTCAGTGAGTAACACATACTCATTGGATGAATAACGGGAGGAAGGAAACCGCTGTCTTGTGGACCTCCGAAGCGGAATATTTGATTCGTCCACAACTTTATGAGCAACAGGATCATCAATAACAATATCATTGTTATTATCAACATCAACATGTTGATTTGATACATGATTCTGAGCGTCACTATGATTATCAAGCCCAACAACATCATGCACACTTGTGTGAGGAACGTCATCATGATGAATTATACCATCAAAACTTGAAGATTCTACCTTCTCCGCTTTGTCAATATCTTCAATTGTTTGATTCTCCATGAAAATAATATCACGGCTTCTCACAAGTTTCTTTTCAATTGGATCATATAGCCTGTAACCAAATTCATCTAGGCCATATCCAATGAAGATGCATTGCCTTGTCTTGGCATCTAACTTTGACCTCTCATCTTTCGGCACATGTACAAAAGCTTTGCAACCAAATACTCTCAAATTGTCATAGGAAACATCCTTTCCATACCAAACACTATTTGGTACATCACTTTGCAAAGCAACAGCAGGAGATAGATTAATAACATGTGCAGCGGTCAATAAAGCCTCACCCCAAAATGAGTTCGGCAACTTTGCTTCAGAAAGCAAACATCTAACTCTTTCCATCAAGGTCATGTTCATCCTCTCAGCCAAACCATTAAGCTGAGGAGTCTTCTGGTGTCTAATACCTTGATGCTTGCAGTATTCGTCAAATGGTCCACAATATTCACCACCATTATCAGTACGAATGCATTTCAGTTTCTTTCCAGTTTCTCTTTCAACTGAAGCCTGAAACTGCTTAAAGACACCTAACACTTGGTCTTTAGTCTTCAAGACATAGACCCAAAGTTTTCTCGAGCAATCATCAATGAAAGTGACAAAGTAGAGTGCACCACCTAATGTCTTTGTCTTCATTGGACCACATAAATCAGAGTGCACTAACTCAAGCAACTCTGTCTTTCTCGAAGGAGGGTAGGACTTAAAGAAAACTCTATTTTGTTTACCAGCCAAGCAGTGCTCACACTTTTCTAATTTAGCACTTTTGAAATTTGACAAAAATTTCTTCTTGGCTAGAACATTAAGTCCTTTCTCGCTGATGTGGCTAAGCCTCTTGTGCCATAATGTTGAAGAGCTATCGCTCTCAACCGCATTCACCATATCAACACAAGCAGAGGCCGTAGTCCAGTATAGACCACGACGTTTGTTACCACGAGCCACAACCAAGGAACCCTTGATGAGCTTCCATTTTCCATCACCGTTGGTACTAACATATCCTTCATCATCTAAAACACCAACAGAAATTAGGTGCAGACGAACATCAGGAGCATGTTTCACATTGTTCAAAACTAGTTTAGTTCCAACACTAGTTTTCAAAAAATTGTACCAATACCAACCACCCTAGAAACAGTCTCATTACCCATACTCAAGGTTCCAAAATCACCAGGAGTATAGGAAGAGAAAAAATCCTTCCTTGATGTCACATGAGATGCGGCACCAGTGTCCACAACCCAGCTTGACTCATCACAAGCAATATTTATCATGTTTGCATCAAGAACGGTAACAAGATCTTCGGTGGTAACGGTGGCTAGGCAATTTTCATTGCCATCTTCTTTAGTTTCCTCTTTGTTTTTGTTCTCCCTCTTCAACTTCCTGCAGAACTTCTTTGTGTGCCCTTTCATGCCACAATGATAGCACTCAATATCCTTAAGTCTGCCTCTGGATTTGCTCTATTTTGTTCTCTATTCTGAGAACCACGAGTTTTGTTTCTCCCCCTGGGGCCAGTTATCAGGACATCCGACGAAGAGGAACCTTGAGTTTTTCTTCTCATCTCTTCGTTCAAGACACTACTCTTGGCAGAATCCATAGAGATCACACCATCCGGAGCAGAATTTGACAATGATGTTCTAAATGTTTCCCAAGAGTCTGGTAGGGAACCAAGTAGAAGCAAGCCTTGAATTTCTTCATCAAATTTGATGCCCATAGCAGATAATTGGTTCATGATCCCCTGAAAATTATTCATATGGTCTGTCATCAGAGAACCATCATGATACTTCAAACTCAACATCTGCTTTATTAAGAACATTTTGTTGTTGCCAGTCTTTCGAGCATACAAACTTTCAAGATGCTCCCATAGGGTTCGAGCATGTGTTTCCCCAGAAGTATGGTTCAACACATTATCGTCGACCCATTGCCTAATGAATCCACAAACCTGTCTATGCAACAGATTCCACTCTTCATCTGTTTTATTATCAGGCTTTACAGTGGTAAATACTGGTTTGTAAAAATTCTTAACATAAAGCAGATCTTCCATTTTTCCCTTCCAAATGGCATAATTAACACCATTCAAAGTAACCATTCTACTTGTGTTGGCTTCCTTTGTTTTCCCCAAAAAATATAGTTAGCGCAAATCAAAGTAAATCTTTTCTGATGTGGAAGTTCAGAATGTGCTACAACCACAGAGCAAACTCAGATAAAACCTTGGCTCTGATACCAGTTTGTTGGGAAAACGCGGACAAGCACAAAAAGATATATGGTAAAAGTAATGAAAATAAAATGGAGAAATAATGACATCAAGAATTTTACGTGAAAACCCTTCTGAATAAGGGAAAAACCACGGGCCAAGAGGAGCAACTGATATTACTACAGTAAGGAATTTTACACTGTGTAGTCATGAATACAATACTCAAAGTGACTACTACACACTCAAAAGGAACAACACTCTTTTGGTTTCCGTCTTACTAAAATATCGCTCACACTCTATTTTTCTTCACAGACTATTTTCTTGTATAGTCTATGGAATACCTCACTTTGCTCTCAAAATGTTTTTTCTCTCTAACTTGGTGTGTTCTACAAATGAGCAAAAATGCTCTATTTATAGAAGGATAAAACCATGTCTATGTCACTAATGACATAGGTAAATATAGCAAAGTCAAAATTGGTTGCAAATCTTACCAATTTGCCAACCACCAAATCTTTTATTTTCAACTCCAATTACTATTCCTTTTTAACAATTGCTTGTACCAATTGAATAGCTAAAGTTGACCAAAAAATGGGATGGACTCAACAAAATATGCTTTCGGAGAAACATAATGAGAGAGATTGAATCTTCTCTAGGTTCAACATTGCGAATGGTCTGCTTATGGCTTGGTATGTGGCGTCACTAAATTTTTTTCTAGAACTCTGAGGTCTTTGAAGAAATAAGAAGATCCTTGATCTTGGGTTATTTATCTATATTATGAACAAGTATGGCTTGGAACAAGCAGTAGCTGGAGGAGTTGGTAAGTGAATGCGGTGGTCTTAAAAATTAATTAGTGTTGACATTAATTTCTACCTTCCTTTTCCACACATTGAGCAACATTTTATATTTTGTCTCTGCACGATTTCAACAACAAAGATGATGAACAAGGAGTTGCTCAAGAAGAATAACGGAACATTAGACCATGATATATTACAGACCCTTAAGTCTATAAAGAGTTGACTTAGTTTTTTGGATTATCTTTTCAGTTTAGCGCAGGAAAAAAAGAAAGAGAAAATTTTATTCCTATTAGCTTGACTTTATTCTATATCTGTGATGCTCTTTGAGTTATTACATATCTAATATGAATTGAATCTGCAATATTTTTGTAAAACATTGTGTCTAAATTTTGTTATGTGGATGGTAAGAAGTTCACTTTATTTCGGAGTATGGAATTAAGAGGGACTCTTTTTTTTGTTCTTTTTTTTTTTTACAAGGATAAGAAGCTTGAATTGGTTTAGTTGGTGTAACAAAAATCTAATTTTTTAGGTTTCTCAATCTTCCGCACTCAGCTTATTATTATTATGTTGTTGGAGTACTATTTTAGTTATTGAAGAAACCAGCCAAAAATGTCTCAAGTACTCTCCTAATTCTACAACATTGTTTCAGCTTGTGATTGGACTTTCAGCTAGCTATTTCATCATTATTTATAAGGCAAGAAACTTGTTCCAATTTGCAATTATATAGAACAATCAAATATATAGAGTACATAAGTGTTCTGCAAATGCTATTTTAGTTATGAAAGCGCCGTTAGGCCCGTGCTTGCATGGGCTTATATTGTCTAGTCTATTATAGAAGAGACAGTTTTGTAAGTTTCAACATGACTGTTTTTTACCATATCCAAAATAGCATAAGGGCAAATTTGTAATTGTACCTTGCAATTAATATCTGCTTTATACTTTGGTGTGAATGGTTCTACAATTTGCTTTGGGAATTGTGTTTCGTGATTTTTTTCCCTCTAATTCCTATTGTGTCCTTTTGTTGATAATGTAGTACTTTTCAAAAAATTTATTTGCCCCTTCGTTTGTACCTTTTTACAATAAATCAACTGGTACATATTGGTAAATATATTCAAATGTGAAGCTTTTTTCAATGTATTAAAGGCATAGAAGTGCTGATGTTAGCGCTTACTCAGATCCACACGTCCCCTCAATAATATTTAGTGCTACTATTTTTTTTTATACATATGTAGTATTCATCTGTAATTATTTTACGCTTTCTTTGTTATTGTGTTTGAGATCACGTCCAATAAAATTAACTAAAAAAATTTTGATGTTTCATATTTCATTACTAAGGCCAAATTTTTAAAAAATAGTATTAAAAAAATATCAACACTCAAAATTTTGTTAATTCACATAAATTAGGAGGAATAACATATATTATTTAAAGTTTATATAAAAAAATACTACATTATGCTATACTTTTATATTACTATCTTTGCTTACTATTTATTTTTATCCTTTTTACAAATAATAAGAGTGAGGAGAAATCAACGGAAATATTATTATTCTATTAATTGGTTAAAACCGGAAATAATATGTTATTTCGTAATTAACTTTTTCTTTTTATTTAAACATGGAAAAAGAGAATCAAAATTGTTAGAACTTTAATGTCTAATTAAATTACACTCCATTATATATTTTTAAAATTTTATATTTAATACTTTGTATTTTAAATTAATTCTCCGTTTATCGTAAAAGACGTCTGGGAGAAACCAAAATTTATCTTTGATTGAAAAATTGCTTTTCCAGAAAAAAATAAAAATAAAAAGACAGAGAATCAAAGAAATAATAGGATTTCAGATATTTATTGTGTAGAACTGCATTGCGAGTTATTTAGTCTACACTACTTATCATAATTTTATCTTGTCATTCATAATTCGTATTTTGTAACTAATTGTAGGTCTATCTTCAGAGTGTTAGAATCATTGCAATTCTATTACTCTGTCTCAATTCTAAGTAAATCTCTTTCGACATAGAATATTATTTCAACAGTCATAAAATGCTATTTCAACTAGTTTATATATATATATATATATTTACTTATATTAGAAAAGCTTAGTTCAACATGTCTATTTCATCAATCTGAGAATATATTTGTCTTTTTACTGCTCCATTGCAATTACGTGTCTTGTTAAGGGACCTTCATTGTACACATGACACATCATTGTTTACTGTATGCTTTCATCATCCACCTTTTGTTCCACTGCTCACCAAAACTCCTTTCATTTCTCTGCACTCATCACAATTACCAGGTAAGGCTTCACAAAGTATTTTTTTTTATTTTCTTTAACATCTTTGTTTAACTCTATATTGAATGTGAAAGAGTTGGTTTTGGTTCTTGTGGAATCAAACTAAATGGAAGATGAATTAATATGAATATTTGGTAGGAAGATAATTAGTACAAAATTCAAGTCAAAGATTGTATCTTGTTAGGTGAAAGTTAGGCAAACCATAAAATGGTTTGCTATCTTAACCTTGACAATTTTGACACATAGTGATGTCATGGATGACATCAATAGGATGAATTTATTCCTATAAATAGGTAGCTCTTAATTCATTTTCAAATCATCCTCTCACTTGCCTTCTCACCTTCTAAGGCATTTGTGTTTTCTCTCTTGTAGTATTTCACTTGTATTCTTTGTAGAGTGAAATAAATATCAGTGCAGTTGTTCTTTGGTGGACATAGGATCATTTTGATCCGAACCACGTTAAATATTGTTGTTCTTCCTTGTTCTTTAGTTTCACGTTTACGCTAACAATTGGTATCAGAGCCCAGGTTGTCAACAAGTCTCAGCCCACCGGGAGAAACTGGGTTGTCGCTCTCTCCAGCCCAAGGCCCGATGTGTGAAGGGGGAGATTGTTGGGTTATCCCACATCGGAAGTGGAAGGGGCTGGTGGTCAATTTATAAGTGTGAGGGAAAGCCTCAACCTTTGAGCTAGCTTTTAGGTTGAGAAGGCCCAAGACCACCCAACATTGGTATCAGAGCCAAGGTTCTGTCTGAGTATGCTCTGTGGTTGCAGCACAGTCTGAACTTCCACATCAGAAAAGGATTACTTTGGTTTTCTGTAGTTCCAAATACATTATAGTAGAAAAGGAAGAACAAGTAAAAGAATGAGTTCCATGAAGTTTGAAATTGATAGATTTAGTGGGCGCAACAACTTCAATATCTGGAAAATCCAAATGATAGCGTTACTGCAGAGGGAAGGTTCAATCCATGCTATTGACGGAAAGTACCCCGATAAGATATCGGATTCCGACAAGGAAAAGATTGAAGGAGATGCATTGAGTGCAATCCAACTGTCCCTTGCACCTAACGTACTTTGTGAAGTGAGTACAAGTACCGAAGAGACGGCCAAAGAATTATGGGAAAAGCTGGAAGGGCTTTACCAGGACCAGTCAGTGACAACAAGGATGTTGTTACAACGGCGTCTTCATACATTTAAGATGGATTCAGGTACTTTGTTGCAAGACCATCTAGATGCGTTCAATAAACTTGTGATGGACTTACAAACTGCTGGAATTAAAAAGGACGAGGAGACACTTGCATGTTCTTTACTATTTTCATTGACTTCAAAATATCGTGATATTGAGAATTCAATGATGTATAGCAAACAACCTATTAAACTTGAGAAAGTGCGGCAAGCACTAAACTCTTGTGATGTGCGGATGCATTTTGAAGGAGACAAAAGTGACGAAGCTAGTGGACTCTTTGTAAGAGGTCGTACTAGCCAACAGGGAAGGAGAAAATCGAAGTACAGATCAAAGTCTCGTGTGAACAAAAAGAATGCGGAATGTTGGGGCTGTCACAAGAAGGGGCACTTTGAACGAGATTGCCCTATGTCGAAGTCCAAAGAAAAGGCGAGCGCATCCATTGTTGAGCAAGTACATGATAATGATGATGATTATGTACTAACAACATCATGCAATAGTGGAGTCTATGACAACAAATGGGTCTTAGACTCTGGTTGTACTCTGCATATGACATTCCGAAAAGATTGGTTCAGCAGCTATGAAACAAGCAGAGGAACTGTATTAATGGGCAATAATGCAACTTGTAAAATAGTTGGCATTGGTTCAGTTCATGTTCGCTGCCATGATGGAATCGTGAGGACTATTACAGAAGTCCGTCATGTTCCTGATCTAAAGAAGAATTTGATCTCCCTGGGTACTTTAGATAAACAAGGCTATAAGTACATGAGTGAAGGAGGAACTATGAAAGTGACTAAAGGGTCTTTAGTCATGTTGAAGGCCAAGCTGGAGGATGGCCTCTACACACTTGCGGGAAGCACCATTATTGGCTCTGTAAATGCATCTACAGTGCAGTTATCTAATGATGACAAGGCAAAATTATGGCACATGAGACTAGGCCATATGAGCGCACGAGGATTGGAGATGTTGAGCAACCGCAACCTTTTGAATGGTGAGAAGATCAGCACACTTGAATTTTGTGAGCACTGCGTCTTAGGGAAGCAGAAAAAGGTCAGCTTCAGCACTGGCAAGCACAAGACGGGAGAGGTGCTAGACTACATCCATTCAGATTTATGGGGTCCCTCTAAGCTTCCATCGAAGGGAGGAAAGAGGTATCTTCTCACATTCATTGATGATTTTTCACGAAAGGTTTGGGTGCGTTTCCTGAAGACAAAAAATGATGCTTTTGAAGCATTTAAAGAGTGGAAGATTTTGGTTGAAAATCAAATGGAGAGGAAAATCAAGTATCTTCGCACGGACAATGGCTTGGAGTTTTGCAGTGAAGAGTTCAATGATTTCTGCAAGGTTCATGGGATCGCAAGGCATAAGACGGTCAGGCACACACCACAGCAGAATGGAGTTGTCGAGAGAATGAACAGAACTCTTCTTGAGAAGGCTCGTTGTATGCTCTTACAAGCTAAGATGTCCAAAGTATTTTGGGCTGAAGCAGTTCATACTGCTTCTCATATTGTCAATCGGTCTCCAGCATCAGCGATTGACTTTAAGACTCCGAATGAGGTCTGGTCAGGTGAACCCTCTAACTATTCATACTTGCGAATATTTGGGTGTCCAGCTTATTATCATGTTAATGAAGGTAAGCTTGAACCAAGGGCTAAAAAGGCCATATTCGTAGGGTATGTTGATGGAGTAAAAGGGTACAAACTATGGTGTTTGTCTTTACTCAAATTTGTAGTTAGTAGAGATGTTACCTTTGATGAATCCTCTATACTTGATCCTCGTAAGTTTCTGTGGAGTTATCTAGAAACGAAACAACGAGCAGGTGGAGCTACCGGTGGAGCTTACCAAGAACGGGATCAAGAGACTCAAAGTGATGAGTCAAAAGATGCAGAAGAACTTGCTTCCAATGAACCATACACAATTGCGAAGGGAAGGGACAAAAGGCGGATACGGAAACCGGAACGTCTTATAGAGCAAGAAAATCTGATTGCACAAGCGTTCGTAGCTGCAGAAGAAGAGATTAAGGATCTCGAGCCCTCTTCGTATATTGAAGCAACTTCTTGCAAAGATGCTGCACAATGGCAGTTGGCCATGATGGAAGAGATGGAGTCTCTTCACAGAAATGAGACATGGGTCTTAGTTAAAAGGCCAAAGGGGATGAGGACAGTTGGATGCAAATGGGTCTACAGAAAGAAAGAAGGTATTCCAGAAGTGGAAGCTGCTAGGTTCAAGGCGAGATTGGTTGCAAAGGGTTTCAGTCAGAAGGAGGGAATTGACTACAATGAGATCTTTTCTCCAGTCGTGAAACATAGCTCAATTCGCGTGCTGCTAGCATTGGTTGCACAATTTGATTTAGAGCTTCAACAGCTTGATGTCAAAACTGCTTTCTTACATGGTGATCTAGAAGAGACAATCTATATGGATCAGCCTGAAGGTTTCCTAGCTGAAGGAAAAGAAGACCATGTATGCCAACTGAAGAAGTCTTTGTATGGTTTGAAGCAATCCCCTAGACAGTGGTACAAGAGGTTTGATGCATTCATGACTACACATGAATTTTCGAGGAGTGCATTTGATAGTTGTGTGTATCACAACAAGATGTCTGGTAACTCTATGATTTATCTATTGTTGTATGTTGATGATATGCTTATTGCTGCTAACAACATCACAGAGATAAATATTTTGAAGAAACTGTTGAGCAAGGAATTTGACATGAAGGATCTAGGAGTTGCAAAGAAAATCCTTGGAATGGAAATTTCAAGAGAAAATGGTGTTGTACATCTTTCTCAGAAGAGGTACATCGGAAAAGTTCTTGAAAGATTCAATATGCATATGAGCAAGCCTGTAAGTACACCGTTAGCTTCTCATTTCAAGCTTTCAGAGTTACAAATGCCTCAATCAATGGATGAGGTGGAGCATATGTCAAAGGTTCCTTATGCGAGTGCAGTTGGTAGCATTATGTATGCTATGGTATGCACACGTCCAGATATTGCCCAATCTGTAAGTGTGGTAAGCAAGTACATGGCAAATCCAGGAAAAAGGCACTGGGAAGCTGTCAAGTGGATATTGAGATATCTCAAAGGAGCTCCTGATGTTGGCCTAACCTTTCGGAAAAGTGAAGGTATTTCAATTCTCGGTTATGTTGATTCTGACTATGCAGGGGATCTTGATCGAAGGAGGTCCACAACTGGATACATCTTTACTCTCGTTGGCAGTGCCGTTAGTTGGAAATCGACTTTACAGTCGATTGTCGCTTTGTCTACAACAGAAGCAGAATATATGGCAGCAACGGAGGCAGTGAAAGAAGCTATCTGGTTGAAAGGTTTGGTGGCAGAATTGAGTTCAGTTCAGCTTAAATCAATTCTAAAATGTGATAGTCAAAGTGCTATTCATTTGATTAAAAATCAAAGATTTCATGAGCGCACCAAACACATTGATGTCAGATTTCATTTTATTCGAGATGTCGTAGAAAAGGGAGCTATCAAGGTTGAGAAGGTTATCACAGACGATAACGCTGCAGACATGTTGACCAAAATAGTCCCGCTTGCCAAGTTTGCACACTGCAAGGACTTGGCGGGAGTATGCATCAATTGATGCAACTCTAAGAGAACAACTGCTAGGTGGAGCTGGTATGTTCAACAAAGGTTTGATTCTTCTTGTTTCTTACAATGGGATTGCCCAGTAAGCTTAGAAGTTTTGGCCGGCGTTGTTTATACGCATGCTTGGAACACAAACCAAGGTGGAGATTGAAAGAGTTGGTTTTGGTTCTTGTGGAATCAAACTAAATGGAAGATGAATTAATATGAATATTTGGTAGGAAGATAATTAGTACAAAATACAAGTCAAAGATTGTATCTTGGTAGGTGAAAGTTAGGCAAACCATAAAATGGTTTGCTATCTTAACCTTGACAATTTTGACACATAGTGATGTCATGGATGACATCAATAGGATGAATTTATTCCTATAAATAGGTAGCTCTTAATTCATTTTCAAATCATCCTCTCACTTGCCTTCTCACCTTCTAAGGCATTTGTGTTTTCTCTCTTGTAGTATTTCACTTGTATTCTTTGTAGAGTGAAATAAATATCAGTGCAGTTGTTCTTTGGTGGACATAGGATCATTTTGATCCGAACCACGTTAAATATTGTTGTTCTTCCTTGTTCTTTAGTTTCACGTTTACGCTAACAGAATGTTCTCTGATTTTATCTTCTGTTGATCAAGTCCGATCTGGTTGTGTTAATATTTTCCCTTCCTCTATCGTTTATGCTCTGTTTTAGTGAGATCTCATCATTGACTTTTATATTTTATTTGTGTTTTCTCTTTTTCCTTTCAAAGTATGTGTGTGTTTTAGTCCATTGATGAGGGGTGAATTAATTTTTGTAGTATTGTTTTAGTTCTATTTTCTTTTCCTTCTATTTCTGGATTTTGTTTTTTGTATTTTTAATTAGACGGGTCGTTGCTTTCAATTTAGTTATAGTTGCACGTGTGTAGTTTTTTATTTTAACACCTTCTCCATAACTCTTGAAGCAGTAAAAAAAAAAACTTATATCATCCATTTAATTTGATTTGCAAGACGTGTTACTCATGCTTGTGACATTCACAACAAATTCATTTTCCCATGCTTAGAAATGCTCATCCTATGCTGAAAGTTGTCAAGGTAAAACTTGACAATCCTTGTTGATCATTCTTATTCTCTAATGTTTTATTAATATTGTGATCTCATATCTATGGTTAAGTTTCTCTCTATATATTATAAAATTATATAACTATGGTATATGTCTAAAATTATGCCTATGACTTGGAATTATAGAATTTTAATTTCATATGACAGTTTGAGCAGAGTATAGAGTATAAATACAGAACATTAATTTGGATTTTAGTTTTGTACACTAAAATGTGAATAATGTATACTATCATTATAATTTAATCGATTATATATAGCATGATTATCAGTCTTTTCTCCAAACTTTCATACAAGAAACTACATATTGTTGTCAATCATCTAATTTCTCAATGGAAATTGAAATTATTTTCACCTCAATAGTGACTTTCACTCAAAATGTATTTATAGATAACACTAGTGGATAGATTTGAATTTAGTGAAATGGTATGACAATAGTTTTGATTTTTCCTTCACCACTAAGCTCTAGCAAACTTAGACCCATCCACTGACTCTCTATTCTTTTTCTTTTTCTCAGTACTCAATCAATTTCACATGGACATTAATACTAGATAATTTTACTCCACTTTTTGTTCATGGATAGATGTAGTTTATACTGTAGGATTTTTATTCATTAGTAAGAACAAGTATATATTTTTGAGGATGACTATTGCTTAAAGTTTAACTATAATAATGAAGTCAATTACGGTGTTATTATATACATATATATACATTGGACGACTGAAATACTTACTAAATTTTAGTTGACAATTTTCAAAATCAAGTCCTCGTCAATGTTGATAGATTCTCTGTGCAGCTATTTCATGGCCATTATAAGAGATCTACTAATCATCTTTTAAAAAGCCAATGTATGAAAATGAATTTTCAAATATTTCTAAACTAACTCCAAGGAGAATGGAAAAAGGATACAGTGACAAGATACTATTAGTTAAATGAGCTTTGAAATCAATTACTCACATATAGAGGAGTTCTCATTCTCTAATATAGGATCTCGTAGCTAGTGACTTTTAGATCCTACTCTGTGCGTGTAATGACCTGCAAGGTCATTTTTGGAAAATTTCAAAAAAATATCATTTTTACCCTTTTCGATATAGTTGGTTGAATCTATTTTGATCAGTTAGTGAAGTTGGATTGAAAATTTTAAACTATTCAATAACTACTGTTATTTAATTGACGGACATATAGTAAACAAGTTATTTATTTAATGGGTCAACCCATATTGTTAAAATAAGTTATTTAGGTTTATCACTTTTAGTATATAACTATTTTTAGAAAAAAAAAGAAAAAAAGAAAGGGAGGAAGAAGTACTTCCGGTGCAAAGCGGCGGCCGAATTTATGAACTGACATCTACTGCACATCCATGTAAAATTTCTGATGCCTTAAATTTTCTTAATACATATTATATTATAGTCAGTTAGGATGCTGAGTGTTATTGGAGGATTTTAGATTTATTACTTTATAAACTAAGAAGAAATTGATTTCTTTAAATTGTGTTGTTACTACTGTATCACTTTGGTGGTTTGAGAAATTGGTGGGGACAAAGTTATACAATATTTCGATTATTATAATCATCTTACATTACAAATTAGTTAAAGTTTATGGGGTGTACTTTTGTTTCATGCGATTTTTACCACTGGTTTTGTAACCAGTGATTTCCACATTTAGTAATTCTTATTTTACTATCACAATATAAATTAAGTTTTTAATGTAGTGAGATAGGTAATTAATTATTAGGTGTATGGTATCATACGAATAACATAGATTGGTGATATTGGAGAATTTGGAACTTAAACCTAGACTTGAAATTTGGAGAATTTTTTTGAAGAGAGTTGGCATGTTAATTGAAAATCGACCTCAAGATTTAGGAACTTGATTATAGTTTCGGATGAGTTTTAGGTCTAAGCTAGACATATGATAATGTGAGTGTTGTTACTTCGGAAGTCTTATTGTAATTACTTATTTGAATAGATTGCAATTATTTGGAGACTGAATGAAAGGGAAGACTCAGATTTCGGAGTGACTGTTCGACTATTTGAGGCAAGTGGATTTCTAAAATCGTGTTAAGTGTATAAAATGCGTGTATTTCCTTGTGGTATATGTGTTTGGGAGTAATGGGAATTGGTGAAGGGTTGACTTGTCCACCTTGATTAATTTTCATGATGAAAAGGGATAAAAGACAATGTGATTAATTGTTCGTGTGTGGGTTGAGAATGGCATGTGTCGGTGTTATAAAAGCAAAGTCTATTACTATAGAATGTGGATTGTAATCCAAGAATGCCAAAGCATATGGACATTAGCTGATATATTATTGGCTTGATTTATTATGTGTGATTTTGTTTTTTACTGAACCCGTATAATTGTGATAATTGAGGTGATTATATATCATAACGATATTTGATTTATTGAGATGTTGCATCATCCCCTTTATTTGATATCATATTGTGAACATGCATTGACATGAGACTGGTATAAGTAAAGGTCTAACACGTGGAGATCGTCCGTGTTGAGATCACGTTATGATTATTTGGACACGTGGAGATCGTCCGTGCGATAGAAAAGTTATGATTATGATTTGGGCACGTGAAGATCGTCCGTGCGAATTTGTTTGATTATGATAGTGCGTTGAGATCGTCCGCACAGACACGTGAAGATCGTCCGTGTCGGTATATGGACCTCGCGAGTCTCCCATGGAAACTATCGATGTATTTTCGAGGAGTATCATGTATATACGGTTGAGAGAGAAATTGGTAAATAAAGGCATATCACTTCATAATATCATATTGCATTGCATCTCATAACATCCTTCATTCTTGATGATTATGTGTTTTATTGGTGGTTGGAAAGTACTTGATATTTGATTACCTCCACTTGATGAACTTGATCTTGTGTGTTGCTGATATTGTGAGTGTCTTTTTGTGAAAGTTTTGATTGTTGAATATTGAGTTTGTAGTTGAGGATGTGCAAATTTGTTGAAAATGATTTTGATGAGTTGGGTGCTATGAAAACTGTGAACTGTAAGGTTGGGCTGAATTTTATGCAGGTTGTAGTTGTGGAGGTTCAGTTGGTGTGTAAGGAGTACCCGTATTTTATTCCCTTAGCTTGTGTTTAGAAGTTTACTTGTTGGGTACCGTGTGGTTGGTACTCACCCCTTGCTACTACAATATTTCTTTTAGGTTACTAGCCCGGACTTTGTGATATTTTCTCTTCTACTCCTTGTCTGTGGCTTCTTGTGGAGAATTATGAGGTAGCTGTTTGTTATCTCAGCATACCTTCTTACTCCTATTTATGATCTTGTTCTATTTGAGAAACAATGTCATTTGAGACTTTTTGTTTCTTCTTGAATCAATTGTAATACTTTAGAGGCTTGTACACGTGACAATCAGATTTTGGGGGTGTTTTGAATTTATTTTGAATTTTTGCATTTTATTGTAATGGTTGAGTTTTAGGCTGACTTGTCTTGGTGGGATAAGACGAGTGCCATCACATCCATTTTTGGGTCGTGACAATATGGTATCAGAGCCGCAGGTTCATAGGTCTCACGTGTATACAAGTCGAGTTTGAGTAGAGTCTTGAGGATCGGTACGGAGACGTTTGTACTTATCTTCGAGAGGCTATAGTGACTTTTAGAAAAATCTTCACTTCTTGGATATCTATCGTGCGTACTTGGTTCCGTGTTGATTCTTATCGTTTCACTCTATTTACTCTCATTTATGTGATGACTCGTGCGTTCGTCATGTTAATAGTTAGTGAGTAGTTGATGTCCTGTATGATTTTAATCTTAAATCTGATATTAAGACGGAAGTAATGTACTTATGAAAAAGATGTATGGTTGGATTTAAAATGTTCAACAATTTGAAAGGGTTGTGTAAGGTTAGTTACCTTCGTGAAAGGAATAGTACATGTGTGGTTCGATAATTAAAAGTGGACGAATTAAATTGATGGCAAGATAATGAACAATGCAACTTGAGAAAACACAGTAAGAAAGGTTGTCATAATATGTATGAGTTGCTTAGCGAATGATAAGAATGTTGTTGCATCAATTGAGGTCAGATTTTCTTTTGTGGTTTCATAGATTGAGTGTATACCAAAGATGATCATAAGTTGATTATTAAAATGGTACCAATTCTTACTTGGTTAGAGTTCTGTATTTTGTCACTCTTGCTATAGACCTGATCTACAAAGTAATGAATGCATATCACGTTGGATGAGAGACCGAACAAATTTAGTAGTGTAATATAGTTACTTAGTGGGCAGAAATGTATGGACTATTTGGATACAATCTTCTAGATAGGTATGATGTGTTCTAGTGGTGGATTTAACAGAGTTTCACGATGTGATATTAGTGGTATATAAAAACGGATACAACAATTGTTAAGTGCAAATAATAACTACTTAAGGAGTTATTTATTGTATCACATGCTCATATAATAATATTTGGTGTTGAATTCATATTTGAGAAACCAACCAGCTTGTTACTACGGATGGATGAGTTAAACATTATTTATAAGAATTATTTTAGTGGTGGATCTTTGGTATGATATTAATGTGTTCAGGTTGTGAAATGTATTTTGTGGATTTTAAATGAGTGTTGATTTCATCGTAAGCTCCATGAAAGTGGATCGACATTAGGACGATAATCTTATAAGTAAAGGAAGTCTCAACAAGTATACTAGTGTAAACGTAATTGAGAATTTTAGTAAGACAGTGCGTATAAAATTGTGTTAGTCTTTTGAATTTGATTAGTATAGGTTGTTTGAGATATCATATCGATGACAAAGTTGACTTTGTGGTGATGACAAGGGCTAACTGAGCATAATGGTAATAAGAGTTTGTGATGTATTGTGATTGGGGTGAACTATGTGATAAAGATTGTTGGTTAAATAGATTTTTGTATGGTAATGACAACTTGTGAGTATCTAATGTTATGATTTGCTATTAATTGGTGAGTAGAGTGGTTGCAAGGAAAGTTGTGGGAGGTGTTGGAACACCGCTCGAATAGAATTTAAAGAAGTTAAAGTCATAATGGAAAATGATATTAAATTAGTGGGATATAGTGTAGCCTTCAGAAAGGGGTGAGAGCATAAGAATGCTTTCTATTATTGCTAGGTCTAAGTAGGTATCTTCAGAGGGTTTGAGAATTGGTTCAGAGATACGTAATTTCATCCGTTTTGCTCAAGTTATGATAATATATAGTGTCACAAGATCATCAGATTTGTTAAAAAAATTATTGGATAAAACTTGACAAATAAGTGTAAGGACGTTAAGCTCGAGTATGATGATTAAATATTTGTGGTTTTGAGTTCTTTAATGAGTATGGTATAATTTTTTAGCGAAAGATACGATAAGGTCGAAGGAGAGACAATCAATGATAAGCTAAGATATATGAATTAATAAAAAAAAAAATTGGTGTATTGAAGAGTACAAAGGTACTTAAAGGTTACGTCATGGAAAGAATTTAAGAGATATGAAGGAGTAAGACCTCTAATATAAACTCTTGGTTCAAAGTTGAAGGATGCATGGATTTGCATATATAAGTTCTAACATGACTATAGTTGTGAATTGGTTGGGTATAGACTTACTAGGAACTTATCAACAATTTTTATGCAGATTGAGTTTTGATTTGGGTGAAAATTGTGAGGTGTGTAAGATTATGTGTTGTTATGTAGAGCTAGATTGTTCAAATTATGATAAGTAACTCATTGATGTTCAACGGTGTGGACCTACAGTTCTACATGATTAATAAGAATTTCGAGAGGACTGAAACTACTTTGTCGTGGGATGATATAGATTGTTTTATGTGCTACATAAGTACTTGATTGTGAGTAGAGGTTATGAGCCTATACTATATAGAATTATTGGAGTGAACAAAAATATTTCTTAATTATTGGTATGAGATATATGATGGTTTTGAATGTTAGTAAAAATTTAGGATCTGAAAGATTACGTGGAGTTGACATTGCACGTGATTCAATAACATTATATTGATAAAAAAGTACTTCTATTTTTAAAATTTGTGTTATCAGCCTTGGGTTTGGTACTCGTATTTGTCATAAATTACTTATTTGAAAAGAGAGAGCACCTCAAAAATTTTGGAGGCGATAATGTGTTTGTTGAAAGACTTTGGTTAGAGTAAGGTAAATGATTGATGTGGTTATGATGATTTGTTAGTATTATGGGTGTTAACTTAATGGAGTATTGAAAATATTATGTGGGGATCAACAAATCCAGTATGTGTGCAATTATAATTGAGACTAGATTGGTGATTGTAGGTGGCTAGAAATCAAAGAGATAAGGTCATATGAATGGAATTTTATTGATATGGACACTATGGAAAGAGTATCTTGTGTTATTCGACATTGTTTTACTCTTTATTTAAGTTTTCTATTAATTAATCAAATTTATTATTTGTATGAATAATTATTATTGAAAAAAATAAGAAAAAAAATCAATATATATCTTGTATGAATTAGCAATTAAAGCCGTCAAAAATTACTTGGCCTCCATAATCAAGAAAAAATAAATAATATGACTTATGTTTGAGAAATCTTTTTGACTTAATTCATTTTTAAAATTAAATAAATAAATAGAGGAAATATTTATTGAAAAGAATTAACATTATAAATAATTAAAGATAGTAAATAAGAATATAATAGTCAAAACGGTCAGTAATTTCATTTTAATAGTGAATGGACTAGTAGAATCTGATCTACATTCTTGTTTTAATTATGAAATGGGTATTCTTACAAAAAAAAAATTATTACTTTGAATTATTTTTCATAAATCGTTTAATGAAAACAATCTTTTCCTTCGATATTAAAGTAAAACTCACGTACTATATGCTTTTTATACTATTTTACTTGAAGATTTGGGACAGAGAATCCAAAATGTCAAATCCAAAATTTTAAAAAAAAAAACTCATCTTATATTCTTATGTGACCACCTTCTTTTATATGGACATGGTTTAAGTATGATTCACGTGTTTTCATATCTATGGGTTGATTCTTAGTGGTGGATCGGATGTACTGATCCTCTATTGTCCTCTGGATAGGGTAGGATCCTTGGGTAGACTTGGTCATTTCTGTTATAATATATTTGGTGTTGTCGTGGAGAATTGAAGTATTCCAGTTGTACTATATGTACCACCTTTCTTATGAGAATTTAGAGAAGAGCTACCACAAGTATTTACAATTATCCGAATGTTTTAGTATTCATCTAGTTTTTGAGATCACGTTCCAAATATGTATGATTGAATGAAGGGATAGTTGGGTCTAACTCTACCGTTCTTAAGGGTTATCTACAATAATAACAATTGATCTAGCATTTTGATAGTGTTATTAGAGGATCTGTTAGTTTGAGTGTGTCACTAGCTAAGTGGTTACTTGATCTTATTCTTCTTTGTGTTAGATAAGTTGGATTCTCCCATGATTAGTACTTGATGTCTAAAGATCAGATTTTTATAACTTAAGATCATGAAAAGATTGTATTGTGATAAGGGAATCTTGATCAAATTTGTGATGGTTTAAGAATTATGGGTGTTTGGTGGTTGATTCAGGCTCACTTATGGTCGTAGCCAGTATTGATCTAGAAGTTTAACATGGTTTGATTCGAATGTTCTGTAATTAGTAGTTGATCTTGATGGAATGGTCTTAAGGAGAAACTCACTTAGAGATATGAACACAAACTAGTAAATCATAACTCAAGCTTTTGGTAACGTCATTTATTTTTTATTCTTCTTCGTTATGTTAGAGGACGAACATGATTTTTAGTGGTGGATAATGTAATGACTTGCAAGGTCATTTTTGGAAAATTTCACAAAAATATCATTTTTATCCTTTTTGATAGTTGGTTGAGTCGATTTTTATCAGTTAGTAAAGTTGGATTGAAAATTGTAAACTATTCGATAACTACGATTATTTAATTGACGGACATATAGTAAACAAGTTATTTATTTAATGGGTCAACCCATGTTAAAATAAGTTATTTAGGCTTATCACTTTTAGTATATAACTATTTTTAGAAAAAAAAAAAAAAAAGGGAGGAAGAAGTACTTCCGGTGCAAAGCGGCGGCCGAATTTATGAACTGACATCTACTGCACATCCATGTAAAATTTCTAATGCTTTAAATTTTCTTAATACATATTATATTATAGTCAATTAGGATGCTGAGTGTTATTGGAGGATTTTAGATTTATTACTTTATAAACTAAGAAGAAATCGGTTTCTTTAAATTGTGTTGTTACTACTGTATCACTTTGGTGGTTTGAGAAATTGGTGGGGACAAAGTTATACAATATGTCGATTATTATAATCATCTCACATTACAAAATAGTTAAAGTTTATGGGTTGTACTTTTGTTTCATGCGATTTTCACCACTGGTTTGTAACCAGTGGTTTCCACATTTAGTAATTCTTATTTTACGATCACAATATAAATTAAGTTTTTGATGTAGTGAGATAGGTAATTAATTATTAGGTGTATGGTATCATATGAATAACATAGATTGGTGATCTTGAAGAATTTGGAACTTAACCCTAGACTTGAAATTTGGAGAATTTTTTTGAAGAGAGTTGGAATGTTAATTGAAAATCGACCTCAAGATTTAGGAACTTGATTATAGTTTCGAATGAGTTTTAGGTCTAAGCTAGACATATGATAATGTGAGTGTTGTTAGTTCGGAGGTCTTATTGTAATTACTTATTTGAATAGATTGCAATTATTTGGAGATTGAATGAAAGGGAAGACTCAGGTTTCGGAGTGACTGTTCGACTATTTGAGGCAAGTAGATTTCTAAAATCGTGTTAAGTGTATAAAATGCGTGTATTTCCTTGTGGTATATGTATTTCGGAGTAATGGGACTTGATGAAGGGTTGACTTGTCCACCTTGATTAATTTTCATGATGAAAAGGGATAACAAAAGACAATGTGATTAATTGTTCGTGTGTGAGTTGAGAATGGCATGTGTCGGTGTTATAAAAGCAAAGTTTATTCCTATAGAATGTGGATTGTAATCCGAGAATGCCAAAGCATATGGACATTAGCTGATATATTATTGGCTTAATTTATTATGTGTGATATTGTTCTTTACTGAACCCGTATAATTGTGATAATTGAGGTGATTATATATCATAACGATATTTGATTTATTGAGATGTTGCATCATCCCCTTTATTTGATTTCATATTGTGAACATGCATTGACATGAGACTGGGTATGAGTAAAGGTCTAACACGTGAATATCGTCCGTGTTGAGATCAAGTTATTTATTTGGGCACGTGGAGATCGTCCGTGCGATAGAAAAGTTATGATTATGATTTGGGCACGTGGAGATCGTCCGTGCGAATTTTATTTGATTATGATAGTGCGTTGAGATCGTCCGCACAGACACGTGGAGATCGTCTGTGTCGGTATATGGACCTCGCGAGTCTCCCATGGGTCATGAACTATCGATGTATTTTCGAGGAGTATCATGTATATACGGTTGAGAGAGAAATTGGTAAATAAAGGCATATCACTTCATAATATCATATTGCATTGCATCTCATAACATCCTTCATTCTTGATGATTATGTGTTTTATTGGTGGTTGGAAAGTACTTGATATTTGATTACCTCCACTTGATGAACTTGATCTTGTGTGTTGCTGATATTGTGAGTGTCTTTTTGTGAAAGTTTTGATTGTTGAATATTGAGTTTGTAGTTGAGGATGTGCAAATTTGTTGAAAATGATTTTGATGAGTTGGGTGCTATGAAAACTGTGAACTGTTAGGTTGGGCTGAATTTTATGCAGGTTGTAGTTGTGGAGGTTCAGTTGGTGTGTAAGGAGTACCCGTATTTTATTCCCTTAGCTTGTGTTTAGAAGTTTACTTGTTGGGTACCGTGTGGTTGGTACTCACCCCTTGCTACTACAATATTTCTTTTAGGTTACTAGCCCGGACTTTGTGATATTTTCTCTTCTACTCCTTGTCTGTGGCTTCTTGTGGAGAATTATGAGGTAGCTGTTTGTTATCTCAGCATACCTTCTTACTCCTATTTATGATCTTGTTCTATTTGAGAAACAATGTCATTTGAGACTTTTTGTTTCTTCTTGAATCAATTGTAATACTTTAGAGGCTTGTACACGTGACAATCAGATTTTGGGGGTGTTTTGAATTTATTTTGAATTTTTGCATTTTATTGTAATGGTTGAGTTTTAGGCTGACTTGTCTTGGTGGGATAAGACGAGTGCCATCACATCCATTTTTGGGTCGTGACAATATGGTATCAGTGCCATCACATCCACCACAAAAAAAGTGATTTTTTCACCGGTTCCTATGAAATTTGATATGTGAAACTTGACGGGTTTCATGTTGAAGATTTCTGAATTTTACAAGTTGAGCTGCTTCATGCTTAGATATTGGAAATGACTGATATATCACACACTTAGAAAGTTACTTTTGTATTGATTTATATGGGTGTCAAACCACATGCTACGCCCCTTTGATAGCCATTCTTGACAAACTTTTTAATTTTTTTGTGATTTGAAGCAGGTTAAGAATGGTATCGTGCATGTATTTTCTCAAGTACTGTTTTGCTTTATGTCTTTCTTCGGGTGCTTCAAAGTAGGTGGCTGCACAATTTTGGTTGTATGTGCGGGTTACTAAACAATCCCAGAGTTCAACTTTGAATATTATCGTTATTGCTGAATAAAGTTGATCATGTTGTAATCGGTCCTCATACATCTATTAATTTTGTGGTGCAACATGAATTGATTCAATGAAATAAGATGCTATTTTTTTTAATTGAAAGATCAAAATTAATACGTCTTATAATTTTTATGTTGGACCCGTACTAACACGGGCAAACAATATCTAGTATATATTAGAAGGGAGAGTTTCAACATGCTAGCTTATTAGTATTGGATGAAAGTTGGACGGTATAATAGTATTTTCAAAGATGGGTTTACTTGAAAATGAATTGTGCTTTCAGCTTTATTCTTTAGACTACACCAACAGCTCCACAAAAGACCCATCATTTTATAATAAATTACAAATAGTGCTATTCACTGAAATATCATTAAACGTGATGTGACCCATTTGAACTAACACTTATGGTTAGTTTCCTCAACTTTTCTCTTTAATTTTTTAATTAATAAAACACGTTATGGCAATTTAGGAGTCGTTTGTTAATGGTATAAAAAACATCTTATATATGTATTACAAAGTTACACTAGTTTTACTATGTTTGATAAAAGTTTTGTTTTAGGTGTAAAAGTTAACATTACTTATATCATGTTTGGTTGGTAAGAATTTAAATGTTGTATAAAAGTTATTCATATATTAATTTGTACGGTGTTTGGTTACTTTTTCGTAGTCTTACAAAATTAATTCCAACATAACTTATGAGGGAATCTATGTATAAAGTTATGCATGGTAGAAGGTGAATAAGTTATGTGGATATTAGTTATACATGTATTAAAATAATAAATTACTGATTTACCCTATAAATTTATTTTATTTTTTTAATTGACAACTTTACTGTTTTTCTATGTATGTTTGTTTTTATTTCTTTTTATATATAGATCATTTTCATTTCTTTTAATTTTTTTTAAATGGAAACTTTACTGTTTTCCTATTATATATAAACTATTTTCATTTCTTTTTATATACTTACCATTTTATTTACTTATGCAAATATAAACATTTTTTTAATATTAAAATTTTTGATTGTATATTTTTTGACGGTACACATGCTAATCAAATATTAGCATTATATATTATTCAATATATTCCACATTTTATTAGCATGTATTATTATTTTGTAAATAATATATATTAATAATTTACAACAAGTTTAATATTCAATAGTTAATGTTATAATCTCTACATAACAAAATAATACCTACATAACTAATATCCGCATAGATAATACTCGCATAATTAAACTCAACATAATTAAATCCTGCATAACTAAATCATGCATAACTAATACCTACATAACTAAACCCTGCATAACTAATATCTGCATAATTTATCCCTGCATAAATAATACCTGCATAACTTAACCATGCATAACTAATAACTGCATAACTCTAACAAGTAACCAAACGGCCCCTTATTAATGAAATGTCTGAGATTGGAATTGGTCCTAAATATTATTTTAAAATAAAATATTATTAATTCAGATTGAAAAAAACATATATTAAATAATATTTTTTTAAAGTGTTATATTGCATTAAAAAGTAATAAATATTAAAGATTTAATTGATGGTCATGTATGATTTATAATATGTTAATTACAAATATTATATAGTAGAAATAATAATAAAATAATTAAAAAGTAAAATTAAAAATATGAATAGTAATTTTCGAATCATCACTATATATAAATAAAGAATAGAGAGTGAAGTAGCGAACATTGACGAGAACATTCTCTATTTTACTCTCCATATAGAGAATATAGAGTGAAATAAAGATATTCAATAATTGATAAATACGATCTTTAAAATGAAATTATGATTAAAAATAAATATATTTGTTTTTAAAAAAATTATAAATAATATCATTTAAAGTAAAATGAAAAAGTCAATAGACTCCTTATGCATCGGAGAGAATTTATCATGATTGAAAAATATCTTCCTCTATTGTATATAGAGTGAAATAAAGATATTCAATAATTGATAAATACGATCTTTAAAATGAAATTATGATTAAAAATAAATATATTTGTTTTTAAAAAATTATAAATAATATCATTTAAAGTAAATGAAAAAGTCAATAGACTCCTTATGCATCGGAGAGAATTTATCATGATTGAAAAATATCTTCCTCTATTGTATTATATTTTTAAGTAATTGAGATTTATAAAATTAATTAGAATATCAATAGTTTTAAAATTTATAGAAATAAATTATGCATAACTTATCCTAATATTTTGAAATATTATTAATTTAGAAAATGTATATATAAATAAATATATTTTTAAAGTGTTATACTACCTAAAAAGGTTATAAATATTAAAGATTTAATTAATCTTCTTGTATGATTTATAATATGTAATTAAGAATATTATATTGTAGACATAATAATAAAATAATTAAAAAGTAAAATAGAGAGTATGAATAGTAATTTTTTCAATCCTCACTATAAATGAAAAATATAGAGTGAAATAGAGAATTGAAGAGAACATTCTCTGTTTCTCTCCAAATATAGAGAATATAGAGTGAAATAAAGGTATTTAATAATTGGTAAACATGATCTTCAAAATCAATTATGATTAAAAATAAATAATTATCTTTCTGAAAAAATTAAAAATAATATCACATAAAATAAAATGAAAAAGTCAATAGACTCCTACGCTTCGGAGAGAATTTATCGTGATTGAAAAATATATTCCTCTGCTATATTATATTTTTAAGTAATTGATATTTTAAAAAATAATTAAAATATCAATAGTATATAAAATTAATAAAAGTGGAAATTTTATAAAAAAAATAAACTATGCATAACTTTGTCCAAATATGTTGTATATAAAGTTTTAGGAAAAATGATAAAAATCTCTCCCTTAAGTTCACTTATTATCCTTATCCCTTATTGGTTTTAAAAATACCTAAAACCCTCATTTTTAAGTCAAATGAGGCGGATACAAAAATGTGACAAAAAATGAAGAGGATACAAAAATGTGATAAAAAATAAAACGGATACAAAAATATAAAAATGAGGCGGATACAAAAATATGATAAAAAATGAGACAGATACAAAAATGTTACAAAAATATATAATGTATCCGCCACCTTTTTATTATATCGGCCCTATTATGTATCCGTGTTTTTATATATTTTTGAGGGATTTTGGTTATTAAAAACTTATAAGGGACAAATGGTTATTTAGCCCTAAAAGTATATTATTTATGTCATTTGCCTAAATTTTTATAATGTTTAGCTTGATTGATACGGGACACTTTTTGTAGTATTTTTTCCAAAATTGAGTTGTTAATTATAATTTCTGATAATTTTAACTTAATTGTCAAATAATATTCTTACTCTTTTTATTTCAATTTATATAGCATACACAAAATTATAAGTAAAATAAAATTTTTAATATATTTTTTAAATATCATAAATTATTTACTATCGTGACCTATAAGCTATAATGTATATTACTTTCACGATTTCAATTATATGACACAACTAAAATTTTGAATTTTACTAAATATCGTATGAAGGGTAGAATAAAATAATATGGGAAAGGGTCAAAAACAGCCCTCAACTTTAGTTTATTAGTTGAATATATCCTTGCCGTTAAAACAAGGTTATCTATACCATCGCCGTTATCAATTTCACCATTTATATCTCTCAATTGACGAAAATCTCCAAATCAATTAAAATTAATCCGATTTTGTAAGAATTACCATTTCCATTTTAAACCATTCCGACCCATCTAAGAACAAAACCAAAACCACGAGCAAGACCAGTGATCCGATCTTTCATGATCACAGCTTCAATCACATCACCAAAAGCTTGGAAATATTCTTTGAGACGATCTTCATTAGTGTCCCAAGAAATTCCACCAACAAATAATTTTCCAGGCTCCATTTCCATTTTACACATCAAAAGATACCACCACTCATAATCAACAAAATAAAACTAAACATAATCATATCAATAGATCAATACTCCAAAGTGTTAAAAAACAACTCTCTTCAAACCAAACATCTTATCACCAACTTCACAAAGTAAAAAAGCATAACAAAGGATCTCAACAACAATCTTACAATTGGATAATCCAAGTTCAACTATTCTAACAACCTTACCAATCAAGAATCCATTACTTTACCCCATCAATACAACAATTCAATATAAAACATCAAAATGCAGATTAAGTAAACATCAAAAAGAAAACTGCATCTAAACAACAGATTCCAATACAACAATAGGTGGGTCGGGCATGGATTTAAAATGGAAAATGAGTAATTTTTAAGAGAAAAGACATAAAGTTAGCATTGAAGTTGTATTGAATTTTAAAAAAGATACTTAACTTGTATTACCCCACAAAACTATCTAAATCCACAATAAATATACCCTTTTGACTAATTTTAACACCACTCGTATTGTCAGGAAATTTGGGCGCGTGAAGACCGTTCATACAGCTTTAGACCAACGTAAAATTGCCATGTGGCACTCCCAATTTGACTTATTTTGAAAAAAATATAACCAATGTATTGATTTTTTTAAAGCTTTTTTATGAATAGTTTTTACTTTTGAAATCTTTTTTCTCATCTTCCCTACCATGATTAGCTTACCCATATTTCTTGGACATCTATGCCTTCCTCCATTTTTTTTTAAAACTAATGTTATTTTGTTCATTCTTATTTTTTTTTTTTTTTTTTTTGAAAAACAAATTAGTTTAGTGATTTTTATTCCTCCTACAAATCAAGTTTTAGATTTAGGAATAGCGAAACTATGAAAAACTCGATTTGGGAGTAAGAAGTTGAAGAAAGAAGTTATTTAAATGTCATATTTTGACTTGGTGATATTTTGAGTATTTGGATTTTGGTTATTTACCAATATTTATTTTCATAAATAAATTAATTGGTGGTACTTTGACAAATAATTAATAATATTATTGAAAATTTTATCCCGCCACAACGGATTTGGCGGCTATTTTACACGATGAAAGGAATGACAAAAGTTAAGAACAGAGAATGAGGGTGAAGAAGAAAGAGAAACAGGAAAAAAGAAAAAAAAGGAAAAAGAAAATTAAAAGAAAAGCTAAGAAATCAAATAAAAATAATGTAAAATTACTTTTAACACGTGTCAAGTGATTATTTGTGCGTGACTTACAAATATTTTTGTACAAGTGGTATTAGGTAAAAAATAGGGTATACATACTATTGTGAAGTTGTTCAATGGAGTAATAGGACACCCGCAAAGTTAATGTGTTTTTGTAAAAATTCAAAACAACTTCAATGGTGATTTTATGTCTTTTTTCTTTTTATAAAATTGGGTCAATTTTAATTGATTTGGAAATTTCCGTCAATTAAGGGATATAAATAATGAAATTGATAGAAGATATAAATAACTTTGTTTTAACGGTAGGGATATATTCAACTAATAAACTAAAGTTGAAGTATATTTTTAACTCTTTTTCCAAAATAATATAGAGTGGCAAGGATGGAAGAAGGTAGAAGGAATTGGCAAAAACGTATACGTGTCAAATGCACAACTCTAGAAAATTAAATAAAATAGTACTCATAAAATAAATAGTAAATTCCTCTAGGATTCCTCTTAAAATTATTCATAACTAATTTTGTATAACTAAACTCACATTATTAATATATTTTATTTTTTAAAAAATAAAAAATTTCCTCTTGTTTAAATCTTATGTCCTCTAGGAAGTCTATTCATATATTGGAATTCCACAAATTTCACTAGATTTTTGTATTTTGAAAAAAAATAGATAAATTATATATGTATAAAAAAATACTACATTACGCTATACTTTTATATTACTATCTTTACTTACTATTTAGTTTTATCTTTTTAACAATTAATAAGAGTGAGGAGAAATTAACGGAAATATTATTATTCTATTAATTGGTTAAAACCAGACATAATATGTTATTTCATAATTACTTTTTTTCTTTTTATTTAAACATGGAAAAAGATAATTAAAATAATTAAAATTTTAATGTCTAATTAAATTATACTCCGTTATATATTTTTAAAATTTTATATTTAATACTTCGTATTTTAAATTAATCTTCTGTTTTCCGTAAAAACGTCTGGGAGAAATCAAAATTTATCTTTGATTGGAACTTTTTTTAGAAAAGCCTTGAAAAAAGGAAACTTTAATTTTCCAGAAAAAATAAAAATAAAAAGACAGAATCCAAGAAATAATAGGATTTCAGATATTCGAACACTAGGCCCAAAATATTTCTTTTTCATTAAAATAAAAAATAAAAAAACTTAAATAAATACGCATAATAGTATAATATTTAAAAAGAAATATTTCAATTTAAAATAAATGGACACATGTTAATACTAATTTATGTTTTATTAAACGTTATGGTTTAACGTAATTAAATGTTTATTAATTATTTCTCCTAATTTTCAATCAATATTTTAATTTGCCTATAGTGCCCAAACTTTTACGCTCCATCGTCATCAATCAAATTTATATTTTTTTTAAAATATAAAAAATATAGAGTAATGTAAAATATATCATTTGACAATGATGTAAAAAATATTATAAGTCTCAATAATTAATAATTTAAAAATTTAAAAAGCATAAAAGAAATTGGTTAACTCTCAAATTATATCAATATCACATTAATTGGGACATGAGAAGTAACAAAAAATATTTAAAAATTACGTAAAATTACTACATATTAAAATAATTAACAATTTAAAATACTTAAAAGACATAAAGTTTATTACTTTTAAAATTATATCTATGCAACATATATTGGGAGAACGAAATAATGTATGTTACTTCAAAATCGCCTAAAAATTATAAATCACAATAATTAATAACTTAAAATATTTTTAAAAATCATATGAAAATTTGGATAACTTCTCAAAGTTGCTACATGTCTACTTGTAGCCAGAGGTAGTTTGACAACTTAAAGTTTTATTTTTTTAAAAAATTATCTTTTATCACTTTATATAAGTAAAAAAAGATTATAAATCATAATAATTAATAACTTTAAAATATTTAAAAATATTGTTAACTCTCAAAATTTTATCTATACCACATAAAATTGAAACAAAGAGACAGAGATATTATATAAAATATATTGTAAATTACGATAATTAATAACTTAGATATCAAAAAGAATTTATAAACAAAATGATTAACTATTGAAACTCCATTTGTATCACATGATCAACACAAAATGTGTAATATATATTATATGAAAACAGTGGCGTAGCCAGAAATTTCATTAAGGATGTTCAAATTTTTAATAGTATTTTTTAAAAATAAAATGATAATTTAAGCTATCAAAATAAATAATCAAGTTAAGTAATATTTAATTAAATATAAGAATATTTTAATAAAATTACAAGTGTATAATTTAAAACTAACATAAAGAAAATAAACTACTATTGAAAACATAATTCAAAAATAAGGTATGCCCTTCTTATTTCATCACGAAGATTTAGATTATGATTTAAAATTGAAGTCATTTTTGCTATATCAATTTCTAAAGTATTTAAATCAATAGTTTATTTTTTAGAAGAATGTGACAACATCTGTAGTTGATCTGTCGTTGTTTCTTTATTTGGTTGACTTAGAGAACTTTTTTTTTGGTACTCTATTATAATACTTCCTCATGTCCATTGAAACTTGAACTAAAATATTAAGTTGGTTATATTGTTATATAAAATAAAAGAACGAGAAAAAAAAAAAAAGAGAATTATTGAATTCTATTCTTAATAATATGCTAATATAATTTGGATAATTGTGTCTCCTATTTATAGAGAAAGAAAATCTTATTCTAAATGAAATAATTCAATTTTAATTGAAAAAAATCTACAAGAAAGTGTTCGTGGTTCGGTTGTTGATTAAAACCAAAACCAAACCAATCTAGTCGATTTTTTGAATTTCTAAAACCAAAACAAACCAAACAAAAAAAAAAACCATCGATTTGGTTAGTGTCGATTTGATTCAGTTTTTCTAGTTTATTCGATTTGAAAGTAATAGTTTTTGTGGAGTCCTACGTATCTCGATAGACACAAATATCAAGTACATGAACAATTTACAGAAAAACTAATGTTGGTTCAGTCAAGCAATTAAGAAATATTAAAGTTATCATTACATGAACAAAGTGATTCATTTAAGAGAAAGTGTGACTATTTTATGTGAAGGTACAATAGGTAAGGACTAAAATGGATTTTGATGGACTTGAATTTGAGAATGTTATATTTGGGCTAAAGTGTTGGACTTGACAAAATGATAAAAGGGAAAATTTTAAAATGTCAATATTTTGACATTTAATAGGACTCATTGTCAATACTTTCAATATTTAGTAAAAATATCAAAAAAGAAACAATTGTTAAAAACAGAAAGGAGAAATTAAGGGGAGAAAAAAATATTAAAAAAAACAATTGCTTAAAAGTCTTATCAGTTACAAAAATTCAAAAACAAAGAACTAATTGGCAATTTATCTAAATACAACTTCCATCTCTTTTTTCTTCTTTCACCATGTTCTAAAAACATGCCTGTCACCATTGTTCTAAAAATTCAATGTTCAATTTTCTTAATTTTTTTTTATTTCTAAACACGTTTATTTACCACACATTATCATATTTGAAGGTGTTTATTCTACTAAGGCATCATTTTGACGTTATGAAATTATAATTTATCTTTAAAAATGTCTGAAATTGTATGAAGTTATTTGGCTATCATGTTAAGGTTATGAAATTTATGTATATCCTTTAAAAAAAATTCCAGTATTAATACAATACTCATATATTCATGGTATAAGTATTAATCCATCTAACATATGTATTTTATTTTGCTTATTTCCAATATCACTTTGTATACCAAATAGTTTGTATTTAGATTTGATTTTGTATTCGTCCTAATGTATACCATAAAGTTTGTATTTAGATTCGATTTCATATTCGTCCTAATGTATACCATAAAATTTTGTATTTATATTTTGATTTCGTATTCATTCTCAACTATAAATAGCCAAAATACAGTTTATTTATGTATTAATTAAATGTGTATTCATCCTGATTGCATCAGTCAAATAGTTTTGTATTTTATTTTGCTTATTATATGTTTATGCCAACTAGTTTATCTTTGATTTCGTATTCATTCACAATTTTAAATAATCAAAATACTGGTTTGTATTTAGATTATCACTTTGTAAAAACAAATTTGACTACAAACTACAGAACATTTAAAATACTTTCAAATACTTTTGCGAAATAACTCAATACCTAAATGCTAATGTAGATTCTACTAAATTTGAAATATAACAATAAATCATAAAAGAGATCAACAAAAATATTTTAAATACTAAAAATCTGAAATACATAAATATTTGATGAGTATGTTAACAAATTCATATAAAATTTCAAAAAAAATGACGGAAAATTCTCAATACATACAATCCGAAAATTCAACATAATGTGTGATTTTGAAAATAAAATCTTGCAAAATAAATGATGAATTCAAAAATACCTTTATCAATTGAGAGATTTCTTGATTAATTGATAGATCTGAACAAATTGTTACGAACTTGAATAATTAGTTCTTCTTCAACAATGAGAGAGAATAATGGTGAAATTTTGATGAAAGAAAAAAAAGAAGAGAAAAATGAATGATGGAGATGGTGAAAACTGAAAAGTTGATGAAAGAAAAAAAAATTGAAAATTGAAAGATGAAAAATAAATTTAATGGTACTAAAGCATATGAAGAAGTGTAAATGGGTAATGAATGTAGAATTTGATTCAAAGTTGGACTGTTTTGAGAAATAAAATTTGAATACAAATCACTTTCTAAAATATTGACATTTTGATATTTTCAATAATTATTTTAAAGTATAGATGTTTTTACTAATTAAGTTAGGGATTGTGACTAGTTTGCTAATTTTTCCATGATAAAATTAAAAGACTTAAGTTAATTAAAAGTTAACAAATATTTTTAATTTATTTATGAATAATATATAAATAAATATAAAGTTATATATCTAAGTTATCGGTTCGATTTGGTTATTTTTACGGTTATTTTATAGTAAAATCAAAACAAATCAAATAGTATCGATTTTCAAAATTTAAAAATCAAACTAAATCAAATATCGGTTTTTTTTAATCGGTTTGGTTCGAATTGCGGTTTGATTTGGTAGTTAACCATAACCATGAACAGCCCTAGGAATAATTATTAAATTTTAGGAAATTATTCCATAGTGAAAAGATATTAAAATTTAAGGAAACTATTCAATTTTAATTGAAAAAAAATAATTAGTGTTAGAGGGGATTTGACCTTGGGTCTCTGGAGGATTTCATGACACAATTGAACCAACACGCAAATAATTTTTTATGCTAAAACTATGCATCTCTTTTTAATTAATTAAATTGAAGAAGTCAAAAATAATTAAAGAAAAATGAAACACCCTGTGGGGAATCAAACCCAAGCAAAGTGTAGGGATGCGTCATCTATTGCCAACTCCACTGCGTCTCACTTAGTTATTTCAGGGGGTCCATTTTTTATATATATCAATATTGAATCAAAATTTTACGTGTATATATAGAGTTTTTTTTTCGACGAAGGGTGTCCAATTTGGACACCTTTGGAGCCTACGTGGCTCCGCCACTGTATGAAAATTACGTAAAAAATATTATAAATCATAATAATTAGCAATTTAAAAAATCCATCTCTCTCGGTCCTTCAACCTATTTGAAAGGTTATGATATTCTTAAAGTTGAAAGCCGTAATGGTTTCCTTCTTGTGTGAATGATGGACTTTGTAACTTCATTTATATCACATGATCAATAAAAAAGGAGTAATATATATTATATGAAAATTACATTAAAAATATTATAGATTATAATAATTAGCAATTTAAAAAATCCATCTCTCTCAGTCTATATGTATATATATTCTCTTATATAGAAAAGACAGTTTTTCAACTTTCAGCATGTCTGTTTTTTTGCCATATTTAGGAAGGTTAAGGGCAATTTCATCCATCTATTAGTACTTTCTCAATGATAATATTATACTTCACTTTTTTGTTGTTATACTTCTAAAATTTGAGACATAAAAGCCCTTTCACATTTACTTTTCAGCTGCAAAATTTTTGTATACTTTCCATGCATGTGGCCATTTTTCTTCTCCACTTTCCTTCTACTAATTAATTAATAATGCCTATAATATAAATCACACTTCTTATTCCCTTTTCATTATTTATAATTTATAACTTTTTTCATTTTATTTTTTATGGCAAAATCATTTTTTAAATTCTAATTACTTTGATTGTTTACCAAAAATGGAAAAATTATATCCTTTTTTTAATAATTAATAACTTAAATATTTAAAAGTTATATAAAAAAAATTAATTGACTCGCGAAATTCTTTTGGTATCAATTTATAAATCACAACAATTAACAATTCATAAGCATAAAATGCATATAAAAATCACTTGACTCTAAAAAAAAATCTTATCAGTGCTACATAAATTAGGACAAGAGAAGTAACATATATGATCTGAAAATTACGTTAAATATTTTAAAGACATATAAATAATGATTAATTTTTATATACCACGTAAATTGAAACAAAGAGAGTAATATATATTATTTTTAAAATTATATAAAAAAGTGCTAACAACTTAAAATCATATAAAAATTTGGTTGGTATCTCTTTAGGATCTACTCCAGCGTTTCAAGTTCTATGACATTTCCTTCGTTTCATATTAATTTATTATTATTCTAAAATTACTTGTCTCATATTAGTTGATCATCTTACTAAATCAACAAAACATTATTTAACCGTTAATTCCTTTTGAAAATGTCACATTTATTTGTAAATTTTCACAAAGTTTTTTAACGATTGAATTAGTAAAGTTATTATCTTATATATAATTTCTTCAATTCCGTGCAAAATGAAAAGTTAATATGAGATGAACGGATATTGTGTCCCGTGTTGGCACGGGGTCGTGTATCTAGTTATGTATAGGAAGAACATAAATTACTTTGTATTAGAAAAAGAAATTAATAAGTGACAAACTTACCAAATAAGTAAAAATTCGTTGTGGAGACTAAAAAATGTAGGAGAAATTAGGAGTTTTTTTGTGATGAAATAAATGAAGAGCAATATCATGACAATGGTAGTTAACTGATATAAAATATAAATATTTCACCTATATTTGATTGGATTTAATTGATACATAATACATTTAAAAGAAAGAATGAATGCATATTGTATTCATATGATTGTATATTATATTCGTTGTATCATGAATACAATTGATACAAACTACAAATACAATTGATACAAAATACAAAATAATTTTTTAAATATAATTGATATAAAATACAAATCATTCACCTATATTTGATTAATTAAATACAATTAATACATAATATAATTGAATAAAAATAATTATTTGTAGGGGAGAGAGGGAGAGACAAGAGAGAAATTTATTATAAAACCTTACATATAGCCACGAATTGTATATTTTATCGTACATAAATATCATATGTTTATCTTCCCGTGTAATTTTTCCTTTTAGTATCTGTTTTTGATATTATTATATTTAATCCTAATTCAATAATTTTAGCTGAATTCAAGATCTGTTTTTATCCATAGAAAGGCAAAAGTAACATCTTTGAATAAATTATTCTTTCTTGTTATTTCACGGCAACAGTAACCTCTTGGAAATAAATTAATTTTTTCTTGCTATTTCACTGCAAAAGTAAGATGTCAAACTGTTGGGATGCATACTATTAATCATATGTTAAGAAATAATATTTATTAGAGAATAAATATTTGCTCAGTTTTAATAGATCATATATTCGTTTATGACGTCTATTTACTTATATAGTAGATGATTTAGTGTGCAGAGTTTTAGCTTATACACAGAGGATTAAATCGGTTCTTATAAGTATAAAGTTTTTTGTTCACAATCTAGGATGAAAAAATTGACATGCCATCAGGTACGATATAGTTCCAACTTCTTGTGCTAGTACATTTTGTATGTATTGAACAGGACCGTAGAGATAGTCGTTTGAGATTGACTGACAAAAACATATTCTCTAAACTATTAATTGTACTTATATTCTTAATCTTAATATAACTATTATGATCTGTATGTATTAATTATCATTTTGATTTATTAAAATAAAAATTAGGCAAATCACATAGTCTAAGGGACGAATTACTTTCTATCCCTACTCTTTCACTATTTACCAAAAATTTCTTTTTTATAGTATTTCGGATACATAATATTATAGAACGATACTTAAAGTAAAGAGGACGGATACTTTAATTTTTAAATTGTTGTTATTAGTTACTGCATAAAAAAAGGGATAAAATTAACTCCACGAATCACACAGACATTTAACAAATTTAGCATCCATGCATAAACCTCTAATTGATTTGGGCATTTTTGAATTTCAAATTGTGAAACCTTCTCATAGTTCTTTGAAAAAATAGTAAAAGTTTGTTTCGAAAAATTCTGGAACACAAATTGTGAAGACTCAAAAATGAATATTTCGATCTTGTTAAGGCATTCTGGTTCATGGGAAAGTGATGTTATATATGAGCGATACAAAAGTGATGGGATAGTGGTTGGGAAAAATATTTCGTTCCTGAATCTTATTTCAGCAATTGCAGCTTAGTTGGGTATTGATGAATCGAAAAAAATATCGAGATCAGATACGTTGTTGAAGGTAATTCATCTCCATTGTGTATTCAGATTGATATGGGGTGAAATTGTACATAGAAATTAAGAAAATGTACCTTCTTTTCAAAAGATTCTTGATGATAATTTTTTTAAGAATTATTATGCTTCATGTGTAATAATGTTTCTGGATATTTTGAATTTGCTAATAAGATTTTATTATTTGTTGTGATTTTAACTTTATATGAATGTTTCAAGATTCAAAATGTATAATGATACTAAATATATCGAATTTGATTGTTTTATATCAAATGTAATTTTACTAAGATATATTGAGAAGTTATTTAGTCTCATTTACATTAAACGTCAAATATATGAAAGAAAAGAAAAAAAAATACACACTCGGAAAGAAAGCGATACATTGAAGAAAAGAAAAAATCAAATAGTAAGTTCATATCTATATTATATGACAAATTTTAATTTTATATCATGAACAAATTTTAATTTTGTATTAGAATGTATAATGATACTAAAGATATCGAATCTGATTGTTTTCTATCAAGTATAATTTTACTAAGATATATTGATAAGTTATTTAGTCTCATTTACATTAAACGTCAAATATATTATGTATATGATAACAAAATTTTGTTGGTTATTATGATTTCAATCAAAGTTATATGATTCAACCTGATAAACGATACTAAATATATTAAGTAAATTATTTATATCAGTTGTTACATATACAGAAATTTGTATTTTTATTATAAAATGTGTATCAAATACTTAATAAATTTATGGATATTGTGTATCTGATGATAATATAGTATCAGACGTTGTGATTTATTTCAAGACTACTACATGTTAATATATACTACTTAAATTCAAAAATCAGTTTGTTTAAAGGTGTATAGAATATAGTATCAGATATTATGTGTACAATGGTTATATTGTATCAACAGTGTAAATCATACTTATAAAAATAATTTATAACAAGTTACTGTAAATTAAATTATATACTTTGAGACAAAATTAAACTTGAAATATATTTCTTGACAAAAAATATTATTCAAATTAATAATTACTTAGTAAGATTCTGTTGGAAGAATAAGTGATGTACAAAATACTAATTAACGTAACTTCAACACAATAAAAATCTAACTATTCTACATTAATCAGTCCACCTTCTGCTGGTGTAGTTTAGCACTCTTTGGCCTTGTAGAATCTTCAGTATCGCTAACATATCCAGCCTTGACTTTGTTCATACCATACTTCCATAACAGTTTCCGTATCTGTTGCGAAGATAGTCACTACGAAAACTAACATATGGAATGTTGATTTCGTCGCTCTAGTATTCTGCAAAAGCAACTACATACATTCCACAAAATTTCATTAGTTGTGATATAAAGTGAAAAAAACAGAAACAGGCCAAAATGATCCTTAAACAAATATATTAGATACATTAATGTTCATGCGCAACACATAAAAGGTACAAAATTTCAAAAATTGCATTAATCGTTATATAAAGAGACAAAAATATAAACACGTCAAACTGGTACTTAAAAAAGTATATAAGAAACATTAATGTTCATGTGCAAAATATAAAAGTATCACAAAAATCAATATTCCTTGTGTGCATTGAAATAGTTGATACTTTATAGGTTCTGTTCACTTTTAGATACATTAATGTTTATGTTATTTGATGCTAAATAACAACAAAACATTTAAGTTAAACATATATATATTAGATACATTAATGTTCATGTGCAACACATAAAAGATACACAAATACATAAATTTCATTAGTCGTTATATTAAGTTGCAAAAAAAATAAATAGGTCAAACTGATACTTAAAACAGTATTTAGAATACATTAATGTTCATGTGAAAACATAAAAGTATCACAAAATTCTACCGTTCAATGTGTGCAGTGAAAAGTTAAAATAAACGATATTTAAATGAAAAAATAAGAATCATCAAACTAAAGAATACGAATATGAGTGAAAATGTAAATACCATGGGTAGTGTTGGTCGAATAATTGGAGGTATCACCTTTCTACCCTTTTCTTTGGAGTTTTCCGATCTTTTGAAGTTGATGCATGTTTGTTCTTTATAGATTTTCTCTTGTTAGAACTTGGATTTGTCATGACTATCGGGTCATGCGATTTTTTAGAACTCAATTCTTTGATATTTTTGATTCTGAAACAAAAATTAGAGTTTGTTAGATGTTAAATTGATATTGTAAAAAAAAAGTAGATACACAAAATTTTTTTGAAGAAATCGGAATGTAGAAGATGATGACCTATTTTTGACTCTAATTGAATGAATAGGTATAGGTTTCTTTTGAATTTCAAATTTACTTGAAATTGATAACTGAAAATTTTAGTGAGAAAAATTTTGGGCGAAATTTTTGCCAATGGAAAAGGTCTAATTTTTAGTTCCAAGGTAAAAAGTACCAATTAAGTATCATTGGGTGTCAAAAAAGAATTTTTGAATTTTAATAAAAGAGTAGGGAAATATTGGAAATAGAAAAAGTAAAGTTGTGTAGTTAAGTAATTATTCTTTTATTAAAAGGTGAGATTTTGAGATGAGTCAATATGTCTGGTAAGTTGGATGATAATAATATATATTGGTGAAATAATTTTATATTAGAAAAAGAAATTAATAAGTGACAAACTTATCAGATAAGTAAAAATTCGTTGTGGAGACTAAAAAATATAGGAGAAATTAGGAGTTCTTTTGTGATGAAATAAATGAAGAGCAATATCATGACAATGGTAGTTAACTGATATAAAATATAAATCTTTCACCTATATTTGATTAGATGTAATTGATACATAATACATTTAAAAGTAAGAATGAATGCATATTGTATTCATATGAATGCATATTATATTCGTTGTATCATAAATACAATTGATACAAACTACAAATACAATTGATACAAAATACAAAAAAGTTTTTTGAATATAGTTGATATAAAATACAAATCATTCACCTATATTTGATTAATTAAATATAATTAATACATAATACAATTGAATAAAAATAATTATTTGTAGGAGAGAGGGAGAGACGAGAGAGAAATTTGCTATAAAACCTTACATATAGCACGAATTGTATATTTTATCGTACATACATATCACATATTTATCTTACCGTGTAATTTTTCCTTTTAGTATCTGTTTTTGACATTATTATATTTAATCCTAATTCAATAATTTTAGCTGAATTCAAGATCTGTTTTTATCCTTACAAACAGTAACCTCTTGGAAATAAATTAATTTTTTTTTGCTATTTCACCGCAAAAGTAAGATGTCAAACTCTTGGGATGTATACTATTAACCATATGTTAAGAAATAATATTTATTAGAGAATAAATATTTGATCAATTTCAATAGATCATATATTCGTTTGTGGCGTCTATTTGCTTATATAGGAGATGATTTAGTGTGTAGAGTTTTAGCTTATACACAGAGGATTAACTCGGTTCTTATAAGTATAAAGTTTTTTGTTCACAATTTAGGATGAAAATTGAACATGCCATCTGGTACGATTTTAGCACAAGATTATATGTAATTTATCCTGATTATGGGAACGATATAGTTCCAACTTCTTGTGCTAGTACATTTTGTATGTATTGAACGGAACGTAGTAGAGATAGTTATTTTAGACTGACTGACAAAAAAAATATTCTCTAAACTATTAATTGTACTTATATCTTAATCTTAAAATAACTATTATGATCTGTATGTATTACTTATCATTTTGATTTATTAAAAGATGAGATTCTGAGATGGGTCAATATGTCTGGTAAGTTGGATGATAATAATATATATTGGTGAAATAATAAGATAGTTGATGGAATCCATGTCTCATAATAGAGATTGATTGATATGCCTTTTTGAGAAACTTGTAAGTTTTCATCGAGTCAAATCTTGCAAGTGGATTTATGAATCGACACATGAAATAAGTTAAGTAGTGCTCTAAAGGAAATTAATCATTAAGTTAAATTCGTTAGTAATTTAATTTATTGATTAGTATCTAAAATCTTAACATGGGGAATCCCATAAGTGTTTAATGGAAAATTACGAAATATAAATAGAGGAGTGCAATTACGAATTTCTAGTGGAATGTTTGTAATTTATTATGGTAAGAATAATTTAAATTAGTTATTTGGAATTATTTCCATAATAGAAAGTCTAGGTAATTAATTATGTGGTCCCTATATTGCCCATATTTAACTAGAACTCAGAATCTTGGGTAAAGATCCAGTCAAGTATAATTAGGTCAAGTAATGTTCAATGGCCATATAGATTCATGCCATGTGTACTATATAATAATTTATGGTTGAGATCCATTTAAATTATATACTCATTAATTATAATAATAAAAACAACAAAGTTGTCAACTTTTTTATTTTTAAAATTATCAAATAAAGCAATTATGTGTACCTAAGCTAATATTTTCAAGAGAAAAATTTAAGATTGATGAAAATATGCAAACTTTCTGACTTTTTACCCGACAACTTGTTCAGGAGTAACTTCACACATGCTTTCTCCAAATTCTGAAGTAATCTCCAAGAATATATCAAACTTAAAACATAATTGAGTTCTAAATAATAATTCAACTAAATAACATGATAATACATTTTTAAAGAAAAAGTACTTAATTGGAGGTTTTCAAATAATTATAAAAATATATTTATTAAGATTTTTTAAAAATGTCGGATTCTTTAAATTTAGTATAATATAAAAAATCTAATACAAGTACAAGGTTTGGCAGGTAAAAAGGTCAGAAAATCCACATATTTCCGTCACTCTTATTTTTTCTTGAAAATATTAACTAGGGTACACTTAATTGTTTTATTTGATAGTATTAAAAAATAAAAATAATTGACGTTTTATTGTTTTTATTATTAAGATCAATATATAATTTAAATGGATCTCAACCATAAATTATTATATAATACACATGGCATGAATCTATATGGACATTTAACATTACTTGAACTAATTATACTTGACCGGATCTTTATCCCAGAATCTTATTTCTATGGAAAAAGAAAAACGAAGAAGGGCCCAAAATACCCTTCAAGTATAGGAAATGAAACAAAAATGCCCTATTTCCATCTTTAGGCTCCGAAATACCCTTCCATCTACCTATATGGACCTATATTACCCTTCCACCTAACAATATCTTTAAGAATAATAATTCATCCTCTCATTATTGATGTGGCAACTTTTAATTGGCTGAATTTAAATTACTTTCCACCATTAAAGAGGCTTCCTCAGTTTCCTAAAGCTCAAAAATCTAAAAAAAAAACTGTATTTTTCATGGCGTTCCGATAAAAAAAATCCTCAAATTATCCCAAACTTCTTCATTTCCTAAAACTTTGAAATTACCTGCAATTCAATTGTCAATTACTGTTCATTCCTAAGTAATATGTGTATCCACTGACGAAAATCTTGAAGAATTGGTGAATTTGCAAAAAGTTCCAAATGAGTATTAACAGATTTTGCAAAAAGAATCGAATAATAGAGTGCTTATTCAACACCAACCTAGAATTTCTTCGTTTTTTATGAATAGTTTGTTTGTTAGAGCTAAACATGTAAAAGGAATTTAAAGGAAAGTTTGAGAAATTAGGAGGAGAAGAAGGTATGCTACGTTGAGAGGAAACAGAAAAGAAGTAACAGTAAAAACACAAATATATAAGCAAATAAACAAGGATCCACAGATTATAATACATATCATTTGAACGATATCTATTCATAAAGAAAAAGAAACTACTCTATAGATTATACCAAAGATTATATCTTGACAATGATGGAGAGAGTCAATTTGCAGAATGGATAATTCTAAGTGAGTGGTAGAATTTAGTTGTATCCTAGTTTAATTAAAAGAAATTATTATTTTTGTTTAATTTAAGTTTCAGTCAATTAAAGACTGACATGTCATTAATAAAACAATTAATATTATTCTTAAAGAATCTGTAAAGTGGAAGGGTAATATAGGTCCATATAAGTAGATGGAAGGGTATTTTGGAGCCTAAAGGTGGAAGGAGGGTATTTTTGTTTCATTTTCTATACTTGAAGGGTATTTTAGGCCCTTCTCGGTAAGAATAATAATATGGGTTTCTAGTCTTCTAGAAAAACTAAGTTTTCTAGTCCATTTTGAATTAGGAAGAAATCTCTATAAATAGGGATTCTCCTAACCTAAAAAATAGAGGAATTAGTTTTCTATTCGATACTTACCCACCCAAGTATTAAGAGAGTTCGGATTTGACTTGGATCACTGTAGAAGGCCATAGTTATTGTCTATCTTGTAGATTTACTTGATGATTTGTCTATCTTGGGGATTCGTTTGAAGGTATTTGTTCACACTTCAAGAGGTAATTCTTGAATAAAATTTCAATGTGTTTGTGTGTTCTAGCATATTATATGTGTTCTAGCATAAATGATTTGGTTATCTATTATTCATATAAGCAGGGACGGATCTATGTGGGCGGGTGGAGGTGCCACGACAGTGATCTCGGAAAAAACTTTATATATATATATGTATATATGTATAACATTTTAATATATACTGACTTTGCCACCCACAACATGAAATGGCGAACGACTTAATTGGCGCAGGAGAAGCCTGCCACAGTTTGAGCGCAGGTTCGAACCTTGCTTGCATCACTATTTTTTGGCTCGCAGCCCGCAAGTGACTCTTTTTCTTTCTTTCTTTTTCTTTTTTTTTTCTTTTCTTTTATGTTTTTTTTCATTAACGTGATAAGGGCATTAACTATTTTTTCTTTCATTCATTTTTATATACTACTCTTGGAAACGTGCGTTGCACGTTTGATCCCTACTATTATATAAAATTTATAGAAGCTTAACTTCATAGATATAAAAATAATCGTATTTACTAATTAAGTTGCGAACATTCCGACTCGATCGTCAAAAGATTGATTTCAGTCTCCTTGAAGATTCCAACATGCCTTCTCTCGTTGCAAGCTCCATTAGAAGTAGTAAGAATTTGCACACAATATATTTTGTTTCTGTAAGCAACAAAAGAATATATGAGTAATAAAGTGCTTAGTGTTATAAAATGAAGCTAAAACTAATAATACTGAAAGATGAAACCAACAGAAATATATAGTGACAGTTAAAGATGATTTTTTTTTTCTTTCAAGTGGACCAAAGTCTCTTCATAATGTATACAATGACACCATTTATAGGATATGATTAATTAAAATCAAAGAGTGTTTTAAATATGACATTAATTTTTTGAGAATGTGAAAAAGATTATACAAGTGTGAAAGATTAATGAGGAGATAGTGAAGGTGTATAGTATTAATAGACATAATGAATAAAAATTAGACCTAGAAATTATTGACTTGCACTTTTAAATAATGTATTTACAATAACTCTGTAGTATTTTATTTTGTAATATTTTGCATCTGATGGAGAAATAAAAACTTTTTAAAGAGCTTTTACTAATAATGTAATTGATTATTTTTACAACACTTCATTTTTCGTATTTTATTATATCAAAATGAGTGAATTGTAAATATCAGATTTCTGTAATTGAAGTAAATGTAATGAGATGATAAAGTGTTAAAGTATATATTTAGTGAAAGCTTTATTAAGAAGGCAAACATGCAAATATTAATCTGAAAATTCAATTCTATATTGAGTTTTGAAGTGCATATCAATGACAAATAGTTTAAGTGATTACCATTATCATATAGTGATTACATGTTACTATTTATTCTTAAATATTTTTACCTTTAAATATTTTATAGGATCCATTGTTTAGTATTTAAAAAGACTACATTAATAAATTAAACACTCTGAAAGTCCGAATTATTCTTCTAATCCATTATTTAGCCATTATTATAATTAAAGTAAATGATGCATCAACCTGAAAACATACTAATCTACAAATAAAACTGTTGAGATATTGTTAGAAATTAAAACTAAAAAGTTATCTATAATTTTAATTCTTCTGAAAATTTGTAGTGATAATTCCAATTTTATATATAACCATATATTTTATAACATTCGATTGATATATAGACAAAATAATAATCCAATGGAGAATTAAAGTAAGCATTATAAGGAGCATTAAAATAGAAATTCAACTAATTATCATATTAAAAATTTAAGGAGCAAAAAATTAAATAACATGCAGAGAAAAAAAGTACAACTAACTTATTGTTTAATTAATATTAACAGGAAGAAAAAGGAATTACAACTAATACTTATTATTTAATTAATATAATATTTAACAATAGTATACGGGCAAACGACAAAATAGTAATCCAACTTTGAGGTTTTGATCTTACCATTTTTTTATTATAAGAATTGTTTTAGATTGAAGGGCAAAATAACTGTTCATTCAACTTCTCAACTTTGGCTATTTAATATTTAATTAATTAAATATTTATTAATCACATTTTAATCATTTTTTATATATAAGAAATAAGTATAAGGATTACAGTACTGTAAAAAAATAAAAATATATTTGTTATTAGAAAAATTATCGAATCACACCTTGTTTTGATGGGTTCGAATGATATTTAATCATTCTTTATCCATCTTTTCACATATTAATTAATGAAAATATATGAATTCAATGCATTCTCTATTTCATGTACAATATTTTACTACGTACTTCTTGTCCTTTGTTATTTTGCATTCTTACTTCAAGCTCTTTACATCGATATATTAATCAACACAATCTAGCTAGAATAATTTATATGATAAAAAGTTGTGAAAATATAAAGAAACTGATAACTAACTTACCATCTCCCTCATCATTCTTGCAAGTCGTGAAGAGCTTCAAAGTTCAACCACATAGATAGAAATTAATCATAAATCTGTGAAAGGAAGAAAATCAAATAGATTGTTAGAGTGTGTCGATAAGAAAAAGAAGAAAAAACACATAAAGTCAAACAAAAATCAACAATGAATAGTGATATTGACAATTAAAAAGTACAACAAACATATCATCAGAGTAACGATTAATTGCAACAAATAAATTCTTACAAACGAATAGTCTATACAAAAGAGATACAACTACAAACACGTCAAATAACTAAATAGATTGCCTAAGAAAGTGAAGGGGTGAAAGAGTTGGAGAAACTTATAAAGAGAAAAAACTCTTGAAAGTTTGATTATTTTTTCTCTTAAGTTTTGAACTTTTATAATATGATGCAACTTTAGAGAAGCTTTGAGAAGACAAATACAATTGAAGTTAATATGAAAATATATAATGTTTGTAACTGATAAGAAATTAAATATATTATTAATTAATATTTAATGAAATTTATTAAATAAGATAGAATATGATTAGTTTTTTAAATAATTAATAAAGAAAAATCTGAAAAAAGAAGATGCGGAAATGAATTAAAGGTATAGGAATTTGAAAAGTATAACTTTTGAAGTTATAAAGACTTCACATAAATGATATATTAAGTTGTTTAAAAAATTGAAGCAATATTATTAATTCCAAGAAATTTAATTAATATATTTTTATTAATGTTATATGACTAATTTCATCCTTAAAGGGTATAAAATTTTAATTTTTGATGGGTATTTTGGTAAGTCTAATTTTGCACAAAAAAAGCTTTCCATTTTTAATATAATATGATATATATTATAAGATAAATTTGACATAGAAGCTTCCCACTTATAATATAATATGATATGATATGATTTACTATTCTTTATTAATTTGAGTTGGCCCCTTTTCATAATTATTGTATAGTAAAAATATTTTCTTTCACTAGTTTACCGCATTCATTCATGAAAGCACTAGCCTCTCTCTGGTGGGCCTTTACCTTTCAAATAGAAGAGGGGGGTAGTCGCAGCAGGAGAAGCACCCCTAAACCCCTGAGATCACTCGACCCCGACCGGTCAATCTCCTGTCATTGCTATCTCGTGCGCGAAGGGTTGCTCATGCTTCCCAAACGTCGGAGATCATATACAAAATATATGGGGGAAGAAAAGAATAGACTGGGGTACGGATTTACTTACTATTCGACTCGAAGTGAAGGACTACCTAGATTAGAATGAGGATTCAATATTTCGGTTTGTTCATTATCAATTAATTATGAACATGACATAAATATTATGAAGAATATTTTAAATAGTAATTTTTAGAAAATATAAGCTCTAAAAATGATGAATATTATTATTAGAGTTTTTATTTTTATTTTAAAGGTTCTTTCGATCTTCACCGACATTCTTGCTAAGTAAGATGACTAGGTCGAAACTACATTTCATTCTTTCCCTATTATATATTTGCAACAACATATTAAGTTAATGAAATATGAATTAAGTTAATACTATTGGATGGAATATTCAAGCTCAAATTTTTCATATTATTTTTTTTCCTTAAAGTTTCAGAGAATAAGACCTCTAATTCTTAAAAGGAAATAAAAATTGAATTGATTAGTTATCTCGAAATAACTAAAAGAACTTGTTACTACCATGCATGTTTCATTGGTTTGTTTATAAAAATGGAAAAAGATTAATAACCCGAATTGTAACTCAAATTAAAGCAACCGATCCTTTTATTTTACTTGAACGATGTGCCATCCACGATCTTCAAATCCTAGATCCGCCTCTACATATAAGCAATAAAGATCCTAATATGATTCCGTTGTGCATATATGTTTTCCAACAGTCTAACTAACAAAATTATTTTGCTTTTTGAGATGTTCAGAGTGAAAACTAAAATTGAACTTGTTTACCTTAGAAGTAGGGAGCCTACTTATAAGTTTGAAGAATATTTTTGATTGCATACAGGAAACAAGATATCTACCATAAAGAGTTGAGATTCTTAATAATGTGTTCTCTTGAAAATTATTGGCATATTGTTTGGTATTCATTTTACATCAGCAAATTTTTTTAAAAAATTAATTAGCAGTTAGTAGATGAATCTTGATAAAGAACTTGATAGTCACTAGTCATACATGAAATCATCAAAATAAGAAAAAAAGGTTATATCCCCTCATCTTAACTTTGACAAACATGTCACAATACAAAGATAGATCATTCCCAAGCACTTGTATTATATCATTTACTCAATTTTATTTTAATAATATCAATATTATTTTACAAAACGTATAGTTCATGACTTGACATACAAGTGCAACACATGTGTCGAGGAACTAGTCCACGAAAAGAAGGGAGATCATAACTTGCATTTTGTGTACTACACTAGGGACCAGAGTCACCAGACAGGAAAGAACCTCAGATCAGTATAGACTCATAGCCTTCCTGATCCCTTTGATTCCGACGTTGATAAATAACAGCAGCACCAACAACTAGTGCAATTCCAAACACTGCCAAGGCTCCAATAGCACTTTGCAGTATTACAATCTCACCTGTCTGCAGTAGTGAAGAAATAACAAGTTCAGGAAATCTGATGAAAGAAGAATACCGTAGAAATGATAACATCGTGTTTACAGTTAAGTAGGAAATTCACTACTCTGAATCTCGAAAACTTTTAATGAGTCAAAGATCTTACTTCATCTGTGGAATGTAGGATAGAATTAGGCTTCGGTGATGGTTCAGCAACCAAGAGATAGAACAACCCCATCACTCCTGTATGCCTTTGGGCATTGCTATAGTTTGATAGTAAAGTTACTGTCTCCCCTTCCGAGATCTTGATAGAGCCAGGTCTAGGATAACAAGTAGACATCCCGACAATGTAACCAGCTTCATTTCCTGGTTCCTTTCCTTCTCCATAGATTGGAATAGATGAGCATATGACACGTCCATCCTAGACCAAAGCAGGGGAAACAGAGAAGACGATATTAAGAAATAACCAACACCAAACACCAATGAACAAGGTGCTCCACAAATCAGAACACGTAAATCTGCTTTACTACCCGATAGCCATGGCCTTATACACCTATGCACTCACAAAACTAAAGCAACTAACTATCAAGAAGCAATATTATCTCCTATATAATGATGCAGTTCATCGAGGAGCCACGAATCGTCTCAAAGGGCAGGAGTCTCCATTCAGTGTAATAAAAAACATCAAGTTTTCTGCAGCTAATTGAAGATAAACTGGAGTTTGAATCAACAAAATAGTCTTCTGAAGTAATAAAAATGAACGCTAACAACACTTGTCTTTTATCGGATGTTAAGAGAACGATATTAGATATGTATTCAATCAAACTGTTCTTGAAAGTCCTGGCATACATAACCAGTGTTAAGATGACACCGAACTAAACCAATCATCATTAAAAGAAAAAGTTTATCAGTAAGTTAATCATCTGAAAATATATATAAGAAAGTAATCCAGATTGTAAGCATAATATAATAGCTCAGAGTACCTCTCCATGGAGTGCCATACCAGTCCCTCCTGTATGTTGATGAGCAACTCCATAGATGACATCTCCGCCACTAGGAAAAGTTAAGATTATCTTCTTTGTATGAGTGCAATCGACATTTGCACCAGCTGACGAACATGACTCCACTAAATATTCGATCTGAAATAAAAGAAATTTCCTGAATATTAGCTATATATATGCAGTAGCAAAGAGCTAAAAATGATTTCAGTTATGAGCTGAATTTATCATTCACACCTGGCAGTGATGTCTTGCCACAGTGGCAGTCGATTTTTCTGGCTTTTTCCATGTATCAGTTATATCAAGTATATAAATTTTGACAGGAACAATGGAGGCCTCCCAATCAATATACTTCACTGTGTACTTCAGGTACAGGTTTCTCCTCGGTCCTTGGAATCCGTCTTTCACCCTGCATTTTGTTTCATCATAACAACATCTCAATCCTCCAATGTAATCTGGCTCTATAACTCGGTCATGCTCGTCCTTGGTAACATTATAAAGATCACACCTGCATTCAGTACATCCCAATCTATCCTCCGCACCTCGTGTATCAATTGCATGTACATTAAGCAACCATTTCTCCTCGTATCCAGGAGGTACTTCGACTGGATTACCGACTTCTATTCCATAAGGATCTGGAACATAGGTGATTGTTTTTCGCGTCTCTGAGCCAAGCCCAAAATATTGAGAAAGGCCTCCATCACATATACCTGAGTTTCTCTTGACAATAAAATCTGATTGGTGAAACCCCAAATCATCATGGTAGTTTGTTACTTTCACACCTTTTTGATGATAATATCTTACAACAATCCAGTGGTGAAGATATGTTTCGTAGAGAGGTACAGGATTCCCTGCCTCATCGACTACTTCTGCATCGAAATTTTTGATAGCAATGTGGCCTTTTGGGAAACCAATGTTGTAGTAAAACTTGTTAGAGACTGATCCAGGTTCCAGCACAAATGCTGGTGATAGAAACACAGCAGATTTCACAGGGCTTTCTTGTGAACTTTGATCAACTATTATTAACAGTAAGATCAAAACAAGTGAAAGCAAATGGTAATTTGGACAGCCTAACATCTTTTCCTCTTTACAACTTCACTTGATGCAAGTATATCTGTTGACAACAATATACTCAAACCAATCAACAACCCATTAATTTAAGCATAAATAGTTTAGTATTAGTTTCTATTAAGGGGTAGAACACGATTTTTTCCACTCATTTCCCATCAAATTAGCTTACTGGGCGGAAAAATGCAGGGCAGAAAACAAATTCTCATTTATTCCGTATGAACCTATCACTATTTTTTCTTTTCTCAATATATTTATTGAATACGAACATAGTATTAATCTCGAACCTATTAACTTTAAAGGACTAAAATCCCTGAACCATAAACTTCAAAATTATATAGGTGACATAACAAGTTTATTATTTTCTCTCCGGCCACACTCCCCATCTCATCTCATCACATCACATCTCCATAACGTTTTGATAGATAATATATAAATATTTTGAAATAATATTTTTTTAAAAAGACACTTGTTTTCTGAAAAAAAAAAACATTTTCTGCAAATTTTCTGCGGAAAACATGTTCCTGCTACCAAACACACCTGTAAAAACCATGCATAAAGCTAAAATTCTTCGAAAACTAACATATATCCAATGAAATTATTCAATCAATTAGAGTGAATCTGTACATAAAGTATACTAATGATCATCAGTCTCAAGTTTTTTTTTTTTAAAAGGGGGAAGTTACTAAGAGAAAAACTTACCCGATCGATAAGCCAAAAAAAAAGAAAATTGTGTGTGGAGAGACAGGGAATTTTTACTATATGGAAATCTCAGTGGAAAAAATAAAGAAAAGCACCATGAGATTGTTATAAAAGCTAGTGATATGCTGAGGAGAGTGCTTACGACATAGGTTTGATTTTAGGGAAATAGTAAATGATTTTATTTGACGACTAAATTTAGGATCCAATTTCATACACATATGGCCCTCATGTCAAATCTAATAAGATAAACCTTCCCATCTACATTTTCCTAGTATTTGCCTCTTTTTTTAAAAAAAATATTTTATATGATATGAAAAAAATTAAAACAAAAAAGTTAAATTTATGATGTAAAGTAGGTTAGATAGAAATGACTATGCGGCGAGACAATTTTATGGCTATGCAGGCGGGTGGGTTTTTAAGAATAGAATAATATAAGACAGGTTACGAATTTATGAGGGTTCAAATTTAATTTTAATTTTTTACATGTTATAAGAATTATAAAATATTATTTATTATGTTAATTTTTTTAAAGTTATTAAAATATTTAATAATATTATCAAACACTTTATTTATATTGATTACAATTACTTTGCCAAGAAAGTTCACCAAAGTATATTTTTTAATTAAAAAGATAGTTTTAAAATATATACTCTAAATAAAATGGTTAAAAATGTCAATGGGCATGGGACGACTTATAAGACAACACAAATGGCCGGTAAATGGTTTCACACAATGTAAAATTATTATTAATGTTATTTGTTTACTTGTCAATTACTAAGAAAATAAGTAAGAATTTTTTAATAATATTTTTTACGAATTAAATCTTCAGCAGAAAACATGTTCCTTCAGTAAAAATCGTGGATAAAGCTAAAATTCTTCGAAAACTTTAACATATATTTTATAAACAATGAAATTCTTCAATCTGTTACAGTAAACTTGTAAATAAAGTATAATAATGATCATTAAGAAGATATAAGCTTACTCGGTCAATAAGCAATAAAAAAAAAACAGTGTGGAGAGACAAAAAATTCTCTATTATCAAAATCTCAATTGAAAAAATAAGAACGAAAAATCTGTTGTTTTGTGATGAAAAAAATATAGAGGGAGCATGAGGATGTTATGAAAGCTAAGATAGATAGGCTATTTGTTGGAAATAAATATACTATTTTCGTCTTATTTGATGTGAATTAATTTTATTCGATATAAAATTTAAGAAAAAAATAAAAAGAAATTATAATTTAAATTAAATGATAAAAATTTATTTGATCATAAAAAAAAAAAAAAAAGTATTTTAAAATTAAATTACTATTTAATATAGGAATATATTATTCTTAAAATGAAATAAAAAGGTATATAAATTATATATGATTTGATTTGTGAACAAAATTTGGGCGATCCAATTCATACTCTCTTGATATTGACATGCCCTTAATATTGTCAAACTTATTGCCAAAAAAGACATAAAGATGTTAAATCTTAACAGATAAGCTTCACATCTAGATTCTTTTAGCATTTGTCTTTTGTCTTTATATAATACTTCTTCTATCTCATTTTATGAGTCATTTTTCATTTTTTGAGAATTAAACAATTTAAATTTAATTGAATATTAGTTTAATTTTGATGAATATTTTCGTATGAAATTTTTAAATTTTTTAAAATAAAATTTATATATCTGTAAACTACGTAAAGAGTACTGCAAGTTACAGTAATTAATAAATCAAAATATTAAAAGAATTTGTGAAAAAATTACGGTCAAATATAGAGTTGTTTAAATCTCGAAATACGAAAAGTTTCACATAAAATAAAACGAAGGAAATATAATTTAACTGGACATGAAATCTTTTAAAAAATAAAATGATCTTTTAAATTTATAATGTAAGATACACTAAATTATTACTAAATATAAAAAAAAAATTATCATTTTTCTATTGACTAATCCAAAGAAAAAAATGTGCCATATGAATAGGAACAAAGTATAAAGTAAGAGGAAGATAATAACTTTAAATTTATATACTTTCTTTGTTTCATTTTATATAATATATTTTTTTATTTAATAAATATATAATGATATTATCAATATTTATATATGTTGGATTATATTTATTTGGCAAATAACTTCACCAATAATTACTAAAATCTACTTAATTTTAAAATAATTTTAAAACACTGCAAAATCTTCTTGTATTTTTTAAACTCTAAGAAACTCCAAGCTTAATTAAATTAAGCTGACATAAATTTGAATGGAGTATAAAATAAGAGGAAAACAATATTTTAGAATATACATTCGATAAAATTGCTAAAAATGTCAATTGGCATGGGACGACTTATAAGACAACCACAAATGCCGGTAAATGCTTTCACACATGTAAAATTATTATTTTAATTTATTTTTTTTACTTTTCTTACACGCCTGTTAAACTATATGATAGTATAATATTTAAGGAATATCCAAAAGTCATTATCATTTATCAACCATTTCACCATTAGGAGTCAATATCAATTAATCAATTTTTGCATCTCCTATCTTGTATCGATTAGTGTAGATTACTAATATTAGTCGAAGGTGAATACAATCACTTATATAAATATATTTGGCATACTATATAAATATCTTTTAGCTTGGTTTAAGCTCATATTTATATCTTCTAATTTTGAGTGTGTACAGATTATACATAAATTTATATAAAATTGAATTAATAGACATATAAATCTTATGTGACAATTTATTTCCTATGTGGTGGGCTACATATCATATCACGTAGGATTCATGTGTCTACTTATTCAATTTTATACAAATTTAAATATTTATTTGTGCTCATCCAAAGATGAAAAACTTAAAGTGAGATAAAAATTAAATTAAAAAACACATTTATATATTATATTATGTCTAATTACTTAAAGGGAAACAGATTAATATACATAGTTATTGTCGAACAAATAACAAAAACAAGTTGAAAATTCCTGAATATGGAATTTATTCTTGCGGATAACTTATAAAAGATTTCGAGTTTATTTAGCATTTTTCAATATATCAATAACAAAACTTGTCGAATTTTAATTTATATTTTTTTTCATTATTTTCTTTTTTGACAGAGAAATGAAAAATAGAAAAAACAGACGACGTATATAATGTCAAAAAATGAAATGGTAAAGTATAAGTCAAGATTAAATACTTTTTATGTCCACTTTTAATTGTCATGTTAGGTTTTCGAAAGTTAATTTAACTAATTTCTAAATATTAAGTTAAATTATATTAATTCGATATTTTAAACAAAGTAAATTATATTTAAAAAAATATGAAAAGTGTTATAAATATTAATTTTCGCATATCAATATGATGAAAAAATACATCATAAAATATCAATTAAAATTATTATCATTTAATTCTAAAAATATAAAATTATGACAATTAAAAGTAGATGGATATAGTACCAAATATCATTAATTTCTTTCATTATCGATTCAATGCTTGTCTCTGTCTCAACTGCAATACTTTTTGACAACGAAATTTAACAAACTTATATAACAAGATATATATAAAAGAGCTGATTATTATGTTACCACTTACCAGAATTTGACAATTTTATGACTTTAAAGTATTTAAAAGTGGACGTTCTGTTTTCTTTTATTTGGAATATTGAAAGTTGGAGTTGTATTTGATAAATCAAATTGCTCTAAAATAATAGTATCTCTCAATTAGATAATTACGTAATGTCATAGATTAGATCTCATATCCGAGCTATTACATAATATTGCAAATATCTTTTTCACTTTATTTCAATTTTTTGAATTTAAAGTTGTGTTTGATTATAAATTTTTAAAAATATTGGTTAATTGGAGTATACTTTTTCTTTTTTAAAAAACAAATGAAATGAGGCTATTTTTATATATAAAAAAGATAATAAAAGGGGTGGGTGGGTGGGGGAGGGTCAAATTTTAAAAAGAAAAATATAGTAAAAGTGAAAATAATGTTTCCTGTGTTTTTCAACAACTTCAAGTTGTATTTGAAAGTTTCAGGGCCAAATGTTGTTCTTTTTGATAAAGTGAAACAGTTGTATCTGAATTTGGAATTTCCATGGTCAAACCTTGTTTTGGGAATTCTCATTATCAAACAAGTCCTTTTTTTTTGGTAGTATCAATGAGTTAGTGACATATTAAAAGGCAATAAAGACCTCATTTATTTATTTTTAAGATTAAAATATTTAAATACGAACAAAAGCGAATTTAGGATTTAAATTTTTTCAGGTGTACTAAATTATTTTAATCCAAATATGAGCTTTAAGATAAAACTAATAAAATAGAGCTCTCGCTAGATTCAAACTCAAGTTTCACGGATGATTTTTTTTGGTTTGTACTAGCAGCACGATGACACTCGTATGCTCCTCATGGATCCACTGTTAGTTATTACTATCCTAATTTCTACCAGTTCCTCAAGATAGATATGCATATATACACATGATTTTTTCTGAAGTTAACGGGTACACGTGCACTTCTATCTATAAGAATGGATCAGCCTCTGAATACGAATATATATGAAAATTAAGATGTGTATTATTTCATTATTTGTCTGTCTCAAAAAAGCACAGTTAAATTTATACGTAAAATTTAAAAACGACGTGGATTGAATTGATAGAGATAATGAAATATACAAACATGCAAAATTGTAAATAAGAAATTATAAACCAAGACAAATTGACTAAATTTAATAATATTCAAGAATTTAGTAATGTGCATTCGATGATGAACAATGTGATGATTCAATTATTTTTATAAAGATTAATTTTCAAGATTTGATAGCCAAAAATTATATATATATATATATATATATTTTTTCGATTCATGTTAAATAATTAATTAAATGACATTTAAGAGTAAAAATAGTAATGTTCGATATTGTCAACGGGTAGTGTATGTTGTGTTTGGGAAATATTAAAAACTAGTAAACATATCGGCGTTTCGCGCGGACCTCATCAGATTTATGAATAATCTTTTTTTGTTTAAATATTTTGAGTTAAATATTATTATCATTGAACCCAATAAATTATACTTCAACTTATAGTTCACTATCTATGCTTTTAGTACTTTAATTATAGTTGATTTCTTATAATTTATTTGGTATGTTATCTTTAGAAACATGTAAAGAAAGAAAAATAATTTCAAGAAAATTTTCTTTTTGTTTCTGCGGCTGTAATAAATTCTAAATTATATTTTTAGGACGGAATTAAATTATACGGTGTTCATAAAAAATATAAATGAAAAAAGTTACTCTAAGTAAATAGATAACCAATAATTTTATAAATTAGAATATATATATATATATATATATATATATATATATATTTATTAATGAAATTCCTAGAGTGAAAATATACAACTAATTTCAAGTCATGCTTATCATATTATTTTATCTAAAATAATTACATTTTTTAGAATCTATTGCTTGTAAAATGATAAAAGGTAGACTTTTATTTTGGTGAAAATCATCTTCGGTATATTGAGAAATCATATCAACACTACATAAGTAATTCAATAGGAGTATCATATTTGCATTATTCAACTAACAATATACTCCACTTAATTTTTTTAATTTAACATGAATCTAATATGAAAATCAAACATTCAAGATAAAAAAAAAATAGCAACACAGTAATTATTATTACAAACGAGAAAAAAAGCAACAATTGCAATATACCAAAACTATTAGTACATTCTAAAAAAAAAAAACTATTAGTACACACTTATAAATATATATAATATATAAAAAAAATTAAAAAAATACTAATAAAATACAAAACTCTATAGAAAATCTCCTTAAAATTGTTCCTTGTAGCAACTAAGTAAGATAAGACTATATAACTTGCACATTTATTACTTTAGGGGGTTATCCACCTGAAAGGTTTTGAAGTCATGAATATTATTAGTTATCTATTAAAAATAAAAGTTACATAGATAAAAAAAAAATGTGAATTATGCATAATAATACTATTGAGTAATTATTTGAAGAAGATATTTTGAAACTATTTTTTAAACGGAAAAGGGCCTAAAATACCCTCAAAGTATTGAAAATGGTACAATATTATCCTCCATCCACCTATTGGCTCCAAAATACCCTTCCCACCAACCTATTGGCTCCAAAATACCCTTGTCATCCACCTTCGGGTTCAAAATTGACCACTTTTTTAACGGTATTAAATTTAAACCATTTGAATATTTTTTAAAATACGTGAAACTCAACTATTTGTTATAATTTAACTTATTAGTATAATTTGTAAATCAATCCACTACCCACCCATTACTAATTAAATCCCACCAAATTAATAAACCCGTCATATTACTAATGCAACAACAAGAAAGCTACTTCCAATGAGAGTTTTTAAAAATTTGAGGCGAAAATATCTATAGAAGTAAATTATCATACATTCAAGTGTCTAAATAAAAATTAATGATAAACTTAAAAGTCTGACTATGTTCATCTTAATTATTCTTTCATCTCAATTATGTGATGTTACTTCATAGATAATCTTTTAAAAAAATAATATGTTAAAGGTTTTAAAACAAACCATAAATATTTTTAAAATTATATTAAAAAAAGTGCATGAATTAATTCGGAATGTACTACATCTTTACCTTTAATCATAAATTTCGAATTCAAGATTGAAACAGAATCCTATTGAAAGTGTCCACCTAAATAAGGGGTTCAACCTAAATTTAATTGGGGCTTTGATTTAGACTCGAATAATTTTGGATGTCATTTTCAAGAATCTATAATTTCGTCGTATTTTAGTAGTGTTTATGAAAATTTTAATATTATAATTGGTTTATTAATATGTGGGATTTAGTTAATAATGAGTGGGTAGTGGGTTGATTTATAAATTATATTAATAAATTAAATTATAATCAATAGTTGAGCGCCAAATATATTTTTAAAAATTTAAATAGTTTAATTTTAAAAAAGTTAAATAAGTGGTCAATTTGAACTCAAAGGTGGATGACAAGGGTATTTTGGAGCCAATAGGTAGATGAGAAGGGCATTTTGGAGCCAATAGGTGGATGGAGGGTAATTTTGTACCATTTCCAATACTTCGAAGGTATTTTAGGCCCTTTACCGTTTTTTAAAATATCACACTGGTGAAGAAAACAAAAAAAATGCTAAATTTTTTAGAAAAAAGATAAATGTAATTGGAGGTGATAGGAATGTAACACATCGATCTTATTTATATCTAACATTCTAATTTTATATGTAAATAGATATATTGGTTGTAAGTAAATAATAAAGAGAAAACAACTTAAAATATTTTTTGAAAATTGTTATTTTGAAATTTATAATTAGAAGAAGGTTAAAAAAAAGAAGAAAATTAATCTATTAAGATTGCAAATTAGAAAGATGTGAGTTATGGATGGTTATTATTTACTCCTTATAAATTAGTATGCGAAAAGTTTTGTTGTAAATGTTCCTCTATTAATAAAAAATTATTTTTAATTAATTGGTGAACTACTTTTACAAAAAATCAATTAATTTAAATAAGAAAAAGGGTCAAAAAGGAGAAGATAAATGTCACATTACTTTTTTATGTTTCTCATTTACAATTATTAAGAGAAGTTAAATAAATTACATTTTTTAGTTTTAATATAATTAATGTAACTAAGGGAAATCTTGTTCTTCATTCTTTTCATTATATAGTTTATTTATTCATTAAAAATTTTAAAATACTAAAAAGATGATTTATTTATTTATTTATTTATTCTATGAGTATTTTTTAATATGATAAACCATATCATATATTTTTTAGGGGCATCAATATGCAATAGCTATAAGAAATGTATCATGTGCAATATTATATCTTTCATCTGTGACAGAAATTAAAACATTAATTAGAACTTGACGAAAAGATATACATAAAAATGAAACCGTATAACTTTTCATCTTCATTCATTCACATAATAATAATAATAATAAAAAGAGCAAAGTAAAATGAATAAAAAATTGTTAATTGAGCTTTCTAATGTGTTAATTAGTAGAATTTCATAATTTAATTTTTGTTGAATGACATGAAATATATATCTAAAAAAAAAAAAAAGAGATTAATATAATCAAAACAATACATGAATGAATGAATCTTCAAAATATTTGGAAATCATACAAATTTGTGTACTAATATGACCATCTTCTTGTTGAAATCTTGAAATAATTAAAATTCCTTCTTCATTTTGATAAACTTGTACCAAACTAATGCAAACATCCATTTGATGAATCTTGAAAAATACATCTATAATCTTTATCAAAATGAAGACCATATGGTGAAATTATTAAGTACATAATTGATGAAAAAGATGAAGAAAAAAATTTAAAAGAGGAAAAAACTATACTAATAAAAAGAAAGAATGAGAAAATGAAAATGATCACTGAACATTGAACTTAGATGGTTATTATTTATAGATTGTGTAAACCATAAGAATAATTAAAAATAAGTTGAAGAGACATATTATTTAAGTAGGGAATGTAAATGGATGGATGTTTTGTTGTAACTTATTAGCTATAATTAGAATAATAAATATGAATGACTTTTTTAATTAATAAACAAATTATTTAATGAAAAGAAATGGAAAAAAAAGTCAAAAAAGGAGGAAAAAAAGAAATTGAAATGGAGGCCATAGAGAGGTGCCACATCACCTCCTCTATGATTCTCCTTTATATATATATATATATGATTTCACACTAATTATATAATAAATAATTTTATTATTTAGCAAAATAGTAGTTCTGAAAATAAGATGAAAAATTACTACGGAGATATATAAATATTAGTGCAGAAAATAGATAAATATTTGAGTCGCCTTGGGCACTGTCCTAAGAAACTATTTTAACGGTGTGAAATATTTTCCCAGAATTAAACAAGCATTTTCCTATTTTAAATAGAGGTAACAAGAATCAGCAAATTAATAACATCAGCAAGTGATTTAGAAAATAAAATAAATAACCAACAATATGATAAAATAATTAAATTAGAAAGTCAAAGAGAATAAAGGATAGAACGAGAGAGAGGAAGAAACAACAAAACAAAGATATATAATGTGTCTTTGGAAAGATAATGCCTTTTTATAGGCCAAAATATAAGTTTTCCATTTGACAAGTATTCTTAAGAATATAAATTCTTTTGAAATAAAATACTATCATCATTTTACTTACAATACCCCGCTTATTTCAAAAGAGTTTATAGTAAAATATAACTTGCTCGATTTTCAGGATAAAATGTAATAGGTTTGATGTCTTTCGTACTATGAACCAAACTTAGATCGATAAATTTTATTTACAGAATTACTGGTGAAATATAATATTTCTATGAATCAAATAATTCTAATTGTAAATCAGAGACTTTACCAATCACATTTTGACCACAGTTGCTATTTAACGCGATTTTGCGCTTATATGTCATGCACGTGCCTGATATTCATGAGAGCTCTAGAGACTAGACCAAAGTCTCATAGGAGCAACCACACTCTAACTCTCATATAGGTGAATTCATCAAGTGTACACTGCTTTAAATACACCTTCCTTAATTAGGACTATGAATTCATTAAGAGTTAATAACTCAACCCTCATTTTTAGTAGCAGTTTCAAACACTCTCAGTTAGTGCGCATAGCCAATATCAACTTGTTATTACCCATATGAACCTACTTCATGGGATCTCCAATCGCATAGGTTGGGTTCCCATCTCTATTGAATATCAATTGGCCTTAAACCAATTTCTATTGAGGTCTGAAGAATTAATTTTCTTCCTACGGGTTTCTCAGTGAATCGGCCAAATTCAATTCTAATTTCACATAATCAATTGCAATTATTTTATCTTTCAGCAGCTGCTTAATGCCTCAATTTAATGTGTCTACTCTTACAATTGTAAGATTTATTCTTCGCAATAGCAATTGCGGCTTGACAATCACAGTGTATCAACACCGAAGGCAATTCATCCTTTGTCAAATGGAATTCGCTAAGAAATTTCTTAGCCATTGAGACTCAGAACCAGCCAACTCCAGAACTATCAACTTTGACTCCATAATCGATCTAGCAATGATCGTTTGCTCAGATGATTTTTAGGATACTGCACCACCTCCTAAGGTGAACACATATCCACTAGTGGATTTTGTCTCATCTGAATCAGAGATCCAGGTTGCATAATGATACCCTTTCTAAAGTGGAAGGAAATCCACTATACATGATACCATAATTCATGGTTCCTCTCAAATATTTCATCAGTCTATTCAACGCAAACTATTGCTTATTATTGGGATTATGAGTATATCTACTCAATCTACAAACAACATAGGCAATATCACACCTAGTAAAATTCATCAAATGCAATAGACTTCTAATAATTTGAGCATATTTAGACTGAGCAACTGGGCCAATAATTCTTTTTCAATTTAGAGTTAGCATCATAAGGAGTGGCTACAGGTGTCACCTCAAAACATTCAAACCTTTTAAGAAGTCTTTCCACATAATGTTCTTGTGACAACATTATACCATCTTCACTCCTTATTGCCTCAACTCCCAAAATCATATTTACTTCACCCATATCTTTCATATCAAAATTAGTAGACAAAAATAATTTAGTATTATTAACAATATTTAAACTTATACCAAATATAAGCATGTCATCAACATATAACATATTATCGTATAATCATTGTCTACAATTTTGGTATAAACACATTTATCCACTTCAACAGAGGTAAAACTATCTTTCAATAAGACTTGATTTAATTTTGCATGCCACTGTTTAGGAGCTTGTTTTAGGCCAAAAAGAGATTTAATTAACTTACAAACCTTATTTTCTTGTCCAGGAATAATATATCCTTCAGGTTGAACCATATAAATTTCTCCTTCTAAATCACCATTTAAGAAAGTTGTTTTACATCCATTTGGTGAATAAAAAGTTTGTGAATAGATGCTAAGGCAATTAAAATTCGAATAGAGGAAATTCTAGTCACTGGTGCAAAAGTATCAAAATAATAAATATTTTATTTTTGGAAAATCCTTTTGCTACTAACCTAACTTTATATTTATCTATAGATCCATCAGGATTAAGTTTCTTTTTGAAAATCTATTTACAACCAATAGGTTTTGCATCAGGAGGTAAGTCAGTCAAAATCCATGTTTTATTTTTTATAATTGAATCAATTTTAATTTTTATTGGCTTTTTTCAAAACTTAGCATCTGAAGAAGATATAACATCAAAATAATTTATTGGTTCATTATCAACAATAAAAGTTTGAAAATCATTTTCATAAGAAAAATATTTTTTTCTTGTCCTTTTGTTCCTTCGCAGTTTCTCAATATTAGAGGCGTTCTCATGGTTTCTTTCAACAGGTGCATGAGAAATTTTATCACGTAATAAAAAATATGTCCATAAAATTCAATATTCTTTGTTTCAATAATAGTATTGCAATCAAGCACATCACGTTTCAACACAAGAAATCTATATGCAACACTATGTTAAGCATATCTAATAAGCATGCAATCAACAATTTTAGAACCTAATTTTCTCTTTTTAGGTTCAGGCAAAAGAACTTTAGCAAGGCACCCTCATACTTTTAAATATTTCAAGTTAGGTTTATATCCTTTTCACAGTTCATAAGGAGTTTTGCTTGTTCTTTTATGAGGAATTCTATTTTATAAGTGACATGCAGATAATACAGCTTCACCCCATAAATGGTCAGAAGCATTAGAACTAATTAACATGGAATTCATCATTTCTTTCAAAGTTCTATTTTATCTTTCAGCTACTCCATTAGACTAAGGTGAATATGGCGGGGTTACTTCATGAATAATTTCTTCTTTTTCACATAAAGCATTTAAAGATATATATTCTCTACCTCTATCAGATCTAATTCTCTTGATTTTCCTACCAAGCTGATTTTCAATCTCAGTCTTATAAGCAATAAAAGCATTAAATGCATCATCTTTATTTCTAAGCAAATACAATTTAGTAAATCTGAAAAAATCAACAATAAAAGTCACATAATATCTTTTACCACCTCTAGTCATAGTTTGTTTCAAATCACCCAAATCAGTGTGAATCAATGATAATAATTCAGTTTCTCTATTTACTGAAAAACGTGACTTTTTAGTAATTTTATATTCAGCACATATTTCACATTTATCGAAATTATTTGAATCTAAATTAGGTATTAAACCAAGAGACTGCATGTTCTTAATATATGAGGCATTAACATATCCTAATCTAGTATGCCACAAGGAAATAAACACAACCATGTAACAGAAGTAGATGCATTGTTATTAAAATCATTAAGTACAAAGAGTCCCTGACTACAATAACCTTTTTCCACAAACACATTATTTTTTGTAATACAATCTTGTCAGATTCAAATATCACTTTGATTCCTGCTTTATTTAACAAAGCTACAGAAAGCAAATTTGCTCGTATTATAGGAACATGTAGCACATCCATAAGGGCTAAATTTTTTCGAAGTGAGCTTCAGAAGCACTTTAACCTTTCCCTAGACTTTAGCAGTTCTTGAGTCTCCAAGGTAGACTACTTCACTGTCATCTCCTATTGGTATATAGGAGGCATATGCTTCTCGATTTGCACAATCGAGTAGCCCAGAGTCTACTGCCCATTCTTTTACATGTGCCACAAGATTCACCTGACAAATGACAACCACAATAATTTCATCTCCATCAACTAAATTAGCTTTGGGAGGATAACCTTTTTCATTGTCATTTCTAACTCTTCTTCTACACTGAGCTGCATGATGACCTGGTTTTCCACAAGTGAAATAACAACTTTTATTTTTCTTAAAATTGGAGTTTTTAGGCCTGTAACCTTGAGACTTATTGACATACCTGTTTTTTGTGTGCTTTGACCTTGCACTAAATTTACCTTGAGAGCTAGTTGTTTAACTTTAAATGAATCATTTCTGTTAGTATCTTCAATTAAAATGTGAATCATTATTTGTTCAACAATAAAGTTTGTTTGCTTATGTTTTAGGTTATTTTTATAATTATTTCACGACTCAGGTAATTTTTCAATCAACACTCCAGCAGAAAAAAATTTCGGTAGAGATATTCCTTCAGCCTTCTAGTCTTCAAGCAATTTTTGATATTCATTAATTTGAATTTTCATTTCTTTCACGTCACTCATCTGACATTGATAATATCTTTCGACTATAAATTTTTGTTTGGTAGCATCTTCAGCGGTGAATTTCTTAATTAAGGCTTCTCAAATAATTTTTGCTTTCTTGCAACTATAATAAACATCAAACAATTCGTTAGAAATAGTTTGCAATATAGAATGGCGACATACCTTATTAGCGTATTACCATGATTCCAGAATTTTGTTATCAGTTTCTGCACTTGGTTGTTGATGTATCAAAGCATGTGCAACTCCATGAACATCAAGCAAAGAGAAAATACGCTCTTGCCATCTTTTAAAATTTTCATTAGCAAAGATTTTAATATTTGACACATTCGGAAAAAGTTTGACATAAGGTAATATTACTGAAGCTGGGGTAGACGGATTAGTACCACCATTTGTAGAATCAGAAATAATTTCAGGAGTAGAATTATCTGCTATAGTTTCTTAGATTGTTGGGGAAATATTAAAATTTCACAATAACTATAATAATAGATAACTTTATTATTTAGCAAAATAGTAGTCCTGAAAATAAGATAAAAAATTACTACAAAGATATATAAATATTAGTGCAGAATATAGATAAATACTTGAGTCGTGTTGGACACTGTCCTAAGAAACTACTTCAACGGTGTGAAATATTTCCCCAAGATTAAACAAGCACTTCCCTATCTTAAACAGAGGTAATAGAAATAATTAATAACATCAGCAAGTGATTTAAAAAATAAAATAAATAACCAATAATATGATAAAGTAATTAAACTAGAAAGCCAAAGAGAATAAATGATAGAACGAGAGAGAGGAAGAAACAACAAAACAAAGATATGTAATGTGTCTTGCAAAGTGAAAAATAATGTCTTTTTATAGGCCAAAAAGTAAGCTTTTCATTTGACAAGTGTCAAATGGTTTTTAAGAAACTGCTGGTCAAGTTGCTATTTGGCCAAGTAAAGTAAAACTTTCCAAGTACACTTTTAAATATTTTATCTTATGAATATAAATTCTTTTAAAATAAAATACTACCATTATTTTACTTACATGTTGATGATTCTGCCTACGAGCGCTCAAATCGTGGTTCAGTTGCTTTCAATGTAATAGTTTTAATTTTTTTTAAATTTATTATTTTGTTCTCCTGATATTGACCATGAGTCTTTATAATTGAGTTTTGAAAATTTAATTTTAAATTTTGAGTTAAATGTTGAGAATTTGGTAAGTTTGTGCTTTTGAAAGACTAAGTTGTTTAAAAGTGATTTTTGGAGTCTTATGGAGTTTCGATTGTCATAATAAAATTTTGTCGATTCCATCAGTTCCAAAAGGTAAAATCTGATTCGTGAGAGTTATCGGTTTCGGAGTCGGTATATTTTTAGAATTTGAGGCCCTAAATTGTGAATTTGTGAAAATTTAGCCTTTGGATTGACTTTTGTAACATTTGAAGTTCGGATGCTCGAATAGAGTTCCATAGGATTCGGGATGATTTTAGTCCTAGATGAGGTGTTGATTAATTTTTGAGAAGTCCCGAACTTGTTTTAGCCTTTTTAGGCATTAGGTTGGTTTCTTGTGATTTCACAGATGTAGAGTCAAGTAGACCTCGAATTCATGTTTTGATGATTTCATTAGTCCAGAACGTTGAGTATAATTGATTTGCATATGTGATTTGTGTATACGAGATTTCGAATGTATCCCGAAGCTCCATTCCAAAGATTTTGTGAGTTGTCTATTTAGTTGATTTCTAGTTCTGGTGCATGACCATTTTGGGCATCGCGATAATGAGGCTCCCTTGTTGCGATCGTGTAGCACTAATTTGAGGTACATCACGATTGCGTGAGTCTTGTCGCGATACAATGGTCAAATTTAATGAGTTGATTGTCTTTACTCATTGCAATCATGTGACTCTGAGTAGCGATTGCGATGAGCAATTGAGACCTGTGCAAATGTTCTTCTAAAATTGAGGTTTCAACCCCATTTCACCATTTTTGAGTTTTGGGAGCTTTGGGGTGGCGATTTAAACAGGGTTTTCGAGGAAAAATATTTGGGTAGCTATTCTTAACTCTAAATCTCTATTGCCCATTATTATTTATGGATTTATGTGCTCACATCAAGCTTTTGAAATGTCAAATTTAAGGTTATCTTCAAGAACTTAGTAAAATGGTGATTTGGAACTACTTTTGAGTCTCTTTTTGAAATGATACTTAATAAGTTCCTAGATCCTTGAGTAGTGTTTTCAAGTATTAAATTTCGAATTCAAATCTTATTTCAGAATTGTGTTTTGTGTTAATTGACCCCACTTTTCAAGAGAACTGATGTGGGTATTTCCGAAAATTGATTGTGAATACTTGCTTATTTATAGATTGTGTGGCTTTGAAAGTGATTCGTAAGGGGAAGAATCAACTCTTGGAGTGATTATTGATTTATTTAAGACAAGTAATCTCCTAAACCTTGTATTTTAGTAGATTTCATGTACTTCTTTCATTGCTTGTGTGTTAGGAGTAATGCGAATGAGGTGAAGGGTTTAATTGTCCACTTGATACATCTATAAGAATAAAAAGAAGTTGAAATGAAAAGGGATATATGATGAACATGATGATGCGAACTGTCTTATTTGACCCTTGTTGATTGATTAATGAAATGTTTGAAAGTATGAATGTGGACTTGAATTGTGTGAATTCTTGACTCTTTTGTGTGGTGTGTTATTGCTTGTATGCATTTATTGTGAACATTGTGATGAGACATGTGATGATTTATGATGTCGGGATCTTTGCCGGTGAGTGTTATGATGTCGAGGTTTATATCGACGAGTGTAGTGATGTCGAGGTCATTTTCGACAAGTGTTTATAAAGTCGATCAGAAATAATTTCGTCTAGTAATTTGATATAAAATCGATAGGAGATGGTTCCGGCTAGTGAGTTGGTATAAAGCCAATGAAAAATGATTCTGACTAGTGATATTGTACCTATGAAAAATAATTTCGACAAGAAACTTATTATCGTCACTTGATGCATTTCAAAATACTTATGCATGACTTGCTTGTTAATTGTGATTTATGTACTTTTCGCTTGTGACTAAACTATTTGACTTTGAGAATGACTTACTTGATTTGTTTGATTGTTGATTGTGACTATTGAATTGTGTTGGGCCTTGTGAGTCGTGTATTGTAGAACTGCTAGGTTGGACTGGTATCTATGCAGGTTGTAGTTTGAGGAGCTTCGATTCGAGCGTAAGGCGTATTCGTTTTCTAGCTAGATTTCTTGTTTATTAGGTTGCTTATCGGGACCGTGTTCTTTGTATTCGCCTTTTGCTTCTACGCATATGTAGGTTCTAAGCCCGGGCTCGTGCGATCTTCTTCTTCTCCTGACATTCGGGCCTCGTTGAAGGACTTGAAATGTAGTTGTTTGTCATCTTGGGGGACCCTTTTTTCTTTTCTTTTTTATGCTATGTTCTATTTTGAGAAACAACGACTGAGACTTGTATTTATCTTTCGAATACTATATGTTCATAGTGTCTTGTATACGTGACAACCAAATCTGGGGCATTGTTTAGAATGAATAAGGTTTTCACCTTTGTCTTGTTCTTTCTTTAAGTATGCTTTTCTTTCGTTTTCGTTGGGTTGAGGCTGACTTGTCTTGGTGAGAATAAACAAGTGTCATCAAGTCCATTTTTGGGTCGTGACATCGGACTAAACTTGGAGAGATTTAAATGGCTAAATTAGAAATCGGGTGGAGTCATGATCTGTCCAAATTTGATTTAGACTAAAATGAGTTGGGCTCAAATGGACTAAAAATTAGGTTGGATCATGACATATCCAATTCGGTCCTCTTAATCTCAAGTATTTTAACATATTTTTATTTAATTTTTATAAACAATTTGAATTTCGTCTCAAGACATTAAATAAATAAGTTATTGATTTTGAAGTGGAAAGTCACCAAAAATATTATACCAACCAAATAAACATATATTCAAGATTACACACTCAACATGTATTCTGTGAAAAAACTGCAATTTAATTTAGTGTCAATCATTTTGATCTCAGAAAAGCAAAATTTTAATTTTTAAATAAAAAGAATGAATAGATAAATATCTACACGATATAAAGTAGATAGTAATTTATACATTTGATATGAGAACATATGTTGCACCAATTCAAATAAGTCGTCTTAAAATGGAAAAAAAAGGTCTTTTATTTATTATTTACAGAAAATTCTCTCATATTACTTATTCTCTATATAACAATCTTTACAATATGATTCATGTAAATATATTGTACTAACTAAAAAATTAACCACACGATCCATAAGAGAGATTAAGGAGAGGTTAACATTTTAAGGTTAAGAAATAAACAAATTGTTGACCAAAGAAAGTTGTTCAAACTTAAGCATTAATTTGCTCCAAATACATCGGAAGATAAAACGCAATTTTTGTGACATAACATTTCATCTCTTTCTCAATTTTTTTTGAAAATGAATACAAAGTGATGAAGAAAGTACAGGATAAGTAAATCAAACGAAAAAAAGATAATGGATACTTGTAAAAAAGAAAAATCGAAGGAGAAAAGAGAAAAGAGAAGCCAAGAGATCTCTCTTTTACGTACTATTCCTTATTCCGAACATCGAAAGTGAGTTTCCATTTCATTTACATTTTTCCTTTCCTTCTTTGCATTTGGATCGAATCTAGAATTTTAAATTGATGGCGTATAAATAAGTGATCATATTAGAATTTTCATTAACATTATTAAGATCTATATGTATGTAAAAATTTATTAAGCACTGTGTATTACTTTATATATATAAATTTATGTGATACTTTTCATTTTTACGGGGTAGTTTAAGTTTGATCGAAAATTTAGGCATGAGATCTTCAATTTTTTAAAAATGAAATTAATATATTTGTAAACTATATAAAAATATTATCCATTATGTCCCTAATTACTTGTCCACTTTTGAATTGTCAAGCCTATTAAGATAACAATGATTGACATAATGAGTTTACCATTTTATCACTATTAATTATAAAATGGGTGAACTAAAAACAAGATTTTCAAAAAGTTTTATCTTTTTCAAAGTAATTAATTGAGGGTATAATAGGTAAAAAAATTTGTCATTTCTTTATTTGTTAGGGACAGCTAAAAAAATGAAAAGTGGACAAGTAATTAGCGACTGAGGTAGTATAAATCACAATAATTGACAGTTCAAAATATTTAAAGGATATATGAAAAATTTACCATCAAAGATAGATTTGTTTGAATATCAAAATTCCAAAAATATCACATAAATTGAGACAGGGGGAGTACAGGACAATAGTCAATATATGGCTCAAAAATATATACTCCGTCCGTTTAAAAAAGAATGACCTCCTTTCTTTTTTAGTCTGTTTAAAAAAATGACCTCTTTATTTTTTTGGTAACAATTTTCACGTGGCATGTTTAAGGCCACAAGATTAAAGAGTAATTTTGTACATTTGACATAACTTTAATTTCGGACCACATGATCAAAAGTTTCTTTATTTTCTTAAACTTTGTGACAAGTCAAACTAGATCATTGTTTGTGAAACGGAGGGGTATTATATATGTGCATGGTTTATTGATATTTTTAGCATATACTACTAATCCAGAGGAATGGAAGATTAATTAGAGATTTTTCAGTAACTTTAGTTGCTCTATATATGTTTTAATTTGAGTCCAGGGGCGGATCTAGGTAACTTTTTGACAAATTTAGTATATCTACATGCTCAAAATTGTTGAATATATAAGAAATATATGTTGAGAACCCATATAGGATGTTGATTTTCGAGCTAAAACTAAATATATAGACGATGAATGATTTTCAGATGGTGGTCATCTGAAACAGTTGCTGTTGTGACGGGCGCAAATAGAGGGATTGGATTTGAGATTGCTCACCAACTAGCATCACATGGATTAACAGTAGTTCTTACTTCACGAGAGACTGGAGTTGGTGAAGAAGCAGTGAAAGTCATGCAAGAAGGAGGTTTAAATGTAGCATTTCATCAACTAGATATCGTTGATCATGCATCCATCGAAGCATTTTCTGATTGGATCAAAGAAACATATGGTGGCTTAGATATACTGGTATTTTACACTAATTTGTACTCTCTCTGTCCCATTTTATATGAGTTAGTTTGACTTGATACTAAGCTTAACAAAAGAAAAAAAGACTTTTGAAATTTGTGGTCTGACAGATGTTTGTGTGGCTGTAAGAGTAAAATGAGCATTTTAAAGTTAGACTGTTACTATATATATATATATAGAAATGTGACATCCGGGAGGTGGGGAGCGAGGGGAGTATTCAAAAGGGGGAGCCGCGTGTTCTTTCTTTCCTTGTAGGAAAGGTCTTGGTTTGGTATGGGCTTATGGCATTAAAGAAAACTTGTTATTGATGCATACATTCTTTTCTAGCCGGTATGGACTTTCAATCAAGATTTTCCTTGCAAGCCGATTCCTTCTTTTA
>CM040629.1:85474761-85500904 GCA_022817965.1 Solanum lycopersicoides | reverse complement strand
CATCGTGTTTACAGTTAAGTAGGAAATTCCTACTCTGAATCTCGAAAACTTTTAATGAGTCAAAGATCTTACTTCATCTGTGGAATGTAGGATAGAATTAGGCTTCGGTGATGGTTCAGCAACCAAGAGTAGAACAACCCCATCACTCCTGTATGCCTTTGGGCATTGCTATAGTTTGATAGTAAAGTTACTGTCTCCCCTTCCGAGATCTTGATAGAGCCAGGTCTAGGATAACAAGTAGACATCCCGACAATGTAACCAGCTTCATTTCCTGGTTCCTTTCCTTCTCCATAGATTGGAATAGATGAGCATATGACACGTCCATCCTAGACCAAAGCAGGGGAAACAGAGAAGACGATATTAAGAAATAACCAACACCAAACACCAATGAACAAGGTGCTCCACAAATCAGAACACGTAAATCTGCTTTACTACCCGATAGCCATGGCCTTATACACCTATGCACTCACAAAACTAAAGCAACTAACTATCAAGAAGCAATATTATCTCCTATATAATGATGCAGTTCATCGAGGAGCCACTAATCGTCTCAAAGGGCAGGAGTCTCCATTCAGTGTAATAAAAAACATCAAGTTTTCTGCAGCTAATTGAAGATAAACTGGAGTTTGAATCAACAAAATAGTCTTCTGAAGTAATAAAAATGAACGCTAACAACACTTGTCTTTTATCGGATGTTAAGAGAACGATATTAGATATGTATTCAATCAAACTGTTCTTGAAAGTCCTGGCATACATAACCAGTGTTAAGATGACACCGAACTAAACCAATCATCATTAAAAGAAAAAGTTTATCAGTAAGTTAATCATCTGAAAATATATATAAGAAAGTAATCCAGATTGTAAGCATAATATAATAGCTCAGAGTACCTCTCCATGGAGTGCCATACCAGTCCCTCCTGTATGTTGATGAGCAACTCCATAGATGACATCTCCGCCGCTAGGAAAAGTTAAGATTATCTTCTTTGTATGAGTGCAATCGACATTTGCAACAGCTGACGAACATGACTCCACTAAATATTCGATCTGAAATAAAAGAAATTTCCTGAATATTAGCTATATATATGCAGTAGTAAAGAGCTAAAAATGATTTCAGTTATGAGCTGAATTTATCATTCACACCTGGCAGTGATGTCTTGCCACAGTGGCAGTCGATTTTTCTGGCTTTTTCCATGTATCAGTTATATCAAGTATATAAATTTTGACAGGAACAATGGAGGCCTCCCAATCAATATACTTCACTGTGTACTTCAGGTACAGGTTTCTCCTCGGTCCTTGGAATCCGTCATTCACCCTGCATTTTGTTTCATCATAACAACATCTCAATCCTCCAATGTAATCTGGCTCTATAACTCGGTCATGCTCGTCCTTGGTAACATTATAAAGATCACACCTGCATTCAGTACATCCCAATCTATCCTCCGCACCTCGTGTATCAATTGCATGTACATTAAGCAACCATTTCTCCTCGTATCCAGGAGGTACTTCGACTGGATTACCGACTTCTATTCCATAAGGATCTGGAACATAGGTGATTGTTTTTCGCGTCTCTGAGCCAAGCCCAAAATATTGAGAAAGGCCTCCATCACATATACCTGAGTTTCTCTTGACAATAAAATCTGATTGGTGAAACCCCAAATCATCATGGTAGTTTGTTACTTTCACACCTTTTTTATGATAGTATCTTACAACAACCCAGTGGTGAAGATATGTTTCGTAGAGAGGTACAGGATTCCCTGCCTCATCGACTACTTCTGCATCGAAATTTTTGATAGCAATGTGGCCTTTTGGGAAGCCAATGTTGTAGTAAAACTTGTTAGAGACTGATCCAGGTTCCAGCACAAATGCTGGTGATAGAAACACAGCAGATTTCACAGGGCATTCTTGTGAACTTTGATCAACTATTATTAACAGTAAGATCAAAACAAGTGAAAGCAAATGGTAATTTGGACAGCCTAACATCTTTTCCTCTTTACAACTTCACTTGATGCAAGTATATCTGTTGACAACAATATACTCAAACCAATCAACAACCCATTAATTTAAGCATAAATAGTTTAGTATTAGTTTCTATTAAGGGGCAGAACACGATTTTTTCCACTCATTTCCCATCAAATTAGCTTACTGGGCGGAAAAATGCAGGGCAGAAAACAAATTCTCATTTATTCCGTATGAACATATCACTATTTTTTCTTTTCTCAATATATTTATTGAATACGAACATACTATTAATCTCGAACCTATTAACTTTAAAAGAACTAAAATCCCTGAACCATAAACTTCAAAATTATATAGATGACATAACAAGTTTATTATTTTCTCTCCGGCCACACTCCCCATCTCATCACTATCACATCTCTATAACATTTTGCTAGATAATATATAAATATTTTTGAAATAATATTTTTTTAAAAAGACACTTATTTTCTGAAAAAAAAATATTTTCTGCAAATTTTCTGCGGAAAACATGTTCCTGCTACCAAACACACCTGTAAAAACCATGCATAAAGCTAAAATTCTTCGAAAACTAACATATATCCAATGAAATTATTCAATCAATTAGAGTGAATCTGTACATAAAGTATACTAATGATCATCAGTCTCAAGTTTTTTTTTTTTAAAAGGGGGAAGTTACTAAGAGAAAAACTTACCCGATCGATAAGCCAAAAAAAAAAAAATTGAGTGTGGAGAGACAGGGAATTTTTACTATATGGAAATCTCAGTGGAAAAAATAAAGAAAAGCACCATGAGATTGTTATAAAAGCTAGTGATATGCTGAGGAGAGTGCTTACGACATAGGTTTGATTTTAGGGAAATAGTATATGATTTTATTTGACGACTAAATTTAGGATCCAATTTCATACACATATGGCCCTCATGTCAAATCTAATAAGATAAACCTTCCCATCTACATTTTCCTAGTATTTGCCTCTTTTTTAAAAAAAAATTATTTTATATGATATGAAAAAAATTAAAACAAAAAAGTTAAATTTATGATGTAAAGTAGGTTAGATAGAAATGACTATGCGGCGAGACAATTTTATGGCTATGCAGGCGGGTGGGTTTTTAAGAATAGAATAATATAAGACAGGTTACGAATTTATGAGGGTTCAAACTTAATTTTAATTTTTTATATGTTATAAGAATTATAAAATATTATTTATTATGTTAATTTCTTTAAAGTTACTAAAATATTTAAACATAGTAAATAAAAATAATTTAACAAAAATAGTTCTTACATTACAAAATAAAGTGTAAGTTATTATCTATTAAATCAATATAACTTACTATGAAAGTGAATTTATTTTTATGAATTTTATTTTTAATATTAAACTTAATTAGGATATTCAAAAGTTTATGAGGGAACGGATTTATGCAGCGCGAAATGGAGCGAGTTGAAATGAAAAATAATATTTATGCGAAATAGAGCCAAACGATTTAAACTTTTCACGGGTTAAGCTCAACCTATCCATACCCACTTTGTCACAAATTAAAACATTACTTTAAATATAAAAAAGAAAAGTTATTGATTTAAAAATATTCCACGTAAATCGAAACAGAAAAATAACTATAATGTAAAAGAAAGAAGATAACCTTAAATTCACATATTCATTATTTCAATTTACATGAAATATGTTATTATTTGACAAATATTTAATAATATTATCAAACACTTTATTTATATTGATTACAATTACTTTGCCAAGAAAGTTCACCAAAGTATATTTTTTAATTAAAAAGATAGTTTTAAAATATATACTCTAGATAAAATGGTTAAAAATGTCAATGGGCATGGGACGACTTATAAGACAACACAAATGGCCGGTAAATGCTTTCACACAATGTAAAATTATTATTAATGTTATTTGTTTACTTGTCAATTACTAAGAAAATAAGTAAGAATTTTTAATAATATTTTTACGAATTAAATCTTCAGCAGAAAACATGTTCCTTCAGTAAAAATCGTGGATAAAGCTAAAATTCTTTGAAAACTTTAACATATATTTTATAAACAATGAAATTCTTCAATCTGTTACAGTAAACTTGTAAATAAAGTATAATAATGATCATTAAGAAGATATAAGCTTACCCGGTCAATAAGCAATAAAAAAAAACAGTGTGGAGAGACAAAAAATTCTCTATTATCAAAATCTCAATTGAAAAAATAAGAACGAAAAATCTGTTGTTTTGTGATGAAAAAAATATAGAGGGAGCATGAGGATGTTATGAAAGCTAAGATAGATAGGCTATTTGTTGGAAATAAATATACTATTTTCGTCTTATTTGATGTGAATTAATTTTATTTGATATAAAATTTAAGAAAGAAATAAAAAAAATTATAATTTAAATTAAATGATAAAAATTTATTCAATCATAAAAAAATAGAATAAATATTTTAAAATTAAATTGCTATTTAGTATAGGAATAAATTATTCTTAAAATGAAATAAAAAGGTATATAAATTATATATGATTTGATTTGTGAACAAAATTTGGGCGATCCAATTCATACTCTCTTGATATTGACATGCCCTTAATATTGTCAAACTTATTGCCAAAAAAGACATAAAGATGTTAAATCTTAACAGATAAGCTTCACATCTAGATTCTTTTAGCATTTGTCTTTTGTCTTTATATAATACTTCTTCTATCCCATTTTATGAGTCATTTTTCATTTTTTGAGAATCAAATAATTTAAATTTAATTGAATATTAGTTTAATTTTGATGAATATTTGCGTATGAAATTTTTAAATTTTTTAAAATAAAATTTATATATCTATAAACTACGTAGGGAGTACTACAAGTTACAGTAATTAATAAATCAAAATGTTAAAAGAATTTATGAAAAAATTACGGTCAAATATAGAGTTGTTTAAATCTCGAAATACGAAAAGTTTCACATAAAATGAAACGAAGGAAATATAATTTAACTGGACATGAAATCTTTTAAAAAATAAAATAATCTTTTAAATTTATAATGTAAGATACACTAAATTATTACTAAATATAAAAAAAAAATTATCATTTTTCTATTGACTAGTCCAAAGAAAAAAATGTGCCATATGAATAGGAACAAAGTATAAAGTAAGAGGAAGATAATAACTTTAAATTTATATACTTTCTTTGTTTCATTTTATATAATATATTTTTTTATTTAATAAATATATAATGATATTATCAATATTTATATATGTTGGATTATATTTATTTGGCAAATAACTTCACCAATAATTACTAAAATCTACTTAATTTTAAAATAATTTTAAAACAATACAAAATCTTCTTGTGTTTCTTAAACTCTAAGAAACTCCAAGCTTAATTAAATTAAGCTGACATAAATTTGAATGGAGTATAAAATAAGAGGAAAACAATATTTTAGAATATACATTCGATAAAATTGCTAAAAATGTCAATTGGCATGGGACGACTTATAAGACAACCACAAATGCCGGTAAATGCTTTCACACATGTAAAATTATTATTTTAATTTATTTTTTTTACTTTTCTTACACGCCTGTTAAACTATATGATAGTATAATATTTAAGGAATATCCAAAAGTCATTATCATTTATCAACCATTTCACCATTAGGAGTCAATATCAATTAATCAATTTTTGCATCTCCTATCTTGTATCGATTAGTGTAGATTACTAATATTAGTCGAAGGTGAATACAATCACTTATATAAATATATTTGGCATAGTATATAAATATCTTTTAGCTTGGTTTAAGCTCATATTTATATCTTCTAATTTTGAGTGTGTACAGATTATACATAAATTTATATAAAATTGAATTAATAGACATATAAATCTTATGTGATAATTTATTTTCTATGTGGTGGGCTACATATATCATTTCACGTAGGATTCATGTGTCTACTTATTTAACTTTGTACAAATTTAAATATTTATTTGTGCGCATCCAAAGATGAAAAACGTAAAGTGAGATAAAGATTAAATTAAAAAACACATTTATATATTATATTATGTCTAATTACTTAAAGGGAAATAGATTAATATACATAGTTATTGTCGAACAAATAACAAAAACAAGTTGAAAATTCCTAAATATGGAGTTTATTCTTGCGGATAACTTATAAAAGATTTCGAGTTTATTTAGCATTTTTCAATATATCAATAACTAAACTTGTCGAATTTTAATTTATATTTTTTTCATTATTTTCTTTTTTGACAGAGAAATGAAAAATAGAAAAAACAGACGACGTATATAATGTCAAAAAATGAAATGGTAAAGTATAAGTCAAGATTAAATATTTCTTATGTCCACTTTTAATCGTCATGTTAGGTTTTTGAAAGTTAATTTAACTAATTTCTAAATTTTAAGTTAAATTATATTAATTCGATATTTAAACAAAGTAAATTATATTTAAAAAAATATGAAAAGTGTTATAAATATTAATTTTCGCATATCAATATGATGAAAAGATACATCATAAAATATCAATCAAATTATTATCATTTAATTCTAAAAAGATAAAATTATGACAATTAAAAATAGACGGATATAGTACCAAATATCATTAATTTCATTCATTATCGATACAAATGCTCGTCTCTGTCTCAACTGCAATACTTTTTGACAACGAAATTTAACAAACTTCTATAACAAGATATATATAAAAGAGCTGATTATTATGTTACCGCTTACCAGGATTTGACAATTTAATGATTTTAAAGTAATTAAAAGTGGACGTTCTGTTTTCTTTTATTTGGAATATTGAAAGTTGGAGTTGTATTTGATAAATCAAATTGCTCTAAAATAATAGTATCTCTCAAATAGATAATTACGTAATGTCATAGATTAGATCTCATATCCGAGCTATTACATAATATTGCAAATATCTTTTTCACTTTATTTCAATTTTTTAAATTTAAAGTTGTGTTTGATTATAAATTTTTAAAAAATATTGGTTAATTGGAGTATACTTTTTCTTTTTTAAAAAATAAATGAAATGAGGCTATTTTTATATATAAAAAAGATAATAAAAGGGGTGGGGGTGGGGGTGGGGGGTCAAATTTTAAAAAGAAAAATATAGTAAAAGTGAAAATAATGTTTCCTGTGTTTTTCAACAACTTCAAGTTGTATTTGAAAGTTTCAGGGCCAAATGTTGTTCTTTTTGATAAAGTGAAACAGTTGTATCTGAATTTGGAATTTCCATGGTCAAACCTTGTTTTGGGAATTCTCATTATCAAACAAGTCCTTTTTTTTGGTAGTATCAATGAGTTAGTGACATATTAAAAGGCAACAAAGACCTCATTTATTTATTTTTAAGATTAAAATATTTGAATACGAATAGAAGCAAACTCAGGATTTAAATTTTTTTAGGTGTACTAAATTATTTTAGTTCAAATATGAGCTTTAAGATAAAACTAATAAAATAGAGCTCTCGCTAGACTCAAACTCAAGTTTCACGGATGATTTTTTTGGTTTGTACTAGTAGCACGATGACACTCGTATGCTCCTCATGGATCCACTGTTAGTTATTACTATCCTAATTTCTATCAGTTCCTCAAGATAGATATGCATATATACACATAATTTTTTCTGAAGTTAACGGGTACACGTGCACTTCTATCTATAAGAATGGATCAGCCTCTGAATACGAATATATATGAAAATTAAGATGGGTATTATTTCATTATTTGTCTGTCTCAAAAAAGCACAGTTAAATTTATACGTAAAGTTTAAAAACGACGTGGATTGGATTGATAGAGATAATGAAATATACAAACATGCAAAATTGTAAATAAGAAATTATAAACCAAGAAAAATTGACTAAATTTAATAATATTCAAGAATTTAGTAATGTGCATTCGATGATGAACAATGTGATGATTCTATTATTTTTATAAAGATTAACTTTCAAGATTTAATAGCCAAAAATTATATATATTTTTTCGATTCATGTTAAATAATTAATTAAATGACATTTAAGAGTAAAAATAGTAATGTTCGATATTGTCAACGGGTAGTGTATGTTGTGTTTGGGAAATATTAAAAACAGTAAACATATCCGCGCTTCACGCGGATCTCATTAGATTTATGAATAATCTTTTTTTATTTAAATATTTTGAGTTAAATATTATTATCATTGAACCCAATAAATTATACTTCAACTTATAGTTCACTATCTATGCTTTTAGTACTTTAATTATAGTTGATTTCGTATAATTTATTTGGTATGTTATCTTTAGAAACATTTAAAGAAAGAAAAAAAATTCAAGAAAATTTTCTTTTTGTTTCTGCGGCTGTAATAAATTCTAAATTACATTTTTAGGACGGAATTAAATTATACGGTGTTCATAAAAAATATAAATGAAAAAAGTTACTCTAAGTAAATAGATAACCAATAATTTAATAAATTAGAAAAAAATAATATATATATATATATATATATATATATATATATATATATATATATATATATATAAATACAAGAAATAAAAACAGAATTAGCATCAATAAAAGAAATAGTTCTTTCATGATAGATTTAGTAGAAACAGAGACACATAAAGAAGCGATAACACTAATAGAAAAAAGAGTAGCCCTTCCATTAGATTATAAAGAATTTAATCCACCTTCAAAATCAGATCAAATTATCATAAAATAAAATAATATAATAATATCACTTTTATTACAATTACATAATAAGATAGATAAAAACTTTAAAGAAAAATCAGAAGGTAAAAATATAAACACAACCGGAGTAGAAGAATTAATAGAAAAGTTAACTAAAATAGAAATTACTCCGCAAAAAGATAAAATAGTTAAAAACAGAAAAAATGGATATTTTTTCAGCTAGATCAAGAAATGAAAGACAAGAAAGACCTAGACCTAGTTACTCCCAAAACAGTATAGGTAATAATCTTATATCAAGAATATTAAATAAAAGGACTAAAGAAGATAATAATCAACAACTAGATGAAATAATAGATGTAGATAAAGCTATACAAATATTTCAACAAAATCAACTTAAATTATTAAATCCTAAAGTTTTATACAATACAAATTCAAAATCTCAATTATATAGACACTATAGAGAAGAACAATTATCAGTATTAGGAAATAATTCATTATCTTTACAACTTATAAATTCAGAATTCTTAATAGAAATAAAACATGTTAAGAAAGATTTAATGCATATGGGATTAATAATCATAGGAGTTAAAGAATTAACTAAAAAGAATTTAGAAACAAAGACATTAATTGTAATATATGATAATAGATGGTCAGATATAAAAAAGTCAATTATAGGGTTAACAGAAGTAGACATGACAAATAATGGAGGAATATTTTATATAAGTCCAGATTTCATGATGAATTTAAATGAATTTGGAAAACATATTAGAATAGGAATACAAACTAAAGGATATGAAGAAATGCAAAATGGAAAAAATTTGTTAATGTGTATAGGATTTTTAGAAAAAATGACAGACAATAGTAATACTAGATTTAAATTACAGGTGAAAGATGTAGTAGAGGTAATGGGAAATAAAGGAATAAAATTAATAAAACCTATAAAAATAAATCCTGAAGAATATGCAGGATTATAATGGAAATTAAGAAATTTTAAAGAAAAAGAAGTTTTAACTCCAGATACTCATTTAATGTATACAAATTCTAAAGGAGAACCTTCAATTAGATTTTTAGATTATAATTATGAAACTCAAAGAGACATTGAAGAAGAAAGTGTTGAAGAAATGTTATTAGAAGGAATGAACATAGAACCAATTTTAGAAGAAGAATTTGCAGTAGATTTAGCTATAGAAAAGGCAAAATAAATAAGTAATAATAATAAAAATAAATTATTTACATGTAAAGGATGTAAATTAAGAGATTTAAATCTAGACAAAGTAATATCTCATTTTAAAATATGTGAATTAAGAACAAACAATAAAGGCTATAGATTAGAACAAAGCTTACAAGAAAAATTAGAAAAAGCTAATAATATAATGACAGAAATACAAGAAAATGACAGTGAAATATCTGAGTTAGAATCTATAATGAGTCAAAAAGAATTAATGCAATCAGCAAACTCTAGTAGCCCATTCCAAAGAACAACAGAACCAGTATATACTGCAGATAATAGTATAGGAAATATACCACGAAGAAGAGTATATAGACAAGGTGATACACCAACAGTAGAAGTAAAACCAGTAGAAAAAAGAATGCCCATAGAAGAACCAATAAAACTACAAGAAGGAGGAAGTAAAGGAAAAATTTTAAATATAGCAGCACATGATCCACAAAGATGGAATTCAGTAATAGATTTATGAAAAGGAATAGTAGTAGCAGATTTTATAAAAAAATATACAGAAACTGATGCTGAAACAATGTATAAATACTTGGAAACATTTTTAGGAGAATCAACTAAAGGTTTATGGGAAGCTTATAAGGTAGAATTCCCATCAGAATTTCAGTATTTAGTATCATTAGGACCTAATCCATATAATTTTACAAATAAAATACATACATTAATAACATGAGAAGATTCAAATAGTGGATTAATAACATTACAAAGAAATGCAGTAATAAAATTAGAACAGTTAAGCATAAGTAACTGGTATTATATAAAAAAAATTTAAATGATTATTTTTATTACTGTACAATTAGTGGAAATGCTTTTGATCAAGATTTAGGTAAAAAGTTATTTAATAAACTACCTGGAGCCTTAGAAAGAGAAAGAGAAGATAGATGGACTAAAAGAGAAGGAGTATTACAAAGTCCTCAAGCAAAATGGTCAATAGGACATATAATACAACATATAATGGAAATACTACAAGAAAAGTGCACACAATTACAAATACAAAAACAATTAAAACAAAATGAGATGAATTTTTGTAAAGATATAATATATACTACCCAAAGTTACGATAAAGATCAATACAAACGAAAAAAGTATAAAAAATATAAGCCACAATATAATAAAAGATATAATAAGAAAGGATATTTTTTAAGAAAATCTTCAGCTAGAAAACCATATCTAAATAGAGATAGACATGTTAGAAAATATAGAACAGATAGAAATTATAAAAATAAGTTAGAATATTTTACATGTGGAAGTATAGAACATTTAGCAAATACTTGTCCTAAAAGATATAATACAAAGACTAGAAATGCCCAATTAGTAGAAGAATTTAATGAAGCATTATTAAATGTAGATGAATATATGTCAGATAATGAGAGTATTTACTCTATTATAAGTATTGATATAGAAGAAAATACAAAAGAAGAAGATTCCTCAAATTCAGAAGGAGAAGAATTAATTAATAAAATAGGAATGGAAACTTTAAATTTAGATGATTTACAAATTAATTTTATGAATATAATAGAATGTGAATATAATTTTGAAAGAGATACAGGTTTAGATAGTAATCCATGTAGCTGGTGTAAATGGTACCCAAGTAAAAATAAGAGAGCTAAATGTAATAAGTGTTTCAAAGAAGGGTGCATAATATGTATAGAAAATCAATTAGGAATAATTATCCAAAAGAAAAAAGAAGTATGTATAAATGAACCATTAATAAATCTAAAAGTATCAGTTTTAGAAGCAAAAATTAGAGAATTAGAAGAAAGACTAACACGAATAGAAAAAGGTAAACATATTAAAACAACACCATTAATAAATAATCAAGAGTTAATGAATGAAGAAACAAACACCTTAATGTGTAATGAAGATAAGAAAATAAATACTATTAAAATATTTACTAGACTCCAAATAGGAGACTATGAAATAGAAACTTTAGCATTAGTAGATTCAGGATGTACTAAAAGTATTCTTAACAAGAAAATTGTACCCACATAATTAATAAAGACTTTAGAAAAACCACTTGCAGTTATGCAAATGGATGGAACACATAATATATATAGATATTATATAGATAAAGCACAGGTTAGTTTCTTAAATACATGCTCAGAATTTTATAAACCCACTTATAAATTGGATAAAATATGTATAAGAGATTTAGATATAAGAGTAGATTTTGTATTAGGATTAGATTTTATACTATATAATAAAGGAGGTACTTTAATAACAAATGATGAAATATTTTTTCTAAAGAATGTTACTTATACTTCAGTTCTAACTGATAAAATTAATATCAAAATAAAACAAAAAGACAAATGTTATGATAACTGTAAAAACAATACAACATGTACAAAGCTAGGATGTAATATAGTATCTGAAAATATATCAGAATTAGAAAAACTAGAAGAATTAGATGAATTAGAAAAAAATTATGTCTTAATTGAAATAGCAACAGAATTATATAATTTTAAAACAGGAATTCAAAAAATAGGACAAATAAAAGATCAACAAGATTTAGATAATATTATAAGAATCTTAGACCAAATAGAAATAATAGGAGAACAACCCTTAAAACATTGGAAAAATAATAAAATTGTATGTAAACTAGACATTATAAATCCTGAATATATAATAAAAACAACTTCAATAGAAGCAACAAATCAAGATTTAGAAGATTTCAGTATACAAATTAAAAAATTATTACAGTTAGGGGTAATAAGACGATCAACATCAAAACATAGATCAGCATTCATGGTAAGAAATCATAGTGAAATAATTAGAGAAAAGGCTAGAATGGTAATAAATTATAAAAGATTAAATGATAATACTAGAACAGATGGATATAAACTACCAGATAAAATAGAATTAATAAATAGGATACAAGGTAAAAGAATATTTAGTAAATTTGATTGTGAATCAGGATATTGGCAGATAAAAATACATCCAGACAGTATAGAATGGATAGCTTTTACATGTCCGGAAGGACATTTCGAATGGCTGGTAATGCCATTTGGATTAAAAACTGCACCTCCAATTTTCAAAGAAAGATGGATGAAATATTTGGAGAATACAAAAGATTTGTTTTAGTATATGTAGATGATATATTAGTATTTAGCAAAGATATAAAAGAACATTTAGGACATTTACAAACAGTTTTTAGGTTATTTGTTAATAATGCAATAATAATTAGTAAGAAGAAAATGGAACTATGTAAAAATTATATAAATTTTTTAGGAATTATATTAGGAGAAGGAAAAATTAAATTACAACCACATATCGCTAAGAAAGCTTTAGATATGCCAGATAAATTAAATAATTTAAAAGATCTACAAAATTTTTTAGGTATAATAAACTATGCTAGACCATTTATTAAAGATTTAGGAAAATTAGCAGGACCATTATACTCTAAGACAGGATCTAAAGGGCAAAGAAACTTTAATATAGAAGATATCAAATTAGTACAAATAATAAAATAAAAAATAAAAAATATACTTGATCTTAATATGCCTTTAGAAACAGATTATTTAATTATAGAAACAGATGGTAGTTTAGAAGGATGGGGAGCCGTATTAAAAACTAGACCTCATAAACATAGTTCTAAAAAAGAAAAAAAAATTTGTGCATATCAGAGTGAAAAATATAAAGAAAAAGGAAATAAAGCTAGTATAGATATTGAAATTCTAGCTGTAATATATGGATTAAATAGTTTTAGAATATATATTATAAATAAATAAAAAATACTAGTAAGAACAGACTATGAAGCTATAGTAAAGTTTCATCAAAAAATAAATGATAAAAGTAGTAGTAGAAGAAGATGGTTAAATTTTTTAGATACAATATCTATATATCAATCTATAACATTTGAACATATAAAAGGAAATGATAATCATATAGCAGATCAGTTAAGCAGATTACTAATAAAGGTTTAAATTTTACAGAATGAGACCTACACTACGAGACAAGGGAAAAGGAGTTCAACCTCCAACCCCAGATTTTGCAGACACCTACAAACAGACAATGTTATCCTATCTTCATTTCAGACCTCTAAATAAGATCGATGATGTTAGAATAGAAAGACTTCAATTTGGACAACAGAATTTAATAGCCTATGAACCATCTAATTGGACATTTAGACACTTACCTACTTACCAATTAGACAAACAGCAGAAATGTTTAATAGATAATATATGGATAGCTCATAACAAAAAAGATACTAAATATATAATTGCAGTTTTAAATGCTTTAGGTTATTATTTTAATAGTAAAAATAAAGAAAATAAATTTAAATATTATGTAGTAGTTCATGGTAAGGTAAATGAAATTTTTCAGACATGGATAGAGGTTTTAGATTATATTAAAGGTTTTTCAAAATCACTGTTTAAAGGTTTTAACGATTTTACTGAGGCCTTAGATTATGCTAGAGGAGTATTAGGACCAAACTACTATATTTCTCCAGCCCTTAAACAAAATCTAGACAAAGCTCCACAATACAATATTCAAAAAGACACAGATAAAATAATATTCTGTGATCATTGTTCTTCAATGACTGAAGCATTTAAGAGACTCAACTACAAAAACGAAGTATTGTTACAAGAAAATAATAAACTCAAGGAAATGCTCAGAAAATTGGGAAAGGATCAGACTACACAAGATGAACAGACTCAGACAAATATACAGGGTTTTCCATCCCCAAGAAAAATGAATGAGATGGGTGTGCATTCCCCACTAAATGTTAAGAAATCCACTGTATCGGATAAAGATACAGCTAGTCTGGTTCAAACGGTAGCCGGTAAAGACTCATCAAATTCGTTTATGGCTGTCACTTTGCCAAAAAGTGAAAAAGAAGAAGGTTCATCTTCTAGACGAAGATTACCACTTTCATTTACTCAGACTCTTAGACAAAAAATCAAAAAATCCCAAAAAATAAAGATATAGAATCTCTTATTACACAGACGGTAGAAAAATTACTTAAACATCAACAAGAAAAAGATAAGCATATAAATCCAAGCCCAATACAAAGTCCAAATCAAAGCCCAGTTCAAGACCCAAATTCAAGCCTAGATAATTCAGACGAGTTTTCAGACACAATGCAATTTGCACAAGACCCAAATGATGATGATTCGGGTATGAGTTTTGATTCCATTGCATTACATAATTTAGACACAAAAACAAAAAAAAATGTGTGTAATAATATAGTTGTTTATAAAAGAGGAATGCCTCTTTTGTCAAAATTGTGAGTCTCACTTTACTCACTACTACACAACTGTGGAAAAAATGTTGGGACGCGTCTAAAAATAGATTAGGATAGGTACCAAACAAAGGACAATAATGCATAAAGGAAGAGTATCATTTCACGTGCGATGGAGCCCGAAGTGTACCCGGCGGAGATGATAAGATTCTTTTTTCATTTGAAATCTGGAGTTCAAGTCCAGAAAATGTGTATATAAGAAGACATTATCAGTTGAAGAGAGGCAGAGCGAAAAGAGTTCAGAATACAAAGAATCCAACAATATCCAAAGCTTAAATCCCTCTTCAACACCCTTAGTAAAAAAAATAAAAAAATAAATTTTTTTTTTGCCTTCTTTTAAGTTTGTTCTAAAAGTTTGTAAAGTTATCTTTGTGACATCTTCGGGTTTCCCGAAAGAGAAACTTCACTTCGTTCTTATCATGTAAGTTTTTCATTTTTAAAGTTTTAATAACTTCCCATATTATGTAAATTATGTGTGATTTAAAATTTTGTTAATATGTGTTTATAAGTTTTTATATAAGTTATTACATGAATCTATATTACTTAGTATATGGTTAGTTTCTTATTCTCTTAAAAGTATCTATGGATTAACCTGTAAATTCCTAGAAAATTGATAGGTCATATTCAATGTTCTTAGGATAGAACGATGAATGACCAAATCCGGGGTGTGGTTAAAGACGATGCAATTAAAAATAAAAAACTAAGAAAAAAATATAAACAGTAATAATAGATTCATGGATGGACAGAGTCCAAAATATATATATATATATATATATATATATATATATATATATATATATATATATATTGGGAAGAATACTAGAACATTAAAATGATAATTACATAAAGAACAAAGAAGTGAAGGAGTACCGAGTAGGATTGTACAACATAAATTTTTAACAAACTTTCTTTTGCCTTTTCTATAGCTAAATCTACTGCAAATTCTTCTTCTAATATATATATATATTAATGAAATTCCTAGAGTGGAAATATACAATTAATTTCAAGTCATGCTTATCATATTATTTTATCTAAAATAATTACATCTTTTAGAATCTATTGCTTGTAAAATGATAAAAGGTAGACTTTTATTTTGGTGAAAATCATCTTCGGTATATTGAGAAATCATGTCAACACTACATAAGTAATTCAATAGGAGTATCATATTTGCATTATTCAACTAACAATATACTCCACTTAATTTTTTTAATTTAACATAAATCTAATATGAAAAACAAACATTCAAGATAAAAAAAAATAATAGCTACACAGTAATTATTATTACAAACGAGAAAAAAAAAACAATTGCAATATACCAAAACTATTAGTACATTCTACAAAAAAAAACTATTAGTACACACTTATAAATATAATAATATATAAAAAAAAATTAAAAAAAATGCTAATAAAATACAAAACTCTATAGAAAATCTCCTTAAAATTGTTAAGCAACTAAGTAACATAAGACTACATAACTTGCACATTAATTACTTTAGGGGTTATCCACATGAAAGGTTTTGAAGTCATGAATATTATTAATTACCTATTAAAAATAAAAGTTACATAGATTAAAATAAAATGTGAATTATGCATAATAATACTATTGAGTAATTATTTAAAGAAGATATTTTGAAACTATTTTTTAAAATATCACACTGGTGAAGAAAACAAAAAAAAAATACTAAAATTTTTAGAAAAAAGATAAATGTAATTGAAGGTGATAGAAATGTAACACATCATCTTATTTATATCTAACATTCTAACTTTATATGTAAATAGATATATTGGTTGTAAGTAAATAATAAAGAGAAAACAACTTAAAATATTTTTTGAAAATTGTTATTTTGAAATTTATAATTAGAAGAAGGTCAAAAACAAAAAAAATAGAAAATTAATCTATTAAGATTGCAAATAGAAAGATGTGAGTTATGGATAGTTATTATTTACTCCTTATAAATTAGTATGTGAAAAGTTTTGTTGTAAATGTTCCTCTTTAATAAAAAATTATTTTTAATTAATTGCTAAACTACTTTTACAAAAAATCAATTAATTTAAATAAGAAAAAGGGTCAAAAAGGAGAAGATAAATGTCACATCACTTTTTTATCTTTCTCATTTACAATTATTAAGAGAAGTTAAATAAATTACATTTTTTAGTTTTAATATAATTAATGTGACTAAGGAAAATCTTGTTCTTCATTCTTTTCATTACATAGTTTATTTATTCATTAAAATTTTTAAAATACTAAAAAGATGATTTATTTATTTATTTATTTATTCTATGAGTATTTTTTAATATGATAAACCATATCATATATTTTTTAGGGGCATCAACATGCAATAGCTATGAGAAATGTATCATGTGCAATATTATATCTTTCATCTGTGACAGAAATTAAAACATTAATTAGAACTTGAAGAAAAGATATACATAAAAATGAAACCGTATAACTTTTCATCTTCATTCATTCACATAATAATAATAAGAAGAAAAAGAGCAAAGTAAAATGAGTAAAAAATTATTAATTGAGCTTTCTAATGTGTTGATTAGTAGAATTTCATAATTTAATTTTTGTTGAATGATATGAAATTATATATCTAATCAAAAAAAAAAAAGAGATTAATATAATCAAAACAATACATGAATGAATGAATCTTCAAAATATTTGGAAATCATTCAAATTTTTGTACTAATATGACCATCTTCTTGTTGAAATCTTGAAATAATTAAGATTCCTTCTTCATTTTGATAAACTTGTACCAAACTAATGCAAACATCCATTTGATGAATCTTGAAAAATACATCTATGATCTTTATCAAAATGAAGATCATATGGTGAAATTATTAAGTAGATAATTGATGAAAAAGATGAAGAAAAAAATTTAAAAGAGGAAAAAACTATAATAATAAAAAGAAAGAATGAGAAAATAAAAATGATCATTAAACATTGAACTTAGATGGTTATTATTTATAGATTGTGTAAACCATAAGAATAATTAAAAATAAGTTGAAGAGATATATTATTTAAGTAGGAAATGTAAACAGATGGAGGTTTTAATGTAACTTATTAGCTATAATTAGAATAATAAATATGAATGAATTTTTTAATTAATAAACAAATTATTTAATGAAAAGAAATGGAAAAAAAAGTCAAAAAAGGAGGAAAAAAAGAAATTGAAATGGAGGCCATAGGGAGGTGCCACATCACCTCCTCTATGATCCTCCTTTATATATATATATATATATGATTTCATACTAATTATATAATAAATAATTTTATTATTTAGCAAAATAGTAGTCCTGAAAATAAGATAAAAAATTACTACGGAGATATATAAATATTAGTGCAAAAAATAGATAAATACTTGAGTCGCTTTGGGCACTGTCCTAAGAAACTATTTTAACGGTGTGAAATGTTTTCCCAGAATTAAACAAGCATTTTTCTATTTTAAATAGAGGTAACAGGAATCATCAAATTAATAACATCAGCAAGTGATTTAGAAAATAAAATAAATAAACAACAATATGATAAAATAATTAAATTAGAAAGCCAAAGAGAATAAAGGATATAACGAGAGAGAGGAAGAAACAACAAAACAAAGATATGTAATGTGTCTTTTGCAAGATAATGCCTTTTTATAGGCCAAAATATAAGCTTTTCATTTGACAAGTATCAAATGGGTTTTAAGAAATTGTTGGTCAAGATGTCCATTGCCCAAGTAAAGCAAAACTTTCCAATTACACTTTTAAATATTTTATCTTAAGAATATAAATTCTTTTGAAATAAAATACTATCATTATTTACTTACAATCCCCCATTTATTTCAAAAGAGTTTATAGTAAAATATAACTTGCTCAATTTTCAGGATAAAATGTAATAGGTTTGATGTCTTTCGTACTATGAACCAAACTTAGATCGATAAATTTTATTTACAGAATTACTGGTGAAATATAATATTTTTATGAACCAAATAATTCTAATTGTAAATCAGAGACTTTACCAATTACATTTTGACCACAGTAATTTTGCTATTTAACGTGATTTTGCGCCTATATGTCATGCACGTTGTTGACACCTAATTTTGGCCTTCCACATTGTATATTAATCATTGAGATTCTTCAATTTCAAACGATTTAAAATAGTTAATTTTTATAAATTAAAAAATATATATATAATTTTTCATGTTTTTAAAATATTTTTATAATTTTGCGCCTATATGTCATGCACGTTGTTGACACCCAATTTTGGCCTTCCACATTGTATATTAATCATTGAGATTCTTCAATTTCAAACGATTTAAAATAGTTAATTTTTATAAATTAAAAAATATATATATAATTTTTCATGTTTTTAAAATATTTTTATAATTTTCATACAATATATGTGTTTTACATAATCATGTATGCGATTAGTATATTTTATAACTATTTGAAATTCATCACAAAAGATTCTACATTTTTAGTTAAATACTTTAACAATTTACCTTAAATTATAGTTATAATTTCGAGTTAATTAGTTTTTAATTAAATTAATTATTATATTTCGTTTAGATTGAGAAAGCTCACTAATTAATTAATATGAATTCATTTTATTTAATGGCCAGTCGAATTGTCCAGAATTAATCGGCTACATCTTTTAGCAAATATGCTAAATTTTAAAGCTCAAAATTAACTACACTTTCACTCCATTTTGAGTCCATTATTTTCAACAAACTTTGGCCCATTATTCTTGGCCTAAATAAAATCCAATCATCAGCCCACTATATTAATTTTCCCAGCCCATTCCCAATCTCAACAAAAGAACCCATCAGTCCCATAATTTCTAACTAAACAATGCTTACATCATACATACACAACAGTACAAAATCGACCCACCCCAAATTTTCTTCTTCTTCCTTGTGTGTGAAACCCAGAAATCTACGCCAAAAAACCAGCGAAAATCCTTGTAAATCGCGAGAATCCCGCAGTAAATCACGTCCTCTTTCCCTCTCTCTTTCTTTTTCGTTGAAAATTTGGTACCATGGACAGCTTTATTTCTTATCTCTTCAAGATTTGAATTTGAAAATCGACCCCGAATCCCTCTATATAAATCTCCATCTTCTTTAGTGTTGGGGGCAGAAAAAATTGTGGTGAGAAAAATAAAGTTAGAGAAGATCGAATTTTTTTTTGAAGAAAAAAAAAATTGAGAGAAAAAATCGTAAAAAAGAAAAGAAAGTTAAAATAAATAAATAGAGATAGACAGAAAATAGGGTAAAATAAAGAGGAGCGAGCATAGAGAGGTTCTTGAGTTCGGTTCCTTGGCAGTAGTCGTTTTACCTTTGTAAAGTATTATACTTAGCTTTCTGATTCTAAGTTTCGAGAAGATTCCCGCTCAGATTTTATTAGCTTGTTGTTTGTATTCGAATTTTGTGGTGAAAAAAGTCACTGCTCTAAGCTCGTCGTCTTAGTATCGCTGCTCCGAAAAAGGCCTAAATATACCTATTATCGAGTCAGCCGAAACAATAGAAGTAAGATGAGGGTTGAAATTTGAAACACAAAGTCCTAAGATGGACTGTATACATTCAGTATACATTGATATACAGAACGAGTGAAACAAGATACAGGGAAAAATCGAATTAAATGTTGCAGGGATCTAAATAAGATGTATACATTTGGTATGCAGTCTAATATATAGGAACATAGCCAAAATATGAATTGTATACATCAGTATACACCTGGCGTATACATAAGGTTGCAAAGGCAGGAATAGGGCTGAAGCCCAAATTGGTTGCAGCAGGCCCAACTCTTCTTTTATCTCATACTCAAAAATTATTTAATTGTGATATTTGTTTATTTTTTTATTATTTTAATCTTAACTTTGACTAGCCTAATTAAAATCCCAAAAGATGAACTATTTTCTTTATGTTAGTTTATTTCAATATATTTTTTATCACTCTCATGCTTTTCATGAAATACATTTAGTCAAAAATTTTGTTCTTAAATTAATTTAAAATGGTTTTTTCATGATTAATTAATGAATTTGGTTTGAGTTATTATCTTTTAAAATGATTAAAAATAAATAATTTAATTTGGTTAAATTCTATTCACTTATAGTCTATTTCAAAAATTCTAATTAGGGCATTTTCTTAAAAAAAAAATAAAATAAAAGTTATCTTTGTTTAAATATTTTCTTAAAGTTCATCAAATATTGTTATTTATATTAAATCATATTCCTAAGAATAGTAAAAAAAATAATTAACCTAAGTCATAGGATAACCGCGTGTTAGCGGGCGTTTAAATGCCTTAAAAACCTTCTTGAAGCGTAAATAAGAATCTTTTACCCATTTTCTCTAAATTTATTAAGATTTAATCTGTTAAAATCTTTTTAAATTAAGTTTTTCTTAATTTCTTTAAAAAATTAAGTGGCGACTCTTTTCTAAATATTTTTCTTAAATTGTTTTATACTTAGAAACATTTCAAAAAGTGATTTTTCTAAAGATAGTAAAATTACGGCATAACAGAAATGGCGACTCCGCTGGGGACTTAATAGGTTCTAACCATAATAGACTTAGATTAATTATTAATGTTTTTAACATATGCTTACTTGTTTGCTTATATTGCATGCCTAATGCCTTAATTTTTATACTTATGTGATATAAACTGTTTATCTGTTATTGTTTTCATAAATTGTATATTTGTTACTGCTTTATAAACTGTCATTCCGTTCATATTTCTCCACTTATTGGAAATTCACACTATCACACGTACACGCGAGGTGTGCTTTGTGCACCCGCAAACTTCTTTCAAAATTCCTAAAGTTGAGAGAGTTGGCATATGTGCGGGGTGTCCGGATCTTTTTCCGCATAATCGCGTAGCCTTCTCACTCGAGTTGTCCACTCGGGAACCTTGTGTCTAGAAAGCCAAATCTTAAAAAATATAAGATAGAGCTAAACCACCCCTCAATTTAAGTCATGCATGCATATGCCTTAGATGGATCGATCAAGGGTATCGATTCAACATTTAAGAAGTCCACCCTTACGTCGATGGGTTTCACGATCCAACGACAAAAAAACATGTTTTGTGCAACGTGATAATGATAGACGGATCCAAGCCTAATTTGACATAGTGAGTTTGGATGTTATATATTTATTTTATTTTATTTTTTAAAATTTGTAGATGAATTCAGTCCCTCAAGTGCCCAAAATTAGGATGGTCGAGGGTTTTCCGTACAAATTGAAGACCTGGTGGGAAAATTTTACTCCAAGTGAAAAGCTAGCAATTGCAAAAAGATTGGGGTGCCTCCCTATGCTATTCAAGGTTAACCCAGACAAACATGTGATTAGAGCGCTGATTCAGTTTTGGGATCCGGACCGTGTTGTGTTCACGTTCAAAGACTTTGAACTAACACCTACATTGGAGGAAATCTATTATTTTACCAGTTTGAAGTATCGAGGAAAAAGTCAAATTATTCCTCACAGTCAATTAGGGAAGAAATTTCTTCGCTACTTAGGACTGAAAAATGAAAAAAAACTTCGATGCTTCGAACATAATTGGGTTTCTTTAGATTACTTATATGAAAGGTATGGATGCTCGAATAGTTACAAAGTGTTCAGGAAAGAATTCTCTTGCACTCTTGTTCATTGGCAAGCTAGACGTCCTATTGCATTTACTGTGGCTTTACTAGGAACTTTATTGTTTCCACGAGAACATGGTCATATCAGCACCTGCATATGTTCAGTGGCTCGTGTACTTTTTGAAGGTGTTAATGGCGAAGAGCTCACTCTAGTTCCCATGATTTTAGCAGAAATATTTCGAGCCCTTGAAAAATGTAAGAGAGGGGGAAACAAACTTCTTTGAAGGTTGCAACCTTCTTTTACAAGTATGGGCAATGGAACATTTTCACAAGCGTAAAAATATGGATGACATATGCTTTAGTAACGTAAATCATATTGAGAGTTTCTTCGACAGGACAAAAATGTTTGTATCTCCGGTTGGTACTGATGATTGGTATGAATATCTTGCCTCCCGCACCAGTGACCAAATTCAGTGGAAATATCCATTACTCTCGCATTCCCCGGCGTATATCAGATGCAAGAGGTCCTACTATATTGAGCTTATTGGGTTGAAAGGTCTCCAATCATATGCTCCGGTGCGCGTACTTCAGCAATTTGGTCGGGTACAAGTAATCCCTCTTCGAGCCAACATGAGGGTTTCTGAAGTTTCCTTCGGACCAAACTTCGAAGTTCCTAGAGCCAGAGAGATACTTCATGAATGGAACAATATTCTCACGATGGATATAGGAAAGGGTCCCGAAAGAGAAATTCCAGAATATCAGGTGTGGCTTCGAGAAGATCGCAACAGCATGAGTCCAGAAGGCGAACAAGATTTTGAGGATATTGGGACGACGATCTGGATAAGGCATTCTCATCTCGGAACCAAAGCAGTCACCCCTGAAATGTGGGCTCAAATGGAAAGTATAATGCAATATTTGGATAATGCTGGAGCAGGGCCTAACAACGTGAAAGCGTCATCATCACTTCCTCTGCCGGCATGATTGATAACAACATTCAGTCTGAATTTTAGAATTGTCCTTATTTTGTGTCATTTTTATGTATTCCTCCGTGGTTGGTATTTAATGATATTTTGTCTTTGTGTCTCAAACTCGAGTTGTCAAAATTAATGGCTTGGATCAATCTATCATAATCACATTATGTTTGACGTTTAGGCCTACCTTTGGCATAAAAAGGTCGCAAGTCTAGGACGCGATATAAATTGTTTGTGTGCTGCTTGATATAATTGTTGTGTGTTGTGATGTGTTATTTTGTCTAAAGCAGAATTAATCCACTATTATTTTTAAAGCAGTCTAAGCATATATTAACATTCACAACAACAAAGTCCGTCCAAATTATTCTTGAAGTGTCGTTCAAGTTTCTCAAAATTATATTAATCATTTACTCCAAATCTCTCTCTCTAAAAAAAATAAAAAAAATCATCCGTCACAGGAAGGTCGATTTGCTAGAATGTCTGGAAAAGACGTCAACACACCAATCTGATCTAGTGCTTCGGTTAATGACAGAGAAACTAAAGAGTGGAAGAATTTAACAGCGTTCTATGCAAGTTGACCTTCTTAATTCTATCACAGAAAGATTTATTTCCATTCGAGTCCTCCGTTCACCCAAAATATTTCCGTGGATTAATCTGCTTGAAGCAAATGACACTTATGTGTTTATTTTTATGTCATTTTTATTTGCATATCTCGTTAAAAACAAAGACTAACATATGTGTCTTTTGAGTGATTTTTCTCTACAGGTAAAAACTGATCTGTGTTGAAATCAAACTGGCAGACCATCCCTACTTTACAAGATCTAAAGCAATCATACCATCCTTCCCTGGTCACTCTTTGGATAAAGGCAAAAGCAAAATGACTGGTACTTCTGAAGAAATGGGAATAGTCGATGTGACCATCAGAAATGCTGAACTCACTGATCAGAGTGAGTTGATCTCTCAGTTAATGCAACGGATTGCAGATATGCAGGAAGAGCTTCAACAAACCAAAGATTTGGCCAAACTGGCCATTGCATCGAATGAACCACCCCTTGAAACTAGAAGACCTCCTCCTTATTTTCCATCATTAAGTTCTCCGTTACCCAACTGTTTTCCAACCCATACCACAGGACCCATCACTTCCACTCCTAATCCTCATACCATTGACTTAACTGTATCCAACGCTCCTTATGCCAACACTTCCTACCAAACACCACCACCAATACCAAATCAGAATCAAGCACCTAACACTAATAACTCCCAAAACTTCACGCCAACCTATCAAATCCCACCCCCAATCTCCAATAATCCATGTGTAACATTCCAAACTCCACCAGCCAACGCAATCCCTGAACCATGTTCTAGCTTTCCCGTTCAACCAGAATTGGATCACTATGAAGAGATGGAGAAGGAGTGGAGGCTGAAAGAAGAAAAACATGAGGAAGAAATGAATGTCATGAAGAAGGCCATCTCTGAAGCAGTTAAAAGTGTTCAAACTTCAAGGAAAATCACAGGACTTGAGTATGAAGACCTATGCATGCACCCTAACTTGGAAATACCCGAAGGTTACAAAATTCCAAAATTTGAAACCTTCAATGGTATTGGCAATCCCATGGCTCACCTGCGAGCTTATTGCGATAAACTCGTGGGTATTGGAAAAAATGATGCATTAATTATGAGGTTGTTTAGTCGAAGTCTGAGTGGGGAGGCGTTAGAATGGTTCACATCTCAAGAGCTCCGTCACTGGTCTATATGGGGGACTTTGGCCAAAGATTTTTTGGAAAGATTCCAGTTTAATGTTGAAGCTGTCCCCGATAGATACTATTTGGAAAAAATCAAGCAAAAGACCACGGAGGACTATCGTGAATATGCATATCGCTGGAGGAAAAAAGCTGCAAAGGTACAACCTGTGATGACTGAAAGCGAAATAACCTCTGTTTTTATTCGAGCTCAAGAGCCCGAGTATTATGAAAGGATGTTGCCCATGATGGGACAGAAGTTTTCGGAGCTGATCAGAATGGGAGAAACCATAGAGGATGGTCTCAAATCTGTAAAGGTTACAAGTCTCACTGCTTTGCAGGCCGCCAACAAATCCTCGACATCCATGGCCACAGGATTTTCTAGGAAAAAAAAGAGGATGTCTCTGTTGTATCTTTAGCCAAGGCCAAGGCCACAAAGGTATTTTGGGTATGGTTCTGCCATTGGAAACTCCAACCGCATTCTCCACCGCAAATAATTACCAACCACCTCCACAAGATCCACTTCCAATCTACTATGCACAACAGAACTACCAACCATCACCACCTATCTATCAAAATCAACCACCAACCTACCAAAATACACCACCAAATCACCAAACCAATGTACCAGCCTACCAAAGTCCTGGACAAAACAACCCAAATACCAATAATTTACCCCGCCCTAACCTCGAAAGAAAGCCTCAAGAATTTTCACTCCTTTGCAGAAACACGTACCCAACTCTTTGAGCGTTCGTCTACTGTTGGATAAATCCTGGGCTGCT
>CM040629.1:85350538-85473790 GCA_022817965.1 Solanum lycopersicoides | reverse complement strand
AACAGCTTCGTACTCAGCCAATGTTATTAATTCTTGGCATCAAAATGGTTCTTGACATGAATGTTCAAGAATTACTGATAATTGGTGATTCAGACTTGTTGATTCATCAAGTTCAAGGAGAATGAGCCGTGAAGAATCCTAAAATCTTACCTTACGTACAACTGGTACGGAGGTTATGTAAAAGATTTAGGAAGACCGAGTTCAGACACACCCCGAGAATACAGAACGAGTTTGCTGATGCCCTCACAACCATATCATCCATGATACAACACCCAGAAAAGATTTACATTGACCCACTTGAGATAGGTTTAAAGGAACAACCAGCGCATTGTTTACATGTGAAAGCAGAATCGAATGAAAATCCATGGTATATCGATGTGAAAAAGTACTTAGAAGCTGGTGAATACCCCGAAAAAGCAACAAGTATCCAAAAGAAAACAATCCGAAGAATGGCAAACAACTTCTTTTTGAATGGGGAGGTTCTTTATAGAAGGACTCCCGATCTGGGATTACTGCGATGTGTGGATGCTGCAGAGGCCACAAGATTGCTCGAAGAAGTTCATGATGGAGTGTGTGGGACGCAAATGAATGGGTTTACATTAGCAAAGAAAATCTTAAGGGCAGGATACTTCTGGATGACTATGGAAAATGATTGTGTCCGATTTGTCCAAAGATGTCATAAATGTCAAGTACATGGAGATTTGATCAAAGTACCTCTTCACGAGCTCAATGTAATGAGTTCCCCTTGGCCATTTGCAGCATGGGGCATAGATGTTATTGGACCAATTGAGCCTGCTGCCTCCAATGGTCATAGGTTTATTTTGGTCGCCATTGATTATTTCAAGAAATGGGTCGAAGCTGCTTCCTATAAATCTGTGAAGAAGAAAGTTGTAGCTGATTTTGTTCGCAATAATTTGATGTGTCGTTTTGGAGTTCCTGAGTCTCTCATCACAGACAATGGGGCAAACCTTAACAGTCACTTGATGAAAGAGATATTTGAACAATTCAAAATTACCCACCGTAATTCAACTGCATATTGCCCTCAAATGAATGGAGCTGTGGAAGCTGCCAATAAGAACATCAAGAGGATATTGAGAAAGATGATTGACAACTACAAATGTTGGCATGAAAATTTGCCTTATGCCTTGCTAGGTTATCGTACCACAATTCGAACCTCAACTGGAGAAACTCCGTATTTGTTAGTATACGGAACAGAGGCAGTGATACCAGCTGAAGTTGAGATACCATCTTTGAGGATTATTCAGGAAGCTGGATTGAGCGATGCCGAATGGATTCGTGATAGATATGAGCAGTTAACATTGATTGATGAAAAAAGAATGAGTGTCGTTTGTCATGGCCAGTTGTATCAACAAAGAATGATTCGTGCTTTCAACAAGAAAGTAAGAGTTCGAACATTTGAGGTAGGTCAATTGGTGTTGAAGTGCATTTTCTCTCATCAAGAGGAATATAAAGGGAAATTTGCACCTAAATGGCAAGGACCGTATGTTGTCCACAAAGTACTGTCAAGAGGAGCTTTGGTCCTAACAGAGATGGACGGTAGAGTATGGCGAAAAGCTATCAATTCAGATGCCGTCAAGAGATATTACATTTGAAGAATGTTATTTCCTTCCTTTATTTCCTTGTAATCGCAAATTGTTTGTAATCATTGTCACATTAATCTTTGGAACATTCCTTTTGTACTTGAACTACGTTCGACCTGAATTCTCAAGAATGAGATACGTAGGCGGCCTATATGGGCCTCGGTCGTTTCCTTATCAAAATTTCTTATTTCTGTAATTTCTCAAGAGGGGAACTACGTATGACCTGATTCCTGCCTCAACGGGATACGTAGGCGCTACAATGGTTCGGTCATATCTCTCGTAAGATTTTTTATTTTTCTTTACAATAGAAACTGGGACAGAATTTTTGAGAGGGACTCAAAAATTCTCAAGAAGAGACTTACAAATTCTCAAGACATAAGATATATTGTGAGTTGCAACTGGGACAGAATTTTTGAGGAAAGCCTAAAAAATTCCATCAAGGGTACTCGGAATGTCAGAGTCAACTTCAAGTACTGCAACGTGACATATTGCTAAGGATATCTAAAAATTTCAACAAGCTACCTATCATGACAGAATAGAATCTGAGACAAAGGGTTTTGTTTGTGTCGTGCATGTCGTGGCAATTAATTGGCAGAGATTTTCTTTAAAACTATCTTTCTAAAAAATTTCATACATAACATGTGTTTTAATTTAAATATGATCTTGTCTTTTGTCTATTGCGATTCGTAGGATCAACCAAACTTCCAAATATAGCAAGATAAGAAGCAAGGCGACTGGAAGAAATCAACACAAATCAGTTTATTTTAAAATCTAACAATTTTTCTGTGGATGCAGGTATATAAGATTGCCTCAATCATCATATTCCTCCATTAAATGAATATGGAGAATTCAAAAGGACGAGTAGCTCCCCGAAATTGACAACTCTTTAGTAGAGAAAGAAAAGTCGTAGTTTAGAATACGAGCAACAACACCTTGTTCAAATCTCCAACAAAGAAAGAGTCGAATTAAACAGAAGATGTTCAAAATAGGAACGGGTGAAGAAATCACTCTCAACATGTACAAGCATCTACAAAAATATCAAATTATATTATTTATTTTTTCCAGCATCAACAACTAGTGGAAAATATTCACAAATCCCGTTGATATCAGACACGGTAATGTGAACCACAGAGGGACATCGTATTTATCACGAGGAAGTCATGCATATCATATTATCAAAGGAGTTAATGCCATTATCGAGATATGTCATTCATATTCAAACTGCCAAGAAGGCATAATCTTCTAATGCCAAGAAGGCTATTCCATATTCAAACCGCCAAGAGGGCCATTTCATTCAATTGCCAAGAGGGCCATCATATTCAAATTGCCAAGAGGGCCGTCATATTTCTATTGCCGAGAAGGCTATTACATATTCAAACCGCCGAGAGGGCCATTGCATATTTATATTGCCAAGAGGACCATTACATATTCAAATGTCCAAGAAGGCCATTGCATAATCAAACTGCCAAGAGGGCCATCATATTCAAATCGCCAAGAGGACCATCATATTCAAATTACCAAGAAGGTCAATTCATATCAAACTCCCAAGAAGGCATAATCTTTTATTGCCAAGAGGGCTATTACATATCCAAACTGCCGAGAGGGCCATTGCATAATCAAACTGCCAAGAGGGCCATCATATTCAAATTGCCAAGAAGGCAATTCATATCAAACTGCCAAGAAGGCATAATATTCTATTGCCAAGATGGCTATTACATATTCAAACCGCCAAGAGGGCCATTTCATTCAAACCCGAGAGGGCCGTTGCATCTTCAACGGCCAAGAAGGCCATTGCATCTTCAAACTCTAAGAGAATCATTGCTTCTTCAAATGCCAAGAGGGCAACATCATCTTAGCAATTAAGTTTCGACAACATCATCCTACCATTGAATCAACGTCATTCTATTAATGGATCATAAATGTAGCATCATCATCTTACCAATCGAGCATCAACATTATTTTATCAATGAAGTATCATCATCAACAATATTACATTATCGACAAAGTCATCATCATGTCGCATCGTATCAATTCATCAGCTACTGTGTCAAAACTGATGGAAGCTGACGTCAGAATATTTTTAAAAAATGTGTGCCAAAGAGGGTAAAACATAACAACTCTCTATGTAAATTACATTCTTCTACTAACAAATTTGTTTCAATATATGCCGAGAGCATCCAAGAGGATGAATTTTCAAATCAAACCACAGGTGCGGACGACATCAAAAGGGATGCAGCACAACGTGGAACTTTTTCTTAGCAGCGAACTGGGACATAGTCCAAAGAGGAGTATCAAACTCTTAGGACGCGAGCTGACGAGCAACTTCCACTACAATCAAACCACACCCCTATCAAAGGCGTGTGGGTTTTTCTTTTAGTTCATCGATTTCAATTTTGCATCCGTGAAATATTTCACTCTCACCGGAGGCAACTTTCTAATCTGAGTGACAGTGCGCCACGAACTTTGGAAATTATGTCCATGTAAGTTCTTACTTATGGATGTGAAGAGCTCCACATTCATGGCTAAGAGGTTGCAAGCCTCTTTTCCACACTCGTTTTATTTGTCACTCCTCCAAAACCAAATGTTATCTTGCATACTAGATTTTCTTTTCAACCAATCGAGTCGAACTACCAATAGCCTGATTCCCAAGGTTTGAGGATATGTAGGCGGGTTCAATGTTGAAAACTCGGCTGTATTCCAATATTTGTTTTCAAATCTTATTCTCGAGCATTTCGGTCCCTTCATAACTTGGTATCGAGATGACTTTTGAATTCTTTAATAATCGTGCGTTAAATCAAGCGTATCGAACTACAAGTGGCCCAAATTCTCATATAACTTGAGATATGTAGGAAACCCAATACCAGGGTTCGACCATAATTCCTAAAGCCCATACCAAAATTCCTTTTCCCAAAGATGGAGATGTGGTCGGTCAAAATTGAATTCGTCAATTTCATTTGCCTTGAATTTCTTTCATCAATCCAAGTCAAACGAGGGACAGCTGTTGACACCCAATTTTGGCCTTCCACATTGCATATTAATCATTGAGATTCTTCAATTTTAAACGATTTAAAATAGTTAATTTTTATATAAATAATAATAATAATAATAATATAATTTTTCATGTTTTTAAAATATTTTTATAATTTTCATACAATATATGTGTTTTACATAATCATGTATGCGATTAGTATATTTTATAACTATTTGAAATTCATCACAAAAGATTCTACATTTTTAGTTAAATACTTTAACAATTTACCTTAAATTATAGTTATAATTTCGAGTTAATTAGTTTTTAATTAAATTAATTATTATATTTCGTTTAGATTGAGAAAGCTCACTAATTAATTAATATGAATTCATTTTATTTAATGGCCAGTCGAATTGTCCAGAATTAATCGGCTACATCTTTTAGCAAATATGCTAAATTTTAAAGCTCAAAATTAACTACACTTTCACTCCATTTTGAGTCCATTATTTTCAACAAACTTTGGCCCATTATTCTTGGCCTAAATAAAATCCAATCATCAGCCCACTATATTAATTTTCCCAGCCCATTCCCAATCTCAACAAAAGAACCCATCAGTCCCATAATTTCTAACTAAACAATGCTTACATCATACATACACAACAGTACAAAATCGACCCCACCCCCAAATTTTCTTCTTCTTCCTTGTGTGTGAAACCCAGAAATCTACGCCACAAAAAACCAGCGAAAATCCTTGTAAATCGCGAGAATCCCGCAGTAAATCACGTCCTCTTTCCCTCTCTCTTTCTTTTTCGTTGAAAATTTGGTACCATGGACAGCTTTATTTCTTATCTCTTCAAGATTTGAATTTGAAAATCGACCCCGAATCCCTCTATATAAATCTCCATCTTCTTTAGTGTTGGGGGCAGAAAAAATTGTGGTGAGAAAAATAAAGTTAGAGAAGATCGAATTTTTTTTTGAAGAAAAAAAAATTGAGAGAAAAAATCGTAAAAAAAAAAAGAAAGTTAAAATAAATAAATAGAGATAGACAGAAAATAGGGTAAAATAAAGAGGAGCGAGCATAGAGAGGTTCTTGAGTTCGGTTCCTTGGCAGTAGTCGTTTTACCTTTGTAAAGTATTATACTTAGCTTTCTGATTCTAAGTTTCGAGAAGATTCCCGCTCAGATTTTATTAGCTTGTTGTTTGTATTCGAATTTTGTGGTGAAAAAAGTCACTGCTCTAAGCTCGTCGTCTTAGTATCGCTGCTCCGAAAAAGGCCTAAATATACCTATTATCGAGTCAGCCGAAACAATAGAAGTAAGATGAGGGTTGAAATTTGAAACACAAAGTCCTAAGATGGACTGTATACATTCAGTATACATTGATATACAGAACGAGTGAAACAAGATACAGGGAAAAATCGAATTAAATGTTGCAGGGATCTAAATAAGATGTATACATTTGGTATGCAGTCTAATATATAGGAACATAGCCAAAATATGAATTGTATACATCAGTATACACCTGGCGTATACATAAGGTTGCAAAGGCAGGAATAGGGCTGAAGCCCAAATTGGTTGCAGCAGGCCCAACTCTTCTTTTATCTCATACTCATAAATTATTTAATTGTGATATTTGTTTGTTTTTTTATTTATTTAATCTTAACTTTGACTAGCCTAATTAAAATCCCCAAAAGATGAACTATTTTCTTTATGTTAGTTTATTTCAATATATTTTTTATCACTCTCATTCTTTTCATGAAATACATTTAGTCAAAAATTTTGTTCTTAAATTAATTTAAAATGGTTTTTCATGCTTAAATTAATGAATTTTGGTTTGAGTTATTATCTTTTAAAAATGATTAAAAATAAATAATCTAATTTGGTTAAATTCTATTCACTTATAGTCTATTTCAAAAAATTCTAATTAGGGCATTTTCTCAAAAAAAAAAAAAAAAAAAAGTTATTCTTTGTTTAAATATTTTCTTAAAGTTCATCAAATATTGTTATGTTATATTAAATCATATTCCTAAGAATAGTAAAAAAAAATTAACCTAAGTCATCGGATAACCGCGTGTTAGCGGGTGCTTCAAATGCCTTAAAAACCTTCTTGAAGCGTAAATAAGAACCTCTTACCCATTTTCTCTAAATTTATTAAGATTTAATCTGTTAAAATCTTTTTAAATTAAGTTTTTCTTAATTTCTTTAAAAAATTAAGTGGCGACTCTTTTCTAAATATTTTTCTTAAATTGTTTTATACTTAGAAACATTTCAAAAAGTGATTTTTCTAAAGATAGTAAAATTACGGCATAACACACGTGCCTGATATTCATGAGAGCTCTAGAGACTAGACCAAAGTCTCATAGGAGCGGCCACACTCTAACTCTCATATAGGTGAATTCATCAAGTGTACACTGCTTTAAATACACCTTCCTTAATTAGGACTATGAATTCATTAAGAATTAATAACTCAACCCTTATTTTTAGTAGCAGTTTCAAACACTCTCAGTTAGTGCGCATAGCCAATATCAACTTGTTATTACCCATATGAACCTACTTCATGGGATCTCCAATCGCATAGGTTGGGTTCCCATCTCTATTGAATACCAATTGGCCTTAAACCAATTTCTATTGAGGTCTGAAGAATTAATTTTCTCCCTACGTGTTTCTCAGTGAATCAACCGAATTCAATTCTAATTTCACAGAATCAATTGCAATTATTTTATCTTTCAGCAGCTGCTTAATGCCTCAATTTAATGTGTCTACTCTTAGAATTGTAAGATTTATTCTTCGCAATAGCAATTGCGGCTTGACAATCACAGTGTATCAACACCGAAGGCAATTCATCCTTTGTCAAATGGAATTCGCTAAGAAATTTCTTAGCCACTGAGACTCAGAACCAGCCAACTCCAGAGCTACAAACTCTGACTTCATAATCGATCTAACAATGATCGTTAGCTCAGATGATTTTTAGGATATTGTACCACCTCCTAAGGTGAACACATATCCACTAGTGGATTTTGTCTCATCTGAATCAGAGATCCAGGTTGCATAACAATACCCTTTCTAAAGTGGAAGGAAATCCACTATACATGATACCATAATTCATGGTTCCTCTCAAATATTTCATCAGTCTATTCAACGCAAACTATTGATTATTATTGGAATTATGAGTATATCTACTCAATCTACAAACAACATAGGCAATATCAGACCTAGTAAAATTCATCAAATGCAATAGACTTCTAATAATTTGAGCATATTTAGACTGAGTAACTGGGCCAATAATTCTTTTTCAATTTAGAGTTAGCATCATAAGGAGTGGCTACAGGTGTCACCTCAAAACATTCAAACCTTTTAAGAAGTCTTTCCACATAATGTTCTTGTGACAACATTATACCATCTTCACTCCTTATTACCTCAACTCCCAAAATCATATTTACTTCACCCATATCTTTCATATCAAAATTAGTAGACAAAAATAATTTAGTATTATTAACAATATTTAAACTTGTACCAAATATAAGCATGTCATCGACATATAACATATTATCGTATAATCATTGTCTACAATTTTGATATAAACACATTTATCCACTTCAACAGAGGTAAAACTATCTTTCAATAAGACTTGAATTAATTTTTCATGCCACTGTTTAGGAGCTTGTTTTAGGCCAAAAAGAGATTTAATTAACTTACAAACCTTATTTTCTTATCCAGGAATAATATATTCTTCAGGTTGAACCATATAAATTTCTCCTTCTAAATCACCATTTAAGAAAGGTGTTTTACATCCATTTGGTGAATAAAAAGTTTGTGAATAGATGCTAAGGCAATTAAAATTCGAATAGAGGAAATTCTAGTCACTGGTGCAAAAGTATCAAAATAATCAATATTTTGTTTTTGGAAAAATCCTTTTGCTACTAACCTAACTTTATATTTATCTATAGATCCATCAGGATTAAGTTTCTTTTTGAAAATCCATTTACAACCAATAGGATTTGCATCAGGAGGTAAGTCAGTCAAAATCCATGTTTTATTGTTTATAATTGAATCAATTTCAATTTTTATTGTCTCTTTTCAAAACTTAGCATCTGAAGAAGATATAACATCAAAATAATTTATTGGTTCATTATCAACAATAAAAGTTTGAAAATCATTTTCATAAGAAAAATATTCTTTTCTTGTCCTTTTGTTCCTTCGCAGTTCCTCAATATTAGAGGCGTTCTCATGGTTTCTTTCAACAGGTGCATGAGAAATTTTATCACGTAATGAAAAATATATCCATAAAATTCAATATTCTTTGTTTCAATAATAGTATTGCAATCAAGCGCATCACGTTTCAACACAAGAAATCTATATGCAACACTATGTTAAGCATATCTAATAAGCATGGAATCAACAATTTTAGAACCTAATTTTCTCTTTTTAGGTTCAAGCAAAAGAATTTTAGCAAGGCACCCTCACACTTTTAAATATTTCAAGTTAGGTTTATATCCTTTCCACAGTTCATAAGGAGTTTTGCTTGTTCTTTTATGATGAATTCTATTTTATAAGTGACATGCAGATAATACAGCTTCACCCCATAAATGGCCAGGAGCATTAGAACTAATTACATGGAATTCATCATTTCTTTCAAAGTTCTATTTTATCTTTCAGCTACTCCTTTAGACTAAGGTGAATATGGCGGGTTACTTCATGAATAATTTCTTCTTTTTCACATAAAGCATTTAAAGATATTATTCTCTACCTCTATCAGATCTAATTCTCTTGATTTTTCTACCAAGCTGATTTTCAACCTCAGACTTATAAGCAATAAAAGCATTAAATGCATCATCTTTATTTCTAAGCAAATACAATTTAGTAAATCTGGAAAAATCAACAATAAAAATCGCATAATATTTTTTACCACCTCTAGTCATAGTTTGTTTCAAATCACCCAAATCAGTGTGAATCAATGATAATAATTCAGTTTCTCTATTTACTGAAAAATGTGACTTTTTAGTAATTTTATATTCAGCATATATTTCACATTTATCGAAATTATTTGAATCTAAATTAGGTATTAAACCAAGAGACTGCATGTTCTTAATATATGAGGCATTAACATATCCTAATCTAGTATGCCACAAGGAAATAAACACAACCATGTAACAGAAGTAGATGCATTGTTATTAAAATCATTAAGTACAAAGAGTCCCTGACTACAATAACCTTTTCCCACAAACACATTATTTTTTGTTAATACAATCTTGTCAGATTCAAATATCACTTTGGTTCCAGCTTTATTTAGCAAAGCTATAGAAAGCAGATTTGCTCGTATTATAGGAACATATAGCACATCCATAAGGGCTAAATTTTTTCGAAGTGAGCTCAGAAGAACTTTACCTTTCCCTAGACTTTAGCAGTTCTTGAGTCTCCAAGGTAGACTACTTCACTGTCATCTCCTATTGGTATATAGGAGGCATATGCTTCTCGATTTGCACAATCGAGTAGCCCAGAGTCTACTGTCCATTCTTTTACATGTGCCACAAGATTCACCTGACAAATGACAACCACAATAATTTCATCTTCATCAACTAAATTAGTTTTGGGAGGATAACCTTTTTCATTGTCATTTCTAACTCTTCTTCTACACTGAGTTGCATGATGACCTGATTTTCCACAAGTGAAACAACAACTTTTCTTTTTATTAAAATTGGAGTTTTTAGGCATGTAACCTTGAGACTTATTGACATACCTGTTATTTTTTGTGCTTTGACCTTGCACTAAATTTGCCTTGAGAGCTAGTTGTTTAACTTTAAATGAAAAATTTCTGTTAGTATCTTCAGTTAAAATGTGAATCATTATTTGTTCAACAATAAAGTTTGTTTGCTTATGTTTTAGGTTATTTTTATAATCATTTCACGACTCAGGTAATTTTTCAATCAACACTCCAGCAGAAAAAAAATTCGGTAGAGATATTCCTTCAACCTTCTAGTCTTCAAGCAATTTTTGATATTCATTAATTTGAATTTTCATTTCTTTCACGTCACTCATCTGACATTGATAATATCTTCCGACTATAAATTTTTGTTTGGTAGCATCTTCAGCGGTGAATTTCTTAATTAAGGCTTCCCAAATAATTTTTGCTTCCTTGCAACTACAATAAACATCAAACAATTCGTTAGAAATAGTTTGCAATATAGAATGGCGACATACCTTATTAGCGTATTATCATGATTCCAGAATTTTGTTATCAGTTTCTGCACTTGGTTGTTGATGTATCAAAGCATGTGCAACTCCATGAACATCAAGCAAAGAGAAAATACGCTCTTGCCATCTTTTAAAATATTCATTAGCAAGGATTTCAATATTTGACACATTCGGAAAAGGTTTGACATAAGGTAATATTACTGAAGCTGGGGTAGACGGATTAGTACCACCATTTGTAGAATCAGAAATAATTTCAGGAGTAGAATTATCTGTTATAGTTTCTTAGCTTGTTGGGGAAATATTAAAATTTCACAATAACTATAATAATAGATAACTTTATTATTTAGCAAAATAGTAGTCCTGAAAATAAGATGAAAAATTACTACGAAGATATATAAATATTAGTGCAGAATATAGATAAATACTTGAGTCGTGTTGGACACTGTCCTAATAAACTACTTCAACAGTGTGAAATATTTCCCCAAGATTAAACAAGCACTTTCCTATCTTAAACAGAGGTAATAGAAATAATTAATAACATCAGCAAGTGATTTAGAAAATAAAATAAATAACCAACAATATGATAAAGTAATTAAACTAGAAAGCCAAAGAGAATAAGGATAGAACGAGAGAGAGGAAGAAACAACAAAACAAAGATATGTAATGTGTCTTGCAAAGTGAAAAATAATGTCTTTTTATAGGCCAAAAAGTAAGCTTTTCATTTGACAAGTGTCAAATGGTTTTTAAGAAACTGCTGGTCAAGTTGCTATTTGGCCAAGCAAAGTAAAACTTTCCAAGTACACTTTTAAATATTTTATCTTATGAATATAAATTCTTTTGAAATAAAATACTACCATTATTTTACTTACATGTTGATGATTCTGCCTACGAGCGCTCAAATCGTGGTTCAGTTGCTTTCAGTGTAATAGTTTTAATTTTTTTAAAATTTATTATTTTGTTCTCCTGATATTGATCACTAGTCTTTATAATTGAGTTTTGAAATTTTAATTTTAAATTTTGAGTTAAATGTTGAGAATTTGGTAAGTTTGTGCTTTTGAAAGACTAAGTTGTTTAAAAGTGATTTTTGGAGTCTTATGGAATTTCGAGTGTCATAATAAAATTTTATCGATTTCATCAGTTCCAAAAGGTAAAATCTGATTCGTGAGAGTTATCGGTTTTGGAGTCGGTATTTTTTTAGGATTTGAGGCCCTAAGTTGTGAATTTGTGAAAATTTAGCCTTTGGATTGACTTTTGTAACATTTAAAGTTCGGATGCGCGAATAGAGTTCCATAGGATTCGGGATGATTTTAGTCCTAAATGAGATGTTGATTAATTTTTGAGAAGTCCAGAACTTGTTTTAGCCTTTTTAGGCATTAGGTTGGTTTCTTGTGATTTCACAGATGTAGAGTCAAGTAGACCTCGAATTCATGTTTTGATGATTTCATTAGTCCAGAACGTTGAGTATAATTGATTTGCATATGTGATTTGTGTATACGAGATTTCGAATGTATCCCGAAGCTCCATTCAAAAGATTTTGTGAGTTGTCTGTTTTGTTGGTTTCTGGTTCTAGTGCATGACCATTTTGGGCATCGCGATAATGAGGCTCCCTTGTTGCGATCGTGTAGCACTAATTTGAGGTACATCACGATTGCGTGGGTCTTGTCGCGACACAATGGTCAAATTTAATGAGTTGATTGTCTTTACTCATTGCAATCATGTGACTCTGAGAAAAGATTGCGATGAGCAATTGAGACCTGTGCAAATGTTCTTCTAAAATTGAGGTTTCAACCCCATTTCACCATTTTTGAGTTTTGGGAGCTTTGGGGTGGCGATCTAAACAGGGTTTTCGAGGAAAAATATTTGGGTAGCTATTCTTAACTCTAAATCTCTATTACCCATTATTATTTATGGATTTATGTGCTCACATCAAGCTTTTGAAATGCCAAATTTAAGGTTATCTTCAAGAACTTAGTAAAATGGTGATTTGGAACTACTTTTGAGTCTCTTTTTGAAATGATACTTAATAAGTTCCTAGATCCTTGAGTAGTGTTTTCAAGTATTAAATTTCGAATTCAAATCTTATTTCAGAATTGTGTTTTGTGTTAATTGACCCCACTTTTCAAGAGAACTGATGTGGGTATTGTTATTTTCGAAAATTGATTGTGAATACTTGCTTATTTATAGATTGTCTGGCTTTGAAAGTGATTCGTAAGGGGAAGACTCAACTCTTGGAGTGATTATTGATTTATTTAAGACAAATAATCTCCTAAACCTTGTATTTTAGTAGATTTTATATACTTCTTTCATTGCTTGTGTGTTAGGAGTAATGCGAATGAGGTGAAGGGTTTAATTGTCCACTTGATACATCTATAAGAATAAAAGAAGTTGAAATGAAAAGGGATATTTGATGAACATGATGATGCGAACTGTCTTATTTGACCTTTGTTGATTGATTAATGAAATGTTTGAAAGTATAAATGTGGACTTGAATTGTGTGAATTCTTGACTCTTTTGTGTGGTGTGTTATTGCTTGTATGCATTGATTGTGAACACTGTGATGAGACATGTGATGATTTATGATGTCGGGATCTTTGCCGGTGAGTGTTATGATATCGAGGTTTATACCGACGAGTGTAGTGATGTCGAGGTCATTTTCGACAAGTGTTTATAAAGTCGATCAGAAATGGTTTCGTCTAGTAATTTGATATAAAACCGATAGGAGATGGTTTCGGCTAGTGAGTTGGTATAAAGCAATGAAAAATGATTCTGACTAGTGATATTGTACCTATGAAAAATAATTCCGACAAGAAACTGATTATCGTCACTTGATGCATTTCAAAATACTTATGCATGACTTGCTTGTTAATTGTGATTTATGTACTTTTCGCTTGTGACTAAACTATTTGACTTTGAGAATGACTTACTTGATTTGTTTGATTGTTGATTGTGACTATTGAATTGTGTTGGGCCTTGTGAGTCGTGTATTGTAGAACTGATAGGTTGGACTGGTATCTATGCAGGTTGTAGTTTGAGGAGCTTCGATTCGAGCGTAAGGCGTATTCGTTTTCTAGCTAGATTTCTTGTTTATTAGGTTGCTTATCGGGACCGTGTTCTTTGTATTCGCCTTTTGCTTCTACACATATGTAGGTTCTAAGCCCGGTCTCGTGCGATCTTCTTCTTCTCCTGACATTCGAGCCTCGTTGAAGGACTTGAGATGTAGTTGTTTGTCATCTTGGGGGACCCTTTTTTTCTTTTCTTTTTTATGCTATGTTCTATTTTGAGAAACAACGACTGATACTTGTATTTATCTTTTGAATACTATATGTTCATAGTGTCTTGTATACGTGACAACCAAATCTGGGGCATTGTTTAGAATGAATAAGGTTTCCACCTTTGTCTTGTTCTTTCTTTATAAGTATGCTTTTCTTTCGTTTTCGTTGGGTTGAGGCTGACTTGTCTTGGTGAGAATAAACAAGTGTCATCAATTCCATTTTTGGGTCGTGGCATCGGACTAAACTTGGAGAGATTTAAATGGCTAAATTAGAAATCGGGTGGAGTCATGATCTGTCCAAATTTAATTTAGACTAAAATGAGTTGGGCTCAAATGGACTAAAAATTAGGTTGGATCATGACATGTCCAATTCGGTCCTCTTAATCTCAAGTATTTTATCATATTTTTATTTAATTTTTGTAAACAATTTGAATTCCGTCTCAAGACATTAAATAAATAAGTTATTGATTTTGAAGTGGAAAGTCACCAAAAACATTATACCAACCAAATAAACATATATTCAAGATTATACACTCAACATGTATTCTGTGAAAAAACTGCAATTTAATTTAGTGTCAATCATTTTGATCTCAGAAAAGCAAAATTTTAATTTTCAAATAAAAAGAATGAATAGATAAATAGCTACACGATATAAAGTAGATAGTAATTTATACATTTGATATGAGAACATATGTTGCACCAATTCAAATAAGAAGTCTTAAAATGGAAAAAAAAGGTCTTTTATTTATTGTTTACAGAAAATTCTCTCATATTACTTATTCTCTATATAACAATCTTTACAATATGATTCATGTAAATATATTGTACTAACTAAAAAATTAACCACACGATCCATAAGAGAGATTAAGGAGAGGTTAAAATTTTAAGGTTAAGAAATAAACAAATTGTTGACCAAAGAAAGTTGTTCAAACTTAAGCATTAATTTGCTCCAAATACATCGGAAGATAAAACGCAATTTTTGTGACATAACATTTCATCTCTTTCTCAATTTTTTTTGAAAATGAATACAAAGTGATGAAGAAAGTACAGGATAAGTAAATCAAACGAAAAAAAGATAATGGATACTTGTAAAAAAGAAAAATCGAAGGAGAAAAGAGAAAAGAGAAGCCAAGAGATCTCTCTTTTACGTACTATTCCTTATTCCGAACATCGAAAGTGAGTTTCCATTTCATTTACATTTTTCCTTTCCTTCTTTGCATTTTGATCGAATCTAGAATTTTAAATTGATGGCGTATAAATAAGTGATCATATTAGAATTTTCATTAACATTATTAAGATCTATATGTATGTAAAAATTTATTAAGCACTGTGTATTACTTTATATGTATAAATTTATGTGATACTTTTCATTTTTACGGGGTAGTTTAAATTTGATCGAAAATTTAGGCATGAGATCTTCAATTTTTTTAAAATGAAATTAATATATTTGTAAACTATATAAAAATATTATCCATTATGTCCCTAATTACTTGTCCACTTTTGAATTGTCAAGCCTATTAAGATAACAATGATTGACATAATGAGTTTACCATTTTATCCCTATTAATTATAAAATGGGTGAACTAAAAACAAGATTTTCAAAAAGTTTTATTTTTTTCAAAGTAATTAATTGAGGGTATAATAGGTAAAAAAATTTGTCATTTCTTTATTTGTTAGGGACAGCTAAAAAAATGAAAAGTGGACAAGTAATTAGCGACTGAGGTAGTATAAATCACAATAATTGACAGTTCAAAATATTTAAAGGATATATGAAAAATTTACCATCAAAGATAGATTTGTTTGAATATCAAAATTCCAAAAATATCACATAAATTGAGACAGGGGGGAGTACAGGACAATAGTCAATATATGGCTCAAAAATATATACTCCGTCCGTTTAAAAAAGAATGATCTCCTTTCTTTTTTAGTCTGTTTAAAAAAATGACCTCTTTATTTTTTGGTAACAATTTTCACGTGGCATGTTTAAGGCCACAAGATTAAAGAGTAATTTTGTACATTTGACATAACTTTAATTTCGGACCACATGATCAAAAGTTTCTTTATTTTCTTAAACTTTGTGACAAGTCAAACTAGATCATTGTTTGTGAAACGGAGGGGTATTATATATGTGCATGGTTTATTGATATTTTTAGCATATACTACTAATCCAGAGGAATGGAAGATTAATTAGAGATTTTTCAGTAACTTTAGTTGCTCTATATATGTTTTAATTTGAGTCCAGGGGCGGATCTAGGTAACTTTTTGACAAATTTAGTATATCTACATGGTCAAAATTGTTGAATATATAAGAAATATATGTTGAGAACCCATATAGGATGTTGATTTTCGAGCTAAAACTAAACATATAGACGATGAATGATTTTCAGATGGTGGTCATCTGAAACAGTTGCTGTTGTGACGGGCGCAAATAGAGGGATTGGATTTGAGATTGCTCACCAACTAGCATCACATGGATTAACAGTAGTTCTTACTTCACGAGAGACTGGAGTTGGTGAAGAAGCAGTGAAAGTCATGCAAGAAGGAGGTTTGAATGTAGCATTTCATCAACTAGATATCGTTGATCATGCATCCATCGAAGCATTTTCTGATTGGATCAAAGAAACATATGGTGGCTTAGATATACTGGTATTTTACACTAATTTGTACTCTCTCTGTCCCATTTTATATGAGTTAGTTTGACTTGATACTAAGCTTAACAAAAGAAAAAAAGACTTGAAATTTGTGGTCTGACAGATGTTTGTGTGGCTGTAAGAGTAAAATGAGCATTTTAAAGTTAGACTGTTACTATATATATATATATATAGAAATGTGACATCCGGTGGGTGGGGAGCGAGGGGAGTATTCAAAAGGGGGAGCCGCGTGTTCTTTCTTTCCTTGTAGGAAAGGTCTTGGTTTGGTATGGGCTTATGGCATTAAAGAAAACTTGTTATTGATGCATACATTCTTTTCTAGCCGGTATGGACTTTCAATCAAGATTTTCCTTGCAAGCCGATTCCTTCTTTTAGGAACTGACTAAAAAGGGAAGTGAATCATATAAACTGGGACAGAGGAAAGTACTATTATTTAACTAGTGATTTTCATTGTGACCTTTTACTATTTTTTGGCAAATATGGACATTTTCAGTTAATGATATGGTACTATATATGTATGTAGATCAATAATGCTGGAGTGAGTTTCAATGTTGGTACAGAGAATTCAATGGAAAATGCTGAAACTGTTATCCAAACGAACTACGTTGGCACCAAAAACATGACAAAAGCGATGATTCCTTTGATGAGGTCGTCTCCTTATGGTGCTCGTATTGTTAGTGTAACCTCTCGATTGGGAAGACTACATGGAAAAAAGAATGTAAGTACGAGCTTTCATTTTCTTCTTTATGACATCTCAAAATCGTTTACGTTTACATTTTACTTGATGTAACCAGAGAATTACGAATGTAAGCTTGAGACAACAGTTGGAGGACGTTGATTCCCTAACAGAGGAAGTCATTGACAATGTTATGAAGATATTTTTGGAACAAGTAAAAGACGGTACATGGGAGTCAGGAGGATGGCCTCAAGTGTTCACTGATTACTCAGTGTCAAAGGTTGCTGTGAATGCATATACTAGGCTAATGGCAAGGATACTCGATGATCGTCCTGAGGGTCATAAGATTTACATCAATTGTTATTGTCCAGGTTGGGTGAAGACCGCGATGACTGGTTGGGCAGGGCATATATCTCCTGAAGATGCTGCTGATACTGCAGTCTGGCTTGCTCTTCTCCCTGACCAGTTTGTAAGTGGTAAGTTTTTCACTGAAAGGCGCGAGATAAGCTTTTAAGGTAGACACTGAAAGGTCATTCCAGATAGATATTGCTCGACGTCTTTACCAGTTGGTGTGAAAAAGAGAAGCATAGATGCCCTGGTGAGTAGGTGCTAGAGGTTGGAAGTGGTAGGTGTTTGGAGAGGTAGATTTAGTCCGAAGAAGTATTGTGGGAAGGTAATTATACAGGACATGGTGCATCTTGAACTTATCAAAGGACATGAGGGTTTGGAGGTCACACAGATTAGAGTAGAATGTTAGTTGGTAGTTGAACGTTCTACGGCTTTTCTGCAGGGTAGGATAGGTGGTGGTAACAGTACCAACCCTCTTACCAGTAGTATTAGCATTATTCTTGTAGTTTCTTATTCATCAATCATGTGTTTCGGTTTTCGCACTAGTTCATTGTTGTTACTGTTCTTTCTCTGTAACTTATGTACTGCTTTTCATTGAGCTACAGTTTGTTGTTGTTGAAGATCTATTTGAAATAATCTCTCTGTTTGGATAAGTTCAGTGTACATTATATCCTCCTTAAACCTCACTTCTGAGATAAAACTGTATAATATGATTATTGTTGCTGTACGTATTGTTCTTCAGTGCGATTTCCTTCAGTGTGATAGCACATTGGCCATCGCAATCACAATAAATACTGCACCAACAGAAGAAGTCGCCTTATCGAAATGATTAAGGTGTAACATAGCTTGGTATTATGACACTAAATGGGGAAGTAATACAATGTGTAATGAGTTTATAACACAATGTAAGTGGCACACATGACTTTAGTGTACACTAAGGAACCAATATAGATGTTTGTACAACAAACCATACAGCTCCAAAATGAATGTGTAGTCTTCCAGAACTACAGCAAACCCTCCACCTTAAGGTTGCATCCTGTCGATGTTGTTTTCAACAAAAGATTCTTTACACTTCACATTAATTCCACACCTTTGACGCGGCATTAAGGTTGAAAAGCCAAGATTTAGTGATTGCAATCATCTTTCTACCATGGTTTTAGGTCACCAACTGGACCAGCAGTCCAGTTTAAGATCTTCTCCCCAGGCGTCAAGTAAACGCTCCTGTCATGTGGCAGTTTACGAGCAAGTCCATTCAAAATTTGATGGAAAGCATCACCTGATTGAGCAGGTTGTGGAAACAACATAGCCTGCTTCATTGAAGGGTTGGCGAGTAATCTCTGCTTCCTCAGTATTTCCTCTGGTGGAATCGAAGTGAGAATAGTATCTAAATTTGGAACGTCCTTCTCGGCTACAAAAACACCAATCTCTTCCCAGGGGATTGCATCAGCAAATGGCAAGACAATATCATCTGCAATGATAACAGGGATGCATCCAAATATAACTGCTTCAACCAATCTTGGGCTCCATGGTGCCCACCCAAGTGGGCACAAGCAAAAGATGGCTCGCTGCATGTCCTCGTAGTAGGTAGTTGGATGCTCCGTAGAAATATCAAAGAGAGGATTGTCCTTAAAGTTCTCCCAAACGGCTGCCCGGGCACCTCTGAAAAAATAAATAAGCATCAGGTACCTTGTCATAAAGCATGCTACTCGATTTTTAGGGAGGTCGACAAAGAAAATTAAAATGTTTCCCCAAACATGAGTTGGATTTTCAGCTATACTCTATACTTTTGCGGGGTTCCTTTTACCCATTTGAAATATTTTGAAGTGGAATAATATATCACCCTAAACTCTGGCGTGGCATAAATAACCATTTTGAGTATTTGGTGGTGTTTTACAAGCGGTTCTACATATTATTTACATTAAAAACTTGTTTTTTCTTTCCTTTCTATATTAGACAATATATAAATACCCCAATCAACTTGTCATCTTTTATCTTCTACAGTACACTTGAACTTTCCGGGGGTAGGACGTGCCTTGGAATGGAATTACTACCACCCCAAGTGACTAATGCGGACACTGGTGGGGGTAATGCGGAAGAAAGGGTGGGTGGTGGAAAGATTTTTGGTGGATTTATGCTGGGCATAATTTGCAGTGAAGAAAAGTAACAGGTAGGAGGAGGAGCCAAGATAAGAAAAAGAACAAAAGGAAAGTAGAATTAAAACAAAGAATGTTGAAACCTTTCACATGAAAGAAATGTTGTTACACAATTTACCTTTCCTCATTTCATGCGCTTTTTTAGACGCTCACACTATCTATGCAACATGGCTCAAAAAGTGGTATTAATATCACTTCGAACTAGTTTAGGGGTAATAGCAGAGGCATATCTAGAGTTTCAAGAGGATGGGTGCAGTGTACTACCATTTGATTTAATGCTATACAAAATTTCCATGACGACGACTTGACAAGTGAACTACAACTAATACAATTATCACAGAAAAGTATATATTATTCTACTTCAAATTATTCTTAACAATTTTGTATACTTAACTATCAGCACCATTATTTGAAGACAATCACAAAACAAATAAAACAAAGTGAAGAAAATGGGAAATGTCTAACATACTTTTTAGCTATTTTTATCCCTGCCGTTTGGCAAGGTTCTAAATTTTCCCCTACTTTGACGGAGATGTCACGTGGCGGCATCTAGTGAAAGAACTAACCCAACACTAAATTACCAATCAGGCTACGCCACTCCAAATTAAGAACCCCAAACAACGGAAGTTCCTTCCTCCAAAATAGAAATGACCAAATACAGCGGTCCTCAAAATTAGCACCAAATTCTTCCAACAGCCGTACTTAATCTCCTTCGATTTAAGCGCACACAACACCACAATCCAATTTTCAAGCAACAATGCTTAAAAATAATTCAAGATAGACAATACAAGCTCAAAGAACTCCAAGTGCGCACTGATATTAACAATCTCCATATGCAATCATCGGATTAGGGCTCAATTTTCCAACAACAAAGACCTATCAAGTTCTTCAATCTCGAATTTCCAAACATAGAAGCACTAACAGAATTTCCCACACTTAGTTGCTCGGATATTTTGACTCACAAAGTGAAGATACATTTTTTTAACCTCAAATCTGATTCACCAAGGAACCCAACAGTTCTTTAATTTGTGAATCTTCTTTAACGATGATTTTACCAATCACCATCACCTTCTTCACTGATTCAGCCCAACCTCCACCATAACAAAGAAAGTTCAGGAAGATCTAAGGAATTGGGTTTCCAAAAGGGCGAATGAAATTTCTACTGATATTTCTAGAATTTGATGAATAGTATTTTATATTTCCAACAGAAACTCTAGTTGCCGATATTTCTGCTTTTTACCTCTTCCCAGTTGTTCTCTATTAGATGTATTTTTGAGAGGTCCAAAAGTTGTCTTTGAGAAATTAAAACAAATGAAGCAAGAAAGGGGAAAAAACTCACAAATGTTGTCCACTTCTTTGTGAGTTCTGTGAAGTTGTTTTGGAAAAAAATCTAAAAGAAAACGAGGAAGATCATAAAGAGATCAGCAGCACAATTTTCAGTGATGGTGTTGTGTCCAGTGGTCCATCCCTCTGAAGCTTGTCTTTTGCTATTTTTGGGTCATGGGTTTAAGTTATGCCACATTGGCATGTGTTTCAATGTGGAGTGGAAATCCGACGGGTTATGGGTTGGGGATGGGTAATTTAGTATTGGGTTGGTTCTTTCACTTGGGCGATGCCGCGTGTCATTTCTGTCAAAGTAAGGCCAAAAAGTATAATGGGGATAGATTTGAGCAATAAACGAAAGTTTAAGGGGTATTCAACCCATTTCCAAAAAGAAAAAGGAGAGAGACCAAAAACATATTTGAAAAGCAAAAGATCCTTTTAAGTTGTATGCTTTACTTGGTTAGTAGTACAGACTATGGAAAGCTCGTCTTACTTATGAATATAAACTTCAAAGAAGAGGTTTTCAGCTATGTTCTAGGTGCTTTCTATGCCATCCGGAAGCTGAAACCAATGGGCATCTTTTCTTGCATTGTTCAATTACCAGACAACTATGGCAACATTTTGCAGCTCTCGCTCAAATTTTTTGGTTGATGCCCCAGAGTACTTCTGACCTAATATGTAGTTGGAACAATATACAAGGAGAAACTTGTCACAAGGAGTGGTGGAAGATTGTTCCAGCTTGCATATGGTGGACAATTCGGATAGAGGGGAATGCAAGATGTTCTGGAGGCAGGGCAGTTCAATCCAGACGATCAAGCGCTCCTGTATTTCTCTTCTTTATTTGTGGTGTAAAGAACAGTAGTTGATGATGTTGATTCATTACTAGACTTTTGGCCTCTTTGTAAGTATTGTTCGGGCTGTATTTGTAGATATGATATACCAGGCCTTTACTAGGGTGCTGACGAATATAACATGTTACCAATTTCAAAATAAAAAAAAAGACAACAAAATATATGAACTTTTATCCTTAAATATGCTGTCATTGAAATGGAGAGGAAGGAGAAGATAAAGATAGGGATAATACATACAAATCCTGGTTTTTTCTGAAAAGATGGTGCAACGAAGAGGTTGAAAGTAGTGATTGAAACTGTCTCTACAATTTTATTAAGCATAGAACTTTAAATAGGCAACTTGAAAACATAATTTGCAAAAAATCAGCATAACAAAAATTCAAAAAATTAAAATACCTCGACAAACTAAAAAAAAATTAATAGAAATTTTAAGTTAAAAAAAGTAGATTCACCCTAAAACTATGCAGCTTATTGTGTTAAAAAATTGTAGTTGTAACTAAAAAAAAATTCAACACTCCTCCTTTGATTCAGTTGCTGCAATCTAAAAATGTAGATCCTCAACTTATGTTTGTGCTTGAAGATTATTCTTAAACTTGCACACTTTCCTAACATGGCATGTACCCTATCCTTTAGTTTGTTCTTTCTCAACCTTACAGTTCATTTAGTTTTGTTCTTCTTCGTAAACAAAACGGACTGAATTTTCAATGGCTTCTTCCTTGGCCTTTCCTTCCCCTTCTTCTTTTTCTACTACTCTTTTCTTCCTCTCGCTCTTCTCCATCGGAGAGAAATTGTGTTGTGTGATTCCTTTAAACTAAACCCCCTTAACAATAATTAATCTGGGTTCACCTTCCTTTTTTCATAAAGGAAAAAATGCATGGTTCACCAGTGGATGATGAAGGAACTTAAGGGGAGAAGCTTTAGAGATAGAGAGGGGACCTATGTGATCTCCCTGGAATTACAAATAGAATGGGAGAGGGGATGAGTCAAGAGGAATGAAGGGATAACCAGAGAAGAGGAGAAGGGAATGACAAGGACTTTCTGGTGGTGGTGGTTCTTGCAGCAGAGGGTGAGTGGTGATATGGTGGTTCGCCAGTGGATTTGTCAAAAAAGAAAAGGAAAACAAGTGTTTTTTTTGGCAGTTTAAGTTGAAATGAAATTTAATAAGCAGCAATTAATTGTGATGGTTTGAACTTATTTTTTCCCCTCTCGTACCTTTCAAAGAGAGAGCACACTTTTGTGCCGCGTCATGACTCGAGGGTGCATATATTCCACTTTGAAAAAGTTTAGGGGTAATAGATATGTAACTAAAAGTCCAACTCAAGTTCAAGGGGGTACTTATGCTTTCTTTTTTCTTTTCTTTTCTTTTCTGAGAGCGTAGTAACAGTGGGATCTTGTGCTTTTCCCAAAAAATTTATTGATCTTTTCAGGGAAGAGAAACACCTTGGTCCCAGAATCTTGATAATTCTAGCAATTCAGTCATCTCAATGACTCAATCTACTTGGTGATCACCGTTCATGACTTCTTAGGGAAGTTAGTTGTCTTAAATCAATTTAAGTTCTAGCATTTAGAATCAAATGTGGTTTAATCATAGACATGAGACATGAGGATACCTCGCATAATAACCACCTTCTGGATCATTTCCTACATCATAGAACAAGCCACGGAAGTAAACAAAGATGGATCGCGGAATATCTGGAGGGATGAAGTGGGATTGCATTTTCTGTGGAGGAGCATAGGGAGGAATTGTAATTGAACCATCCTTCAAACACACATGATTTCTTTGTCCAAAAGTTTGAACTAAAGTTGAACGCTGGAGCAACGGAAGAATTCCCCTCCCAATAGCTTTTTCCTCCTGCAATTGCATGAAGTGATCAGATGTACCACACACTCTCAGTCCTTAAGGAATGATGGAAATTCACAGTTAGGAAATAAGAAATTGTGAGTAACCTTTTAGGATCTCCACTACCTTTTTAGCGAAATACATTTTAAAGATAATTTGGATGTGCATATCCATTAATTTGTGTTTTGTGCGTGCCAGAAAGAGAGTAAAAAAGAAAGTGTAGAGAGAGAGAGGAAACTTAATTCTCACTTGATAATGAAAACAAGCAGCAAAATCGTGCGGGACAATGAAGAAGTGATCAGCACCCTCTGTCCTATTCCAATAAGGCCAGTTAGAAGCAATAAGTTGTATTGCGCTCCTCATCATTCGTGGTGACTTGAAGGGTAAAGGAAGGCCATTTGGTGTCAGGTCACAAGTGGTGTAAACAGGGGTGTAGAACCAATCAGCTTCCTCAGGATTAAGGGTCCGTACAGGGCTAGATAAGAGGAAACGATGCATATAGATCTCTGCAGCAAACATGTGACTCAGACATCGTGGGTCTTTCTGAAGAATTTTCTTGTTGTATTTGCTGGGAAGCTCATATACAAAAACTTTTAACCTCCCAACAGGATCATCTTCCAAGACATCACCAGCACTACCTGAATTGCAGAAATGGAAGGAAAGTAGATGACTTTATAGAGTTCAAAGCAAGTGTTCATATCCTTATCGGCTAACCTAATTTAACATGCTAAAAGACAAGATCATGTTGTCAGACGTGCAAAGTGACTGATAGGAAAATCATGCTCTATAAGCCTTTATTCTAAAAGATTTAGCATCTTAGAAGACTCAGAAAAATATACGTATATAAAATCTTTTTGCAGTATACATTATATCACAGGAGAACTTTTCATTTTGGTAAAAAAGTGTTGCTTTACACTCAGAAGGATGACACTCCCATAGCACTTGTAACATTAAAAGTTTTCACCAACATAATATATACGATGTTGCAACTATCATCCATCCAACTCCATATCTTTTAACTCCCGGCTAAACACACATAGATAGACCAATAGGTCCTAATGGGATTCTTGTTAATAGTATAAATTGACCAAAAAATAGTATAAAACTATCTATACCACCACAAAGTTTCCAACCTTCTCTTTTTCTTGTGAAGAAAATGTTTTCAAGACATCAATCCAGAAAAAAACATGTAAGGAAAGATCAAGGTGATGAAGGTCAAGCAATTCACTTTTTGAAAGAGCACAGGACATTGAAACACAAAACTCTCTAGCGCCATTTATCAAAGAGCAGACTTGGCACAAAAGTTGTAACATCTCACTTCTTTAGGTTCTACCATTAGGATCCCTAGCTACCTAGAATCCAGCAAACACACATCTTGGCCAATGGTTACTGGATGTCTTCATCCTGTTGCAATTTCCTAAAAGTGCCTGCAAGCATACCACTTAAGCTTTTCCTAGATGTTAAAAAGGAAGTTTCCTCAAACATAATGGCAACATTTAGGAAACAAGTTACTCCCCAAACCTCATTTAGCAGCTGAGCCATCAACCTAGCTAGAACAAAAGTAAATCTTCCAACTCTTCAAATCTAAAGCACAAATAGCTGTCAGAAACTTACATATCGGAGACCATACATACTACAAAGACCCACTCTCTTGAGAGGCAAAATCCATCATTATCTGATCAAGGTCTGGACGTTAGATTTAAGATTTAAAACCTTATGACGGAAAACCACTATCCCCAATACTAATCAGATAACTAACGCCTCACAAAAAAAATTGTCTACTCAGTTGTCTTCCTCACACTCTTTAGTTGTAGTGTTGTACTGCCGTGCTACCATCGTAAGGTATAAATCCTTGAAATAAAAAAAAATGTTTGATAGGAGGGAATAATCATATATTTTTTTTCTCCTTTTTTTTAATGAAGAATGATCACCTACTTTAATCACCATCCAGGACAAATATAAGCTGAATTGATGCCAAGGGCTGTAAATGGGTTCATCAAGCTGAATATCGAGATGACTAGGTGTCTCAGAGTTAATCGAGACAATTTCTACAAGCATGAGGCTGAGTCAAAACTCAAAAATTTGATTCAAGTCCAATATGAGAACTGAAACATGATATGAGTTCCTTAAGTAAAGGCTCATTTGGCACTCAAGATTTACATTACAGAGTTTGAAGGGAGAAAAATACATCTTTTTCGAACTCCAGATGAATAGATAGATCTTATACTTTGTGTCTTTGATGTGCCTATTCCGAACTCAAAGAATCAAATCTAAAAGCAAATTGAAAAAACTATACACAACGACTAAAAAGAATACAAGTTAATTTTAATCATCTTATTAATACAGAGATTGACTAAAGAACTTTCAAGCAGAACACCTCACTAGTTCTGTCGGCTTAGTTCTAAGACAAGCTCCAGTTTTTGAGCTTGTTTTTACAAATCAATCTGAACCAAGATTCACTGAATTTTGGACCGAATTATTTAAGCTAGATGTTAGAGCTCTAGTTGTGAAATCTCCAGTGCTACTATCTATTCCTTTCCCGCTCACCTCACTACCAGTGTATCGCCTGATCCACGCCACATATATTCGGGATCTAAATGATCTTGTCAGCATCTATCAAGGATGTACAAAGCTAAGATACTGAAAATAGACCAATATGCAGAGAGACTATAATTGACCTACAAAATCCTATCCATCTCCTTTACTCTAAAACCTTCTAAATTGTGTCCAAGTAGCCCCATCTTCTGTCTATGTGAAGAATGTGAGGTTAATGTTCAAAGGGCATCATGTATCACAGTCAGGGTGTAAATCACAATTTAGGTGATTTGCCTAAACAACTGATTTTCGGGTCTAACTAGTAGGATAAGATCAATAAACAATGCCCAGGTATTGGATCGGAAAACACATTTAAAATATAGACATCATCATTATACAAGCAGCTAAGCAAGTCAGCTATAACCAGACTATGTCACCATTATATATTAATTTGATGCTAAACCACCACATATTGTATGTATATGGAATTGCAAGGTTGAAGTTAACAAAGTAACAGAGACACAGTTACGCAAGACTTGGAATTCATGGATGACGCCAGCATAATTCACCTTGAAGCTCAAAAACACAAACCTACTGAAAACAAAGTTAAAGTTTCAACCTTTACCACTAAGGGCATATGGCTATGATCACCTGGATTCAGATTCAGAACCAAAACCAGCTGAATCTAAAAAAAATGCAATTTTTTTCTCCAGTTCACATAAAAACCCTAGCTTGTGATCTAAATAGAGAAATAGTTACCTGAAATTCTCTCAGTACGTTGAGTCTTATGAAATTTGAAGGCTTGAATTCCTAACAAGAAAGCAAAATGAAGAAGCAAAAGAAAACCCCATCTCCAATTCCTCATCTTTGAGCAAAATAAACAAAGCAGTATACAAATGAATCAATAAAAATGACAACTTTAAAGCATATGTCAGCTTACAAATTTGTTAATAATAATAAAAAAAGACAAGAAGAATCTATAGTTGTAGGGTCAATAAAGAGTAGTTGTTGTTAGAGAAGTGTTTTTTATTTCAACAACAAAGACAGCTACATGAAGAGACAATGAAATGCTGCTGATTTTTTAAGAAAATTCAGAGAAATTTGCTTCAAGAAAAAGATAGAAAAGGTAGGTCAAAGGGAGTTTTTGTTTGTTCCAATTTGGTTGTCACTTCTCTAGGAAAAAAAAACATATTTCTCCAACTCTCAATCCTATGTTTCAATCGATTAAATTTATTTCACATATTGAGCTCATTTAAAGATAATATTTTTAATTAAATATTCTCAATACACTATGCTTAAATACAAAAATTGTAATTAAAATAAAACAGTCTTATTACTACGATCCAACTCCTAATGGCTTTTACGGGTGCAGAGGTACCGCCGATCTAGAACAGTATAAAACAGGTAATATATCCAATAATTCATATATATAATTTCACGCACACTTTGGGTCTGCCCAAAAAAAAAAATACAATTAGGTAATTATTAAATGTCATTTTTTAGATTGTTTATATACTTCCCCATTTCTATTTAAATTTTATAGTTATTAAAAATGATTATTTCTTAGTATTGTAATTTATAGAATTAAATAAATAACATTATTATTTTTTTATTTTATCTTTGAAAGTTATTATGTATATTCATTTGATCAAAGTAGGAAAAAGTAATTAGTTCATGTTCATTAGTCTAGTTAATTAATTAAAAATAAATCAAATAGATGTTCATTTATTAAAAAATTAACTTCAAGAGAATATTCAATAAAAATATAATGATACATTACCAATTTTTTTAAGAGACGTAAAATCTAAAATAATGACAATTAAATATAACAGACGAAATATCGTATATTAATTTTCTTTGCAATAGTGGTGCATCCATTTGCCCCTGTATCAATAGATATAAAGAAATTGTGGCAGTAGAATGAAGTACTGTATCTCATTAATACAAGTGAACTAATGTATCAGTGGTACAAAGAGAAGTTCAAATAATATTGTATTTACTAATATAGAGCGAATTTCAGAAAATCAGACTATATTTGGTAATTTTTTAAACTCTCGCTATATTTGATAAATATAATAAAAATGTTCCATTTATTGTATATGGTCCAGAGTTTTGTGGCCTTTCCTTTTGTGTTTTTTTTCTTTTGTTTATTTGTTTTCTAATATACTTTTTCTGGGTTGGGCTACTTTTGGGCCTATTCCCTATAAATGAACTTTTTTATTGGGATAAATTATTAAACTACACTATATATTTTTATGTATTCTCATTTAATTTCTACTTTTTTATAAAAATACAAAATTCTTATTTTTTACTTGCTAGATATTTTATTGTGAAAGAACTCAAACCCACTTTTTTCATCCCCAAAATCTTGCTATAATCTTTTCTCATTACCAAATCAATTATCGAATTCAAAGCAATTTGATTTTCAAACAATTATATATCTCCCCTCTTTTCACTCACACAATCAAATCAGTTATCATATTAATCAAAATTTGAATTTCAAGAGATTTTTCTCTCCAATAAACAAATTTCAGATCTGTAGATATTTTTATCTTCTTCAATTTTCTTCTTCGTTTTTTCTTGTTTCATCATTTTGTCTAATACATATGAACTCCTTCATGTTGGATTGGAATTACTCAAATAGCTACACCTAAGACGAATCAAATCTTTGATTATGATAATCTCCAATGGACAAAAAAACAGATCTAAAAGATTACATGATCCTTTAACAATGGCAAATCAAAGTTCAGAGAAGGCAAAAGCGAAAAAGGATGTACCTGCAGCATCGAAAGCAAAAGTTGAAAAACAACGAAAAAAATAAGCAAAAAGGTTGCCCTGCCATATCTCAACATACACTATCCAGTGTATGTATTTTGAACCATGTTAGTATATATTTATTTTGTTTTAAATTCATGTCTTCCCCTGTTGAACTATTGAATCCACAATATTCGAGGGGGAATTTGCTTAAGATATTATGCAACACAAAAGCGACGGTCTGTAACTATTGAATCATTTTTTCTTTACTTACATATTTGATCTGTTTTTATGATGTATCTTTTTCCTTTTTGTAGTGACTGCAAAATATTTTTTGTTGTTTTTATTAAATTTCTGAGCGATGAAATCAGCATCCCATCTAATGATTTTCGAAGTGACTATCTTCGTACAAGGTATGCAACAATGTTATGAAAGTATTGTCTCAACAAGGTCAAGACGGGATATGTTAGCAAGAAGGATGATCCTACAAGGCCGAAGAATGACTACACTCCACCAATAAAAGTTGATCTTGTTAATTTAGAATAGATTCTTATGTATCGATTCACCGACAGTTCTCTATGATCTATTGTTTTTAAGATACATTAATTAGTGTTTTGAGTATTGCTTCCCTTTTTGAAGATACTACTTCTAAATGTGAAGAGTTTTTATATTGAAAATTGTTTATTTCGCTTTTCATTTTGTTTTCAGTATATTTAATACGTTGTTAAATTTTATCGCTTATAACTTATAAGTATATTACATATCACTATAGTAGATATTATATTATTAGCAGATACAAAAATTTTAAACTTTTATTATGTATATGATACATTATTACTTTCGATATAATAAATTTGTATGCATCACAATACCTAATACTATATTTTTATATCTGATACAAATTAGTTAATTTTTAATATGTTAGTACCTTATAACATTATGTCTCTTATAAATTTTGTACAAATGACTACACTTGATACTATATTATAAGTTGATACAAATTTGTCAAAAAACATATTATGTATATGATACACAATTATTATTTATCACGCTTTCAAAATCGCAAATCGATGATACTATATATTTACAATTGTTACAATCCTCTTAATTTGTAATATATTTAGTATATTTTAATATTATGTCGCTTATTCGATGCACAACACAACTCTAACATGATACATATCACAACTAAGACTGGCTATTGGACAGGACCGGGTCAACCGGACCGGTTTTATCAGAACCGGTATCGATACTGGATTTTTCTTACCGAATTTTCTTACCGGTACCGGATCTTACCGGACCGAATTTACCGAAAAATCTAACATGTTCCGCCCAGTCCGTTAGTAATCGATTAGGAACCGGGTTGGACCGGTTTGAACCGGGTCTTACCGGTTCATCCGGTACCATTTTTTTTATTTTTTATTTATAAATTTTAATTATTTTAATTATTATATAATATTATATATTTATATTGAAAACTTTAAAGTTTATATAAGTTTGAAATTGAATTTAAACTTTAAAGTTTATATTGAATTTAAAGTTTGAAATTGAATTTTTTATATTGAATTTAAAGTTTCAAATTGAATTTAAAGTTTAAAGTTTATATTGAACTTAAGTTTGAAATTGAATTTAAAGTTTAAAGTTTATATTGAATTTAAAGTTTGAAATTGAATTTAAACTTTAAAGTTTATATTGAATTAAAAGTTTAAACTTTAAACTTATATTAAAATAATTAAAAATTAAATTTGTAAAATGACATGAATTAAATAGAAGAGACTATTTTAAAAGAAAATCAAGGCGAATAGCCGTATATTTATTCAAATAAATAAATTATACAATACAAATATTAGAAAGAGAATAAGAGTACATAATTTAGGAGAAATTGAATATTAATTATTATACTAACAATTGCATTTTTTTTTAAATTCTTTTTGTAAATTTAGTATCATTTGAAAAGAAAGATTTTTTGGAATTGGCATTTGTCGTTCTTCTTCCATTGCTTCCATGTCATCATCACTATTCTCACCAAATATTTCATCTATTTGGTCTTCTATTTGGCTACTTAATAGTGGTAGTCCGGTGTTTCTTCTTTCGGCATTGACCCAATCTCGAAACAACACCGATATTTTCAAACTGTCCTTTGCTAATGAATATCGATCATATCCAATCATAAATCTCGCCGCACTAAAGGCTTGCTCCGAAGCGACGATGATGCTTGAATCGCTAGCACATCTCGAACAATCCTAGCAAGGGTCGAAAATTGGTTTTCACGATTCTTCCACCATATTAATATTGGAGGTTGAAGTTGTCCTTCTTCATGTCTAATCTTTTCCCGTGCCTGATTGAAATATAAATCAAAATCATTATTAGTAGACTCATCCATCCAATCATCCGTATCATCACTTTTAGGCTTAGAAGATGGAGGTTCAACTATTGGAATATTTATTTCCATAACTTTATATGCATTATATAAATCTCTAACTTTTGTATAAATGCTACTTTTACATTGTTCAACACTAGGAGTTTCATCATCTTTAATTACTAAATTTACATAAATTTTTTCAACCATTCTTTCAACACCTCTTAATTTATAATTTGGGTTGAAAGTAGTAGCAGTCAAATAGATTTGAGGAATAGGGAAAAAATATTTTTTGAATTTTTCAATCATAAAAGCAAGTGAATCTTTAAATTGATCTTTTCCTTTATATTTTGCAAATTGAGATGAAATAGCACAAATATTTACTAAAACAGAAGAAATAGTAGGATAATATTGACCAGAACATGCATTTGTTGCTCTATAAAAAACACTTAAAAATTCAATCAGTTCTTTTGTATTTTGCCAATCTTCAAAGCCAATTCTTAAACTCGGGTCCGCATTATGAGCATTAAAAACTAATTGTATCGGTTCTTGATAAATATAAGCAACTTGAAGCATTTCAAATAAAGAATTCCATCTAGTGCATACTTCTTTTGGAACTTTTCTATATGCAAGTCAACATTCATTACAACGATTTTTAAATTCTGTAATTCTAGCTTTTACTTTAGCTTTAAAAATTCAATTACAAGCAAGTCTAATTTTTTCACAATAAACTCCAAATTGAGAAATATCATTTTTTACTATTAAATTATAAACATGTGCGGCACACTTAATATGAAAACAATCAGTATCAATTGGACAAAGTCTACTTTTTAAATAATCAACGGCTCTTAAATTATTAGAAGCATTATCTAAAGTGACACTCATTATTTTATCACATATTCCATAATATTGTAAAATAGAGCCCACTTTTGATGCTATATAAGAACCGGTTTTAGTTTCTTCAACATATTTATACGCTAATATTCGTTTTTGCATGTTCCATTCATGGTCAATCCAATGGATAGTAAGTGTAAAATAATCGTTACCATTAGGACTACGTCCCATATCAGAAGTAATATATAATCTACCATCATAATAAGCAAATAAACAACAAAGAAAATGAGAATATTCTTTTTGATATTTAAAAAGATCACTTTTAATTGTATTTCTTGGAATAACTTCATAATCTGGGTTATATAATTCTCGAATATAATGAACAAAACCAGGATGTGAAGGAAATAAAAAAGGTAAATCACAAACAACAACCATTTTAGCTAATTCTCTACGATCTTTTTCTTTATTATACGTGCGGTGTGCTTCGACTAGCCGGGTTAGACATATTTAATACACTTGAATCATATTAGAACCTTCAACACCCATAGAACTTTCGGGTATGGGTGTTCCATTTCTATTAGCTCTTTCTATATCATCTAGCCGAGCAAATTTTTTATTACACTTTCTTAAATGTGTTCTTAGTCGTCTCGTTTCCCCTTGTGTACCCGTAGTTACATGTTTCATTATCAATTTACATTTAGTGCAAGTAACAGTAGTTTTTGCCTCATTTTGTATCAAAAATTTTCATACTAAAAATCTTTTAACACGTACGGCGGTGATATTTAAAAAAGTAGGTAAAGGAGGGACTTCGGTAATCGGACTAGTCGGGGTAGGGGTTTCTTCATCTTCCTCATTTATTTCTACTTCTTCTTCTAATTCTTCCTCAAAATTAGTATAATGTCTATTTAAAGACTCATGATCTACTTCATTTTCGGAATTAAATTCAATAGGTCCTGGTGACGTAAAAAACAATTCATTAACACGAGTATAATCATTAGTATTAACTAAATATCTAGGTGGCAAATTTTTAGAACTAGAACTATTTACTCCTCTCTTGTTAATTTTTAATTCCGACATTGATCTTTTACCACTATTTTTTTCCGAATTCATGTTCAAATTTAAAATAATTAAATATTATGAGAAAAACAAGCAAAATAATATAATAAAAGAGATAAAACAACTTAATTAATAAATAAATAAAAAATTAAAGTTGAAAGTTGGAACGAATGTACCAAACGTCTACGTAAAGGTAGACGTATAACCAAAGCCGGATTTGAGAGATGCCTATTGTAGCTTTCGAAATTCAAACTCCAACTCAATATCACAATATAATAATTAATAATTTATGAGAGATTTAAAATTGAGACTTTGAGAGATTGTATAAGATTGTATAAGATGTATAAGTAGTGAATTTGTGATTTAAAATGGAAAAAGAGGGTATATTTATAGTGTGAATGGGTTAGAAAGGGGTGGGGGGTGTTATTTGACCGTTTTGGGCCCCAGCCCAACGGCTAGAAGGGCCCAACGGTCGAAATAACGGCTACCTTATAAAAAAAAACGGATAAAAAATCGGGAACCGATTAGGTAACCGGTCCGGTACACTAGCAGATCGGTTTCTTACGGTTCAATCGGTATCGGACGGACCGGTACGGGATCCGGACAGGAACCGGACCGGACCGGGTCAAAACCGGTCCTCTTGCCAGCCTTAATCACAACACTTGATACTATATTATCCGATACAAAAAATTTTAAACAATTAAGTATCAGATTTATTATGTTAAACAAATCAATGCAATATAATAGTATTTTCAGTACTTATTAACAGTTACAAATTCATTAATTACTTAATCAATACAATATATATTTTAAAAATAATTTTGTATCAAACACAAAATAATACAAAATTCACTTTATCATAAATTAACAATAAAAAAATATAGGTAAACTTAAAAACGTAATATTTTAATTTATTGAATCAAAAATTAGTAAACTAAAAGTACTTTTTAATATAAACATTTGTAACAACAGAAAGAAATGTTATAATTTGAGAATTATTTGATCTGAAAAAATAAACTATTCCAAAAAAGTATTGACTAGATTCCTCTTTCGGGAAGAAAGTACAAGTTCTTGATTGAGGCCTTCTTGTCCACACCGTACACAACAATTCGTGTTTGATGTTAGTTTTTCATCTGATTCTTTCTTTCTTTTTTTCCCTTGATCTATTGGGCATTCTTTTGTATCTTGGTGGTAAGACAACTTCTTTCAAAACACATTTTGAAACCGACCAATCACTTTTGTCCGGCATTGATTTCATTGGAACTGCATAACACACTAATACATACCTGTAATTATACCAAATATATTTATTATTTAATGTTTATTGTATCATTCCAAAAAAATAAATTACACTTCAAGATACATTATTATAACTCGCTCAACTGATCATATATACTCTTAGTTTATCATACATATTAATGTTCCCATAGTTTTACATGTTTTAAATACATATAAAAGGAATGATACAAAACACATCTATATCTATCACAATTATCCGTTTCTATGCATTGATACATTAAAAGAGCGAATATTTCAAACATATATGATACTTTGTAATTATCAACCAATGATACACAAATCTAAACACCTTACACATACAACACAACAGCCAATACATAAGATGCAACCTAATTATGAATATAGTTTGCAAATATATGTTTATCATGAATAATATAGTAACAAAAAAAAAAATCAAAAAAACAAAGAAAGTTATATGATCTGTGTATTACAAAATTATTTGTTCACATACCTTTTGTTAGCAGATCTTTTAACTCATCTGCAATGGCGAAAATAAGATTCACGAATAAAATATTTTCCCCAATCACTATTTCATAACTTCTGTATTGCTCGTACCTAACATCACTTCTCATATTCTCGAATTCCTTAACAATATCAAAACATTCATTATAAATTCTTCACAAATTTTTGCTGCAAATTTTCTTGAATCAAGTTTCTGCAGTTTTTTTTGAAGAACAGGGAGACCTAATTTGAAATTTTAATTTCATAGTTATGTTACCTTTTTGGGATAAACTGATTGATAGAAGCCTTTTTGGGATAGAGTGATTGATAGGAGAAAGAAACGTATGCTTGATTTGTGGGATTCAATTATATTTTCTGTTTTTAGTTCCTTATTAGCGCAGTAAATTGATAACAAAAATGTCTAAATTAGTGTATCCGCCCTCACAATTATGTATCCGAAAGGTATAAAAAAAAAAAAGGAATTTTTGTAATTAAAGAAAGAGTAGGGATAGGATGTAATTTGTCTTTTACACTATGTGATTTGCATAATTTTTACTTTTTATTTTTAGTAAAATCAACTTGGATTAAGAAAAAATTACACGAATAAGTAAATATATACTAGTTAATTACTTCACATAATTATAGTTTAGCTAATTTACAATACCATTAACATTTAGCGTTAATTATGTGTGCTGCTGTTCGAGTTTATATGATTTGTCATGTTTGTATAATTCGCTATGAATAATTCTTCGTTTGATTTGTATTTGTACATGATTGTTTGTATTCGTATATGATGGTGATTTCTTTTGATTTTTCAGTTTTATCATCAGATACATTCAAAAAAATTATAACTTTTTAAAGTTTGTATAAACGTGTAGATTTCAAAATTCGTATTCAAATTTTTATATTTTTTTCTTCTATGCATTTATATCCCGCTTCCTTATGTCTAGTATTTAAACTAATTTAACTTTATTTGTATAACTTTTGTATAATGTAATTTGCATAATATAATTTGTATACATGCTTAAAGCTTAGATATTTCTGTTTATATAAATTCGTTGTTTTGAATTTTATCATATTTATATAATTTCGGAAATTGAATTATTCCAAAAAACGGATTCAATAGATATGCGTTGTACCCATATTTGTAAATTGTATATAGTTATTCTAATGGTATATTTTCTATTTTACTTGTAAAAAATATATGAGTACAAAAGTCTACCAACATAATTATATTATTATAAATACGAACGGAAATAATTCAATTATATCAATATACGTGAATTATATAAACGTAATTGTAAATTATACAAAAAAGTAAGCTATAATTACAACTCGTAAATGTGTAAGCTATAATTAATAAGCCTAATTGAATTTATTATTGTGGATATTTGTGATTTCTCCTTAATTTTCTGTTCTTTCCTCTTTTTTTCCCCTTTGTGTTTTCATAAAATAATGTTATTGTTGCGTAAATTTCAATTGGAAAAAAAATTATTTGTATATGTTTACTAATGTGTGACATACTATATATCTGACTATGATTAGTTAATGCATGTTTATTACATTGGAGACAACCTTTTTATATAGAGAATACATAAAAAAAAATCCTCAATTTGATAGCATAATTTACTTTAACACTTAAATCATACGAATATTTATTTTATCTTCTAATTTCATTTCATGTGAATTTAATATTACATACAGAGGACGTGACAAAAAAAAGAAAAGTAATAAAATTAAAGGCACATAAATCTTTTTTTTTGTAAAAAAATAACGGTCCCACTAACACTATATATATTATGTTAAACAAATCAATGCATCCTACCCCAACCTCGACCTATCAGGAGCGGTTCAAACATTTTAGTAGCCTAAAGCAAAATTAAAAGAGGCCTTAAACTTGAATAACTTTTATACAATTGATTTCTTCTAGTTTTCATTTGATAATATAACCATTCATATTTTAAATTATTTTTCATGAGATATAGTACTCCAAATATGTCAAATTTCTTCTAATAATTCCTTCATTTTTCATGAAAAGTTTATTTTTTTCTACAAATAGAATTCAATATTAATAAAAAGTAATAACTTATAACCTATTTTTACTAAAAATGAGGCCCCTTAAATTTGGGGGCTTAAGACACATGTCTTTTTTTTTAACATTGTCGAGCCATCCCGGCGACCCATCATCTTTCTCCTTCATCAAACTCTACATTCTATACATTTTTTCGTTACATAAACATAGAAAATCACATTCAAAACCCACATAATTTTATTTATCCTTTACTTTTGAGATTCGATTTTTCTTAAAAAGTAATTATTCATCTAACTTTAAACGTTACTTAATCTACACCTGAATATGCATTAAGAAGTGAAATAAGAAAAGTAACAGGAAATCTAAAAAATTAGTATATCATTTTTGCATAATTTAAAATCGTCAGTGTTGATATAAATTGATAGTTTCAGCTAGTTGGAAAAAAAGTATGGTGACTGATATAAGTATTGATGGAAGTAATAGTGGATAATTACGAAGAAATGAAAAATACAATAAATCAATCAATGTGAAATTTTGGATATTAAGAAATTGACCCAAATCAAATAATGAAGAGGGTGGGTGAAGAGTGAAAATAAATTTTATAAAAGATATGAAAGTAAAAATAAACAAAAATATTTTTTTTGCAATTATCTAACATGACATCAATGTGGCACGGAGGTGTCACTTAGGTGGCGCGCGTGCACTTCACCCATGAGTATGAAACTGGTATTGTATATGTAAGGTGCTATCAAATTCACTTGCAATAAGATTAGGGGGTAAATAATTACCCATAAAGTTAAAATGCTAAAGTAAAGTAAGCAGCCAAATTCAGGAGGGTTTATGTATTTTCCCTTTTATATAAAATAACTTCTCGATACGTGCTTTGCACGTGTGTTTTTTTATGTGAATTTTAATAAATATATTAGAATAATTAAAATTCTATGAAAACATGTATATAATGAGTAATAAAATGCAACAATTACAAATAAATCTTTAATATCATGTCCAAGCAAAAGAGGGGGACATTTAGACGTTTCAAATTAATTCTTTTAAGCAACAAATAATAACTTTTGGACTTTGATTAATATTTAGCAAACTTTCAATAAAGTCACAAATAATTAATTTGAGCCCAAATAAGAATATAAACTTACGGCAATAATGCTTGAAGCAAAGTATCTAATATTTTTAAATTAAATATTTTGAGATTATGAATATGAAAAGATAAGAGTTATGGATATTATGAATGTAACAATTGAATAGGTAATTAGATATGAATATGAATATCGAAGCAAATAACTAGAAAAAATAAACAATAGGATATTATGTCTTTTCATTTTGCAGAATTGCACCCTTTTTAATTATTAATTTTTTTTAATCTATCATAAAGATGATACTTTATGTGATGAGCCATCATTCCACATTGGACACAATACATTGTTAAAGACCCATGTTCTACCATTTTGCACTTGCAAAAGGAAACAAACAGAAACACTCAAATAGTTACCAAAACAAGTTGCTTTGTGCTTAAAAACATTTTACAAATAGCTGTTGAAATTAAGCAAGTGAATCACAAAAATAACAAATCTCACAAGTAAATTATAAATCTGTCAAAATTGTACACAAACTTTGCACTACCTCGTGAAGGTAGAGAGGATATTTCTAAATACTTTACAGATTGAAAACATAGTAAAGTAATATTCATTAAAATAATTTAAAAGTATCCTAAATGCAAAGTTAATTTCAAATATCTTCAAGAAAAATTCAAAACTTTCAAAAATGAAAGACAAAACAAATACAGAGAGATTGATGAGAAAAATATGTACCATATGAAGGTGATCATCGACGAATTCAACGTGGGTTTAGCAGATGGATTAAATCATCTTCATGAACTTGATCATTTGTGTAAGTAATCACTTCCATTGTATCATTTTTGTCAATTTACAGAACAAAGAACAAAATGGAGAAGAAAAATAAAAAATTATTCAATACTCAAATAAATGGAAAAACTAGTTGATAAACAATGTACCTTATAAGAGGACTGAGAAGAGCTTCTTTTATACTGAAATCAGTTCTAGAAAATTGAAAATTATAACAGATTAAAATGACAAATATAATTAATATGTTTTTCTTCTTTTGTTAACTTCACTTGTGACAAATACAGTTGCTAATTATATGACTCTTGTAAAGTTTTTTATTAATGTTCATTTTTTACTAAAATACCAATTTCAATGTACGTGCGCCTCACACGTGTAGTCTACAATTATGATCAAATTTATATTTAAACATAACAACTACTTGATGTAAAGAGTAAACGTGAATGTAGTAGTTACGTAATTATAATAATTTATAAAATTATAGAAATCGAAGTTCACGAGCAAAATAAAAATTATAAAAATACTAGTTTTAGCGTATGTTTGTCTCGCACGTGCAGTCTACTAAATTAATGAACAAAATAAATTATAAAAAATGTATGTTACACAAGAAAATTAAAAAAGAGAGTAGAGTAGTACAAAGAAAACTTAGAAAAGGTTCTTTTATACTGAAAATCTGTTCTTGAATCTTGAAAAGTAATATCCTTGTCGTTAAAACATAATGGAAGGATAAATATAATTAATGCTTTTTTCTTCTTTTATTCACTTCACTTATAAGAGATAGAGTTGCAATTTAATTATGTGACTCTGATAAAAATTTCAATAATATTTTTTATATATAAAAAAACTCTAGTTTTAGCACATGTGTGTCTCTCACACAAGTCTACCATTATGGTCAAAATTATATTTAAACATAATAATTGATCGATGTAAATAATAAATTATGTATCTTTTACAAGCGAGTAAAAAAAATTGTGAAAAATAAAGATGATTTATGGAACTACAAAATATCCTAGATTTTTGGAAAAGCTTCTAGAATAATCTAGTGTAGTCACTTGGATAAGTATCTTGTAGAAATATCTAGATAATCTAGAGTAGCAGATAATGGTACTAGATTTTTTCTTGTAATGTTCTAGAGAAATTAGATATTTATAGATAATCATGGAATAGTCTAAATTTTGTAGACTATGATGATAGTCAAACTTATATTTAAACGTAAAAATTGCACGATGTAAATAATAAACATAAGTGTAGTAATTACATAATTATGATAATTTGTAATATTATAGATATTGTAGGTCACCAAAATATTAGTTTTAGCATACGTGCGCCTCATACGTGTAGTCTATGATCATGGCCAAGCTTATATTTAAATAGTCGTTGTAAATAATAAATAATGCACCTTATAGAAGAGAATAAAAAAAAAAGAGTAGAGTAGAGCAAAGAGGAGTGAAAAGATGTTCTTTTATACTTAAAAAACAGTTCTTGAAAAGTAACATCCACACCATTAAAATAGATTGGAGGTAGGGGTGGGCGTTCGGTTCTTCGGTTCGGTTTTATCAAATTTTGGTTCGGTTTTCGGTATTCGATTTTAGAAAAGTATGCACCATACTTATACCAAACTAATATCGGTTCGGTTCGATTTTTTCTACTTCGGTTCGGTTTAAATCGGTGTTTTTAAATCGTTTATTCAATGTAAATAAAAATAAAGTGGAAATATAATGAAGTGTTAAGAGTTTTATGTGCTTAATAACAATAAAAATAAAATAAATATGCGACGATATTTTTGGTTTCTCCCATACCTAAATGAATAAAGAAGAGAGCAATATAAGGACTCATGTACATAAACAGAAGAGGAACTAAATTGTCATTATAATGTTTTATCAGTAAAATATTTTTTTATCGTAATGGCTAGCTTAAGTAAAACATTTAAATAGGTAATGTAAATATTTTGAGTAAAAAATGTATAAGTATTATTAACTAAGCAATATAATTAAATGTTTTAAAATTATTTAATAAAACTTCGATTCTTCGGTGCACCGTAATTTTGGGACCCTTGCACCGAACTCCGAACCGAAGAACCGAAAAACAAAAACCAACACCGAACCGAAGAACCGACACCGAAAAACCGAAATAATTCGGTTCGGTTCATTTTTTGATTTTTCGGTTCTTATGCCCACCCTGGAGGGACATAAATAAAGTTCATATTTCTTATAAAAATAATAAACAATGTGCCTTACAAGTGCTAAAGGAACCAGACAAAAACAGTTACCAAAACAAGTTGTTATGTGTTTAATCGCATTTTTAAAACTAGTTGTTGAAGTCAAGCAAGTGAATCACAACAACAACAAATCTCACAAGTAAATTATAAATCTGTCAAAATTATGCACAGACCTTCCACTACTTCGTAGAGATAGATAGGATGTTTTCAAATACTTTACTAAGTGAAACATAGTAAAGTTAAAATTCATTAAAATAATTCAAGATTATCCTAAATGCAGAGTTTTCAAAGATCTACAAAAAAGATTCATGATTAACGATAAACATCATTCCCATTATATGAACATCATAAAGAAATGAAATTGATAAAAGATGTGCAAGAAAAACTCAGAACATTCAAAAATGAGTTTGTGTAAGTAATTGTTGGGTTTTAAAAGGTGTGAATGGAAAATGAAGAGTTGCGACTTTTATAAAGAGTTGTGACTTTTAAGAAAGGTTGCGACTTTTATGAAAAGTTGTAATTTTTATGAAAAGTTGTGACTTTTATGAAAAGTTGCGACTTTTATGGAAAGTTGTGACTTTTATGAAAGGTGACGACCTTTCCGAAAGATTGTGAATTTTCAAAGGTTTGTGACCTTTTCGGTAAGGCACAATAAGAACCTTTTCGCACTACCCTTTGTTTTCTATAAATTGAGGGATTTCCTTTTATTTTAAACATAGAATTTATGAATTTCTTCTTCTACTACTAAATCTAGTATTCTAAGTGTACTTTACTGCCGTTGAGTGACTCGCTGACACCAGAGTTTTTGGTATCTATACTCTGGTGATTGAGATCATTTTACCCTGGGAGGTCATATTCCAAATCAAACCTCGGATACTAGAGGGATAATTTTCTTAAGGGGACACTGTGAGTTTAGTGGACTTGATCTTTTTCCTATTAAAATTTTTCCAGATTCTGGTACGTGTTTTACAAACTTTAGATTTGTGAATTAATTTTTGTTCTTCTGTTCTTCACTGGTTCATTAAACTTTGGTAACTTCTTGTTTCTGCAAAGTTTGTTGGAATCAGTAAGATTCTTTAAACACAGATTGACAACAATTCTTCTTTAAGAAAAATATTTCGTATATTTTTTCTAATCTGTTTCTGATCTATTTTCTCTACTATTTTTAATTTTCTAGTTGTGAAAATATTCTTAAACTTTGTTGTGTATTATTAAGTTCTTCAAAGTTTTGTTCTAAGCATCTTAGGAATACAAGATGAACAACAATCTTAAGGAAATTGTTATACTGTTAATATTTTTTTGTATTCTACTGATTGAGAATCTGATCATGGAAGTAGAAGATAAATGCATTACTTCTCCATAATTCGTTGCTTTGTTTAGCAAGGTCGAAGTGAGAATGTAACAGACAATTTTTGTGGTATTTCGTTTAAAGATTACCAGGTAACCTTCTTATTAAATTGTCTAAGGAGGAAAATAGTTTCTAAGAGTAATCATCTTTGATTTTTTTTTTTAATCATGTGTATCTTTGGAAAAAAAATAATCTGCAAACCATATGTTGTGGAATGAATTTTACTTGGCAAATATTGTTGATTTTAAAATTCTTTAGTTTGCAAAAATGAGAGATGCATATTTTTGTTTGATAAAATAGTATGTCAAAATGTTATAGTTGGAAGACTATTTGATAAGAAAAATATTTCTATGTGATGAAGAATATGTGTTATTCTGTTTGGAGAAAAAAAAAGACTTTTCTAGTTTTGTACTCCATGAGAAATGTTAGTGTGTCTGATTTTTGTAGACTAAAAACTTTTGTGGTTTTATACTCTGGATAAATTGGACTATGCAATTGGTTTGAAGAATATGAAAACTTCACATAATAAGTCAATGTTGTACTTTTGATTTTCTATAAACTTCAATGTAATATAGAAATAAATTGTACAATTTTTTTTTTTGGTCCTTATTGTTAGTATTTAAAATACTAAGTGGTATGTCTATTTATGATGGAGGAAATATACCAGTGACTTAGAATTTGTGATTTTGTTTCTCTATGGAATGAACTTTGAGATTTTGTAAACATTGTCAAAGAGAATTGCAACACTATAGTTCTTTCGTAGAATAATGTTTTCAACATTAAAATATGTGGAAAAACTATTTTCAAATACTTGAAACATATTTTTGAGATCACATTTAAAATGTGGGGGTTCTTTGCTTATGATTAGACTTGGTGTCTAATTTAACTTTGGAGTAAAAGATATGAAATTCAATGATACTTTTGTATTATGTTAGATCCATTAAATTCTTGGAGTATATTTGGTATTGTGGTTGTTGAGTTTTTCTATTACTAGTATATAGTGTGACTAGTATGAAACAACCAAATTATATATATACTTGTTCAAAATAATTGTGTTCTTTTAGAAAAGAAAAAAGTCACTTAAAATATTGTGATTTTTCATGAAAAGATATGTCTATTATAATAAAAGTATTTGCATAGAAATGAATATTGATGAATAGTCATTTGTTATGTTTTTGTAAAAGTAACATTTGAACTATATTGCCTTTATTGAATCCGATGAAACTTTGTTCATTGGCAGTTCTATAACAATTAAATTGAAAGTTATGGAAAGGTCCTTAAAAGGACATTTGACAAGGTGATGATTCTAAACAATGTTTGTATCGCACAAAATTGTAAGAAATAGGAACAAAATATTAGTGAGAAAAAAGCTACCTCGCGAAGAGCTTTTCGAACTCAATATTTTTATTTGTTCTTACTTGTTTGAGTCAATGTTTGTGACATGAACACTTGGGGCATGTCAATTACAAAACCTTGAAACTGATCAACTTAGAAGTTTTGTCTAACTTTGAGTGCAATAAATAAAAAATGTCAAGTTTTTGTGAAATCTAAGTTTGTTGAGCATTCTTATAAATCTGTTGAAAGGAATTCTAATCCTTTAGAATTGATTTGCACTGACATTTGTGATATGAAGTTAACACCATCTCATGGTGGAAAAAAGTATCTCGTAACTTTTATTCACAATTGCATTAGAAAGGACTATGTCTATTTGCTGAATGGTAAGGATGACGCAATAGAAATGTCTAGAAAATGTAATATCGAAGTTGAAAATCAGTTTGGAAAAAGATAAGAAGTGATAAGAATGGAGAGTATAAATCTCCTTGTGCATAAATATGTTTGGAAAATGAAATTATCCATCAAACTATTGCCCTATTCACCTCAATCTAATGAAAAACTGAACGTTGAAAGAAATGATGGATGCATTATTTATAAGTTCGGGTTGACCACAAAAATTTTGTGGAGGAACTATCCTTACTGCAAAAGGGAACAAAAAAAAAAGCAATTTTGTTTGTTCAGGACACAATCTATTCCATATGAGAAATGGAAAGGAAGGAAATCCAACTTGAAATATTTCAAAGTGTGGAGGTGTCTAGCCATAGTCTAAGTTCCTATTCCTAAAAGGATTGAAATAGTACCTAAGACTGTGGACTGTAAAATTAAACTTGAGTAGTCTAGTGAAAGGTCTAAACGACCATGGAAAGAACAAAAGGAGAATGTACTTAATAAAGAGATCAAGAGGCGTAGTAAATGGCAATGGACATATACTTCCTTCAAATATGATTTTGTAACATTTCTTGTGTTTTATTTAGACTCATTCTTTTGGACAAATGGTGTCAATAGTGAGATTGGTTCAATCTTGAGCAATCTTATTGAAGTTCGTTGATCTTCCTCTAGGAAATAAACTTTTGGGTTCAAAGTGAATCCTCAAAAGAAAAATGAAAGTGGATAGAACTGTTGACAAATATAGAGCAAGACTTTGTGTCAAAGGCTTTAGACAAAAAACAAGGTTTTGATCTTGTCAATATATATACTCGTTAGTAACTAGAATTACATCCATTCGGATGCTAAAATTATTAGTTGTGGTATATGACCTCCAAATTCATCAAATGAAATGTGAAAATAACTTTCTTAAATGTAGAATTGGAGGAAGAAATTACATGGAACAACCCGAGGGTTTTGTGGTTCCTGGTAAATAAAAAAAAGTGTGCAAACTTGTTAAGTCACATTATGGACTAAAACAAGCATCCAAACAATGACATAAGAAATTTGACCAAACCATGTTGGCAAATGGATTTAAGAATGATGGAAGTGATAAATGTTTCACATTAAAATCATAAGGTCATTGTTTGTTTGTATATTGATGATATGTTGATCATCAATAGAGACACTAATGACATAAATGTTACTAAACGTATGCTAGAAAGCAAGTTTGGAATGAAAAATATTGGAGTTGCTGATGCGATCTTAGATATAAGAATCCTTAGAACTCCATAATGTTTAACATTTTCACGGTCTCATTGCATTGAAAATGTACTTAACTAGTTCAAATATTTGGATGTCAATATTGTCAAGTCTCCAATAAATGTGAGCTTTGCATTTCAAAAGAGTGAAAGCAAAAGTGACTCACAATTGGATTGTGCTAGAGTATTGGGAAGTATGATGTATATCATGAAGTGTGCGCTATCAGATATAGCATTTGCTATTATAAACTGAGTCGGTTCATAAGTGATCCCAAATAAACTCATTAGATGAAATAAATAGAGTTTTGGAGTATTTAAAATAATACTTAAAACTATGTCTTGCATTATAACAATATCCAACAGTATTGAATAGATATAGTGATGCAAATTAGAATCATCGGACAAATGAAGTAAAATCCACGAGTGGATATATACTTACTCTTGGTAGAGAAGCAGTCTCTTGGAAATATTTCAAAAGAGACATGTATCGCTAGCTCTATAATGATCTTTGAGCTAGGTGCTCAAGATAAGGTCGGTGAATAAGTTGAAAGACTCCGGAATTTCTTGATAGATATTCTTTTTTTTGGCCCAAACTATTGGCATTAGTATGCGTACACTTTGATAGTCAAGATGCAATAGGTAGGGCATGGAGCATGATGTATAACGGAAAGTTTTGTCATATAGGACATAAAAATGATATCGTTAGAAAACTACTCTCTAGTGGAATTATCAGAATTGACTATGTAACGTCAAAGAATAATGTGTCGGATCCACTTATAAAAAGGCCTAACTAGAGAGAAAGTTTAAAGATCATCTAAGGAAATGGATTTATGGCTTAGGACAAGTCATCATGGCGGTAACTCTATCTAGAAGACTGGAGATCCCAAGAGCTAAATTCAAGGAGAAAAACAAAGTTGTGACTGACGGTTCGGCATTGTCATCAAACTCAATCCATTCTCATGATGAAGACAATGCTCAGGGACAAGAATACAACATTAAGGCTTGTTAATGAGTTAATAAAGCTTAATGGTTTTAATGATTTGCTAAGTTTGGCAGAGTTGACCAAATAGTGTATCTACGCGATAACACGGTTAGAAATCACCTATGTGAGTGTGAAGTGTAAGCCGCTTCAAAGAGGATGAATGTCAAAAGCCCATCTCTCTCTACACTCATGAAACCAGGAGGTGTTCATGGCTGAAACGAACACAACCGTAAGAACCATAAACGGTAAAGAGTTAATTGTGTGACATATGGTTGTCTATGTATACACCAAAGCTTGACGGTTCAAAGATATCGCATCTACCGATTGACCGAGTATATCCGACATATGTTCACTACGGAAAGTCCAAGGGGAAACCTACTTATCCAGATGCAATTAATTCTTGCTTGTAAAATATACAAATTGTCCGTTTCTTTGTCTTAGAGTCATTCCCCATTCATGCGGGGGATTTTTGGGTTTTAAAAGGTGTGAATGGAAAATGAAGAGTTGCGACTTTTATAAAGAGTTGTGACTTTTAAGAAAGGTTGCGACTTTTATGAAAAGTTGTGATTTTTATGAAAAGTTGCGACTTTTATGAAAAGTTGCGACTTTTATGGAAAGTTGTGACTTTTATGAAAGGTGACGACCTTTCCGAAAGATTGTGAATTTTCAAAGGTTTGTGACCTTTCCGGTAAGGCACAATAAGAATATTTTCGCACTACCCTTTGTTTTCTATAAATTGAGGGATTTCCTTTTATTTTAAACATAGAATTTATGGATTTCTTCTTCTACTACTAAATCTAGTATTCTAAGTGTACTTTACTGCCGTTGAGTGGCTCGCTGACACCAGAGTTTTTGGTATCTATACTCTGGTGATTGAGATCATTTTACCCTAGGAGGTCATATTCCAAATCAAACCTCGGATACTAGAGGGGAATAATTTCCTTAAGGGGACACTGTGAGTTTAGTGGACTTGATCTTTTTCCTATTAAAAATTTTCCAGATTTTGGTACGTGTTTTACAAACTTTAGATTTGTGAATTAATTTTTGTTCTTCTGTTCTTCACTGGTTCATTAAACTTTGGTAACTTCTTGTTTCTGCAAAGTTTGTTGGAATTAGTAAGATTCTTTAAGCACAGATTGACAACAATTCTTCTTTAAGAAAAATATTTCGTATATTTTTTCTAATCTGTTTCTGATCTATTTTCTCTACTACTTTTAATTTTCTAGTTGTGAAAATATTCTTAAACTTTGTTGTGTATTATTAAGTTCTTCAAAGTTTGTTCTAAGCATCTTAGGAATACAAGATGAACAACAGTAATCACCACCATTGTATTAACTTTTTCAATCAAGAACCTGTTACAGAACAAAGAACAACAGGGAGAAAAAAAATCAAAGATTATTCACTACTGAAAATAATGAAAAAAAACTTGTTGATAATCAATGTACTTTATACAAGACCGTGAAAAAGGAGAGTAACATAGAACAAAGAGGATTGAGAAGATTCAATTCTTGAATCTTGAAAAGTTAAAACAGACTGGAATGACATAAATATAATTATTAATGTCTCTTTTCTTCTTTAATTCACTTCATGACTGATAAAGAGTTGCAATTATTTATTTGACTCTTGTAAAGAATTGACTAATATTTTTAAAATTAAAATATTAATTTTACTGTACGTGTGCCTCGCACGTGTACCTACGATTATGATCAAACTTATATTTAAACGTAACAACTGCTCGATGTAAATAATAAAAGTAAACAGTAATTACGATAAGTTGTAAAATTATAGATATTGTTAGTTCACTAGTAAAATAAAAATTATAAAAATACTAGTTTTAGCGTACGTGCGCCTCACACGTATAATCTTGATTATGATCAAACTTATATTTGAAGGATCAAAATAAATTATAATAAACAATGTATATTATACAAGAGTGAAAAAGAGAATAGAATAGAACAAAGAACATTGAGAAGAGTTTTTTTTATACTGAACAATCAGTTCTTGAATCTTGAAAAGTAATATCATTACCGTTAAAACATATTGGAAAGCCATAAATATAGTTAATGTTTCTTTTCTTCTTTTTCACTTCACTTATGAGAGATAGAGTTGCAATTTAACTACGTGATTCTTGTAAAGATTTCACTGATAATTTTTTTTATATAAAAATACTATTTTTAGCATATGTGTGCCTCACACATGTAATCTACGATTATGGTTAAAGTTATATTTAAACATAATAACTGGCCTATGTAAATAATAAATTATGTATCTTAAAAAAGTGAGTGAAAAAAAGAGAGTAGAGTAGAATAAAGAGGACTGAGAAACGATTCTTTTATACTGAAAAAACAGAAATTGAAAACAGAATATCACACAACTATGAATTATAGTATTTTGTATAAGCAGAATATCAATGTCTTCATTTTCATCATTAGTTGAGATCTACATCTTCATTCAGTTCGTTGGAGCGTCTCCATCTTCATCAGTAGCATCTTGATCATGTACATTCGTCCTGATCCCTAGCAAGTTGAGCAGTGTCCCCTCCATCTCGAGTAGTTGTATCTCCATCGTGATCAGTTGCAGCCTCATCTTCATCAGTTCTGCCTTCATCGTGATCAGTTCTATCTCCATCTTGAACAGTTTTTTTCTATATCTCGTCTATTACCATCTCCATCTTCATCAGCATTAGCGCCTACGTCTTGTTCATTAGGATCCTCTTCATTACCATCTCCATCTTCATAAGCATTTTGCTCATTAACGCCCAAATCTTGATCATTACCATCTACATCTTCATCAACATTTTGCTCATTAACGCCCAAATCTTGATCATAAGCATCTCCATCTTCATCAACATTTTGCTCATTAACGCCCAAATCTTGATCATAAGCATCTCCATCTTCATCAACATTTTGCTCATTAAAGCCCAAATCTTGATCATAAGCATCTCCATCTTCATCAACATTTTGCTCATTAACGCCCAAATCTTGATCATTAGCATCTCCATATTGATCAACATTTTGCTCATTAGCGCCCAAATCTTGATCATTAGCATCTACATCTTGATCAACATTTTGCTCATTAATGCCCAAATCTTGATCATTAGCATCTCCATCTTGTTCATTATCGCCTCGAGAGAGAAGATGAAGCAATGTTACATCATTCCAGCAAATAAGCTCGTCCCTGCAACAAGAATACTCATTCAAATTAAACACCTTACAATTCATGTCACATATCTGTAGTACAGTCAAAAAAGTAGAAACTTACAATCTCATATCATTAGCATCTCCATCTTGATCATCATTTCGCCTATTAGCGACTAAATCTTGATCAACATTTTGCTCATTAGTGCCTTCATTCGATAAACAAAGTTTTTCCCTGCCACAAAAATACTCATTTGTATTAACCCTTACAAGTCATATATACCGCATAAGTGTACGTACAATCTCAATTTGTAATTAGAAACTTACCATTTCATACAGAAGATTCGAGCAAGTGCCATCTGAAGAAATCATTAATTCAGTATTTAATAACAAAATCGTCATGTTCATGAAAACAAAATGATCAATATAAGCTAAACAGATATGTGTAGAAGAATCTAAAACATTGAAATCAGTAGCATTAGTAGATGCAGAGTGAGAATCCATACAAGAAGAGGGGTTTCGTCGTCGAAGAATGCAACTCGAGTTGTGGTGCACTCATGGCAATGGATGAATTGAGTAGGAGCCATTCTTCCACAAAAAAAAGTTGAGTTGAAGACAAATATTGATACAAAATGGGAATGACAAGAGAATGTTGATATTTATTATTATATATAGAAAGGCCACTTCTTGATTCTTGAATTTACCGTACTTCAAAAAAGGAGGGAAAATCTGAAATTGCTTCACATTGAACAAAATTTCCACTTTGGAAGAAAAATAACACTCCGTTTTAAAAATAATGATCTAATTTGACTTGACACGGAATCAAATCAAATGATTCTTTTTAAAACAGAGGGAGTATTATTTTTTTCGCCCCTTAAGAAGATTTTATAGTTTTACCCTCCAAGACTTTTTTTGCATTCATATATATATATATATAAAAATAGTATTAAATTTCCACGGTGATATAAAATTTACTGAAACTATAGTTATGCTACGTGATTAAGTAAGCTATAGCTAAGGAGACTCATTATGTTTTAACTCTTAGTTATTTATGATTTTTTTTCTCTAAATATAATGTATGTGTTTTCCTAGTTAAGTAATTATCTTTTAAAAGAAAAGAAATCATAAATAGGGATTATGTACTAAAAAATTTATCAGGAAACGATAAATAGAAAATTTAAAATTAATTTTTATTTGAAAAATTAAATAAATAAAATGCCACATGAGATGGAATGGGGGACCGGGGAGTAGGACATTTCTCTTTTTTAGAGCTATTTATTTTATTCTTTTTTTAGTGCAATTTATTTTTACTATTCATTTTATCTCTAATAACAATATAACATTATTTGTTGAGGTAAAAAATGATTCTTTTATAAGGAAAAGAGAGAATGAAAAGTTAAGGTAGAATTTTCATCCTTATACATCTAAAGGATAATTATTTAAGTGGGTGTGTTCTTTCGATTTCTCATTTCGGTCGGTATTAGTTAAATAATTTTTTAAAGATTTTGAATTTAAATTTTGACATGGGATTGTTTTTGGTAGGAGATAGGGGTGTATATGATGGGGTTGATTCGGGTTTTTCAAATATCAAATCAAATTATTCGTATAAAATTTTTAAATTTATAAATCAAACCAAACCACTAAGTTCAGATTACTTTGGGTTTTTCAACCTCGGTTGGTTCGGGTTTTTCAAATACCAAACCAAATTATTTTGCCAAATTTTTAAATTTATAAATCAAACCAAACTAATAAACTTCGAATTTTTTTCGGTAAAGCTTGCATACAAACATATTATTAACTTGTGCTCCAAATATTTCTTTAGTCCAACCAAAATACAATTATCTAAGGTGTTTCTTAAAAAATAACAAAAAATATGAGATGAGTATTGATGACACAAAAATATTCAATAAAAAATAATAATAAAATCATCATATAATATAAACATTGTAAAGTTATAATGAAAATAATCATAATTTACAAGTACTAAATCATGATAAAATAAGTTTAATAAGTATTAGTTACATTACTAAATATTTAAGGAAAAATAAATTAGATCATATATTTTAATTGTCTAAACAAATGTAAAACTAAAGAACAAATATTCAATATTATTGTCATTCTTAATATTGAATTGATTTTCTTTTTGCATTAGTATTAATTTGATTTTGATTTAAGTTTTATTATAATCATAAACATATATGAAAAACAATCTTTATTGGACCATTCCGAATTCTAAGTTTTAAATTTAAAATAATAAATAAAAGATAAAAACTATGAAATAGTATAAGAAATATTTTAAAATGTTATCAAAGTAAATATTTTTGTGTATAAAATAAAATTTTAAAATTATATATATATAATATCGAGTTGGTTTGGTCTCGGAATGATTTTTTTAGTTAAAACCAACCCAATCCAAATATAGCCGGATTTTTTTTCAATACCAAACCAAACCGCTAATCGATTTTTTTTTCAATTTAACTCGATTTACAGTTAAATTTGATTTTCGGTTTTATTTTGTACACTTCTAGAATATTTTAATCCAAAGGGGACTTTCTGATGTCGAATTAATCAGCCCCAAAATAAATATCGAATCTTAAGAAAACAAAAAGACTTTTTATTGTCTTCAAACCATTTTTCAATTAGGCTTGTGCACAATTGGATTTCTTTTCCTGGCCTTCATGTTATACGTCAATATAGTAACCTGCTATATATTATGCTAAGATAGGATTAGTGATATTATTCTTCGTTACCACGGACCGTTTGATAAAGTATATAACTTATAAGAATAATATTTAATATGATATATTAATAACAAAAATATTATTATAATTATATTAGTTATATTGAAATTATTTTTTATATAGTATTTGATTAGGCGTATGAAAAATAACATTATATATATATATATATATATATATATATATATATATATATATATATATATATATATATATAAAAAGTGGTTTATATAAATATTATCCGCAATATATGGTGACAAGGATGTTTAATCATGATGCATGTATTAAAATCCTCTCTTATATCATAACTAGGAAACATAGCCGTGCTTCGCGCGAGTGTTAAAATATGTATGTTAGAATTAATTTTTTTCCGATTAATTAAAGTCCACTATACCATATTGTTTGATCTTATCATTATTTCTTAATTTTAATATTGTAGGGAAAAAGAAAAAAAATATCGCTCAATTTTATTTAATAGTTGGTTTTACCTTCAGTTATATTATCCGGTCATTTATACCGGCTATAATCTACAAACTTGTGATACGTACTCTTCAATTGGATAGAAAACTTTAAATCAAATAAAATTACTCATTTTAAAAAAGAATAATTCATCATCCAATGTTAACTCATGTCCAACCTCTAACTATCTAAACTCAAACAAATAAAACTCATGCTCGATTCATCTACCTTTATTTTGTTAGAAATATTTTTTTTAATGTGCTTTTAAGATGTCACAAATTTAAACATTAAGTAATTGGGGGTTATGAAGGTATAAACCCTAAACCCTAAACCCTAAATCCTACACTAAACCCTAAACCCTCCTGAAAAAATCAGATCAAAGAAGACAAAAAAATTAACAAATCAAAGAAACAAAGATGAAGAATAAGGAAAATAAAAATAAAATGACCATCATACATGTCTCAAAGTGGGTTTTATAGGTGTAATATTTAGGAGTTATAGTTTTTTATATTAAATAATTTGAAGGTTATGAATATGAAATGTTAGGAGTTATATATATATATTATTAAATTAAAAGGTTAGGAGGTGTAATGCTAATTAAGTAATTTATTAATAGCAATATATATATATATATATATATATATATATATATATATATATATATATATATATAATATTATTGTGTAAAGAATTTAAAAAGCCCTAAAAAAATTTAAAAAATAAGTATTTTTCTGATCATTGAGGCATGCCACATAGGCGGAATAAAGATCCTCATATATATATATATATATATATATAGATATATATATATATTGATTTCTCATGTATTAGTTATAGATAACATAATATTTAAATAAAGTTTATAACTAATGTTTGTATTAATTGTACATAAATTTTAAAAATTGTACCAAACAAAACAGTGACGGATCCAAATTTTTCGTTCAGAGGATTCTAAAAATAAAAGTATAAACATATAAATAAGTCTTTAGAAATAAGAGCTTGTTTAGATGAGCTTAAAAGCTGGTCAAACTGATTTAAAAGTCAGTTTTTGACTTATTAGAGTGTTTGACAAATATCAAAGTAACTTATTTTAAGTCAAAAATAATTTATTTTAAGCCAAAAGCTAAAAGCTAGGTGAGGACTGCTTTTTTTTTTCAACTTAAAAGTCATTTTATGTTGACCGTATATATTACCTTTTTACCCTTAATTCTTTTATTTTTATTTTATTTTTATTTTTATTATTATTATTATTATTATTATTTATTATATTATTATTATTATTATAATTAGTAGTATTATTAATATTTTATTATTTTATTATTTATTTTATTATTCTTATTATTATTATTATTATTATATATTATTATTTTTATTAATAATATTTTATTATTTTTATTATTATTATATTTATTTTATTATTATTTATTATTATTATTATATATTATTATTATTATTAATATTTTATTATTTTATTATTATTATTATTTTATTTTATTATTCTATTATTATTATTATATATATATATTATTATTATTATATATTATTATTATTATTATATTATTATTATTATTTTCATATTATTTATTATTATTATTATTATTATATATATATTATTATTATTATTATTATTATTAATAATTTATATATTGTTATTATTTATTATATTATTATTATTATTATAATATATTATCATTATTATAATTATTAATAATAATAATAATAATAATTATTATTATTATATTATTATTATTATTATAATATATTATTATTATTATTATTATTATTATTATTATTTATTAATTATTATTATTATTATTATTATTTTATTATTTTTATATTATTATTATTATTATATATTATTATTAATATTTTATTATTATTATTATTATTTATTTATTTTTCTTTATTATTATTATATATTATTATATATTATATATTATATATTATTATTATTATTATATTATTATTATATATATTATTATTATTATTATTATTATTATATATTATATTATATATTATTATTATTATTATATATTATTATTATAATAATTATTATTATATATTATTATTATTATTATTATTATTATTATTATTATTATTATTATTATTATTATTATTATTATATATTATATATTATATATTATATTATTATTATTATTATTAAAAATTAACTTTTATCATGTTAACAATTTTTTGTAAGTTCAGCACTTTTATCTAAACACATAACTATTTATTTTAAAAATAAGTTATAGTATTTTCAAAATACTTTAAAAGCTACTCCTTTTTTTAAATCCATCCAAATGGACTCTAAGACTCTTGAATTCTTTTGAGATTCTAAATAGTGACAGGAAGCTAATAAATTGCAAGGGTGCCAGCCACTACGCCATGCTTTTCTGTTTGTTATTAAGGGATTTAAAATTTATATATATCAGAAATACAATCCCTAAAATAAAGTATGATAGTATACAAAACTAATATATACACTGTTTTTTTTTTAATGCATCCTATCAAATAGATTTTATTCACCAAAAATATTAAGTAATTTCGTTTGTCAGCTATATGAACTTCTACCTTATTGGTGAGAGTTCGATTGTTCATTGTGATCCCCTTCCCTATTTCACCTTAAAAAAGAAGCACTTTTATTCATCGTCGTTGCTTAATAAACCAGTGTGATAATTTTGAAACAATATGAAAAGATTTCAACTAATGAAACTATATCCTAAATTAAAGACTTATATATAGAATGAAATAAAATATAATTTATTAGTTTATTATCATGTTATGATTAACTGTTAAGAAAAAATCTCCAATCATTAAAAATTGATAATCCGATAATAAGAAAATAAAAAATATTAAATCAAACTCATTAATAATAAATTAATAACTTTTTTCGGATTCAAAATTATGAATTTCGATTCCGTTATGGACCGTCTGGTTTCAACCCAGCTTTTATTCTCTTTATATATAATAATATTATATATATATAACTAGAAATAAATGTTAATTCGCAGAAAGAAGTTTTGTTTCCTCATTAAACTTTTAACATATTAGAAATTAAAATCAGTATCTCCTTCAAATTCCGATATTCGCGTGCTTCCCGCCAAAAAAACAGCCATGAATGGCCGCCGGCGACGATTCCTCGCGCCGACTTCATCTCCTTCTCCGTCGATTGGCGATATCCGTGTAAAGTTCTCTCAAATTGTTTCTCATCAGGAACAGCTCAAACTCGCCTTCAATCAGCTAGATTTTCAGATCCGAACTGGCTTGCAGGAAGTACAAATTCTTCAAACTCCTGATTTTAATATTACCTTCTATCTGTCGAAACTTAAAGCAAATGGAGAGTTGTGAATTTGACGTTTTGATTTGTGTTTTTGTTTTTTGAAGGCTGCTGATGTGTTTGAATCGTTAGCTAATCCGCTGATGAAGCTAGTAGGATTGAAGACTGTTGAAATGGCTGAGGAAGGAAAAATTAATACTGTTGTCTTCGATTATGATCATTTTTATTCCGATGTACTCTTCCGTCCAACTCGTATACTCTGTTATCTCCATTTGTTTAATCAATATCTGAACTCTGAAGTTCTGTTTGAGCCTGTTGATAATTGTCAAGATAAACTCCTATGTATATTCGGTTTCTCAATTCTATGTTTACTTCCCCAGAGAGAGTGAAAAATAATGGTTTCGGTGACAGGACTGCAAGAGAAACGAGAATGGAGCTGAAAGGACGGTGAGAAAAGAGGCTAGTGAAATTGAGGTAATATGTAACGAGTTTGAGTTTCTGTATGCATTGATAATTGGCAGATTGCCTTTTCATTTTATATGACTCTAAGCTCAAGATGTTAGTTTAATTTATGCACTCTTATTACATTATTCATAGTGATTGAAAGCCCAGTTTGATAGAGAGACAATCTGAGTATAAAATTTGAATAGTTAAATGAACTTTACGTTTTGAAACTTGTGAAAATTGTAATAGTTTCAAACAGTGTAATGTTCCAAGACAGAAAGTGTGTGGTATAATTAGAATAGCAGGAGTCTGCGTATGATGTGTATTTCTATCAGTAATTGAACCTTGAGATTAATTGGAGCGGCAATGCATTCCAGCTGCTAATCTTGACACCTATATGTGTATCAAGCAATTGGATGGAACTGTTTTCATTTAAATGATAAAAGCATGAAATCCAGAAGTGATTGAAGGATATATCGATGCTCCATACAGATCTGAAACTCTATCTTTTACTCACTCTGCCTGTGTGTATCCAATATTTTGTTATCTTTAAGGTGGTAATGCAATGTTAATCGATGTTTAGCATTGAGGTCTAAGCTGAGTTTATAGTATGGTAATTGTCTACATACCCTTCAAGATGTTGCCAAAATACTACTTGTATCAAGCCTCATGAATAACACCGACTTAATGAATTGTTGGGATGGGATGACTCTTCAAAAGATACCCATGAATTTCGACATAAAGTGCTTGATAATAGATGTGAACTTGGTTTCTCAATTTGTAAATGCAGGAAGAAGGCTATATGAATAGAGCCAAAACTGTTGGCAGAGAGCTAATTCAGAAACAAGAGATGCAGCTAATGCAGTTGATCCATCTGCTAAGACAAGTTGAATCCCAAGTAAATACAAGCCAAACCAACATTCTTCAGACCCTTAGTGACCATCAAAATTCCATACATAATGTTTTCAAGAAAGCGGTTGCATATGTTTCTGCCATTCACCAAACAGGTGAAAATAATGACACTTCTTTGATCACAATTCAACTTCTAAAACACATATTCCGTCTTGTTGTTACTACACTGAGCTCGGTAGAGTATGGAGTGGACAACCTAGTAGATGAGCTAGCCACAAGAATGTGTAGTCCAATGGTCGATTATGTCAAGGGTCTTAAGCTAGAAGTCACATCAGGAAGATGTCATCGCTTACTGAGCATAGTGGAAGAGATGGGAGGAGCAATGAGAACAGGGAGGACAGAGTTGGAGGAGGCAAGGAAGAAGGCAAGAATAGCAGAACATAATAGACTTGAGGTGTTGTACAAGTTGAAGAAATCAGAAGAAATGGCAAGGAAATATCAAGGATTCCTTTCGAAAGCCAAGAACGGATCAAGGGAACAATTTGAGCAAGAGAAGGTATTACTCATACTTGATTAGCTTACTGCAAATTCAGTTAATGTAAACCATGTCTTTAGTCTGAAGAGAAAAACTTCTTCACTATGGGTGGTCAAGGATGCATTGTCTCTTAGAATCTTGCTATTTAGTAGTTAAATCTACCTCCCATACTACATATTCTGATAATTTGGTGAATGGTGACAATTCATTTGCGGTCATTATATGGATTTGATCTTTTTATGCCAAAACCTTTTGAACTCATTATATTTCTTGTTATGATCTTCAGTTATTTATTGAAGGAATTTAAAATTGTTACTTTTCCAAAATTAACGAATTCAATGATTGTTTGGATGGTGGAATACACGCTTCTGAGAATGTACATATGCTTAGAAAGACATGGTGAATGAAACATCTAATATGGATGGAATTTATACAGACAATAGTCATCCACTCACATATGCTTTTCTCAATCCCTGTGCATTAAACATTGTGTAGCACGTCTCCTTTCCTTAGTTTTTCTATATTCTGTAGTATTACAACTTCAATTAGGATCCAATTTTCTTATTTGTATTTCAATTTTCGAAATGAGAATTGCTTGTAAACTGGTTTGGTTAGTAGCTGCATTTGAGAAGTATCGTCTCTGCACACTTGTAAACCTTTTAGGCTACTGATAATGCTATTGTTTTGAAAAATTTTGTTTTATCATAAAGATTGTAGTGAAGGAACAGGATCATGCTAAAGAGGACAACCTACTGTGGGAGATACTACAGAAGAAGAGAAAATTAGGCATGGGAAATGGCAGCAGTAAACCACGCGGCCGTTCATTGAGACAGTTGAAAGAGCTAGGTCCACGAACACCGCACTTGGGTCCCTCCTCTTCACCTACATACAGTTCAAATGGGCAGCGTTTGCTACCCATGATACCCCTGGGTACCTCACCTTCAGTGACGTATCCACAACACAAACCTCAGAAAAAGGTCAAATCCGGATTTCATACTTGAGATTTTAGCATATGGCAAGCAGGTCACTTGCTGATAGGAGGCTTGGACCAGTTTGCCTTTGGCTTGGTTTTCGTAACTATACCTCGATTACCTTTTAACTTTTACTGCAAAGTGCTTCAGTGGTTTTGCATTTTTGCGTGCTGTTATTCCACCATGTTGACAGTGTATAAAGTAATCTTTAGAGTGGATTCACTTATTAAACTTTCTAAACCATGAAAATATCCTCTAGTGTGGACAGCGGTTACAAGCAAAAGCTGTCTGCAAACCATTGAAGAGCTACTATATCCCAACTGCATTATTATTTGAGTAAGAGATACATAGTTACTTCCTAAAGAAAGCAGTAGTAGTAGTATATGATAAACAATAGCGGAAATGCAGATGCATTAATGTCGATATAGGAACTAAATAACCCTGTTCACTATGATAAACATTTCTAGAGGAGTTTGGTCAGAGCTAAGCAAGTAGGGATATTAGGAATTTGAACAGGTGTAACACTTGAAGCTTTCTAAAGCAGGTATTCAACGAATATTAGCACATATTTATTCAGATTGTGTATCTCTGTGTAGCGATCTTCAACTATCAGGCATGGATGCAATTTTGTAACATAAGTGATATTTCATAAGCGTGATCTATTTTCGTCATATATGGGCACTCTATAACTATATAAAGGAGATCAATAAATGCATAGAAGCAGCAACAAAACACTACTCTACCTTCCTGTTCTGTCAAGTGCAACAGTGATCCTGCACTTGTTACCAAACTAGCCAACTTAGGTGCTAATTTTGGTTGTGCTAGCCTTCTCGAGATTGAAACTGTCTTAAATCACGGGATTAACCCAAACCAAATCATATTTGCTAACCCTTGCAAGGCTATTTCCCACATCAAGCACACTGCCTCTGTCGGGGTCTATCTCACAACTTTTGGGTCAACAATACCTCATATCCAGGACTGATAAATAGGAAGACCAAATGAGAAAAAAGGTAATTCAAAAGGCACGATATATTGAAATTTCAAAATTTGATCTGATATACATACAATTACAGAATAATACATATGAAGAATGAATAGAAAGAAGGCAATAATGAGATTATAAGGTATTGACATTAGTAAATAGAAAGGTTCAGGATCATATTAAAGTATCGGAATTGGAAATTTATACTCTTGGAGTCGGTGTGGAATGGAGATATGTGGGTGAATTTCCGTGTCCTGTATTGTATAATTTTGGTGAGGTTAATGTCAATGGTGCTCTTCATTGGATGGATCGTGAAGAAAATGACAGAATTTACTCCAATGATATTGAGACAGAAAAGATCAAGTCCCTGCCTGCTCCACCGGGTCTGGAAACTCCATCCTCGTGTTTGAGGCTAGCAGAGTTGGGGAATTGTCTCTGTTTGACTGATCATATCGAGAAACAGCGTGTTTTATGTAATTCCAAAGTGAAGAAGATGCTGACTATGCAATAAAGGTACTGAATATGACTAGAACCTTATGGGAAACCAACAGTTCCCAGTGTTCCAGAAGCCAATGGTGCGATTGGTGCTCCTATTCCCCCACGGCCTTTTGCAAATGGTCCTATGCCTTCAGCTCCTGTTCCAGCAATTCACCCGTCACCTATGCAGCCTAATGTCTACCCACCAATGCATATGCCTGCAGCACAAGCTTGGCAGGGACAGTCTATGCAACCAGCTGCAGGTGGTATACCGCAGCAGCAAATGCAATTCAGAGGAATGCCCCCTCCACCGTTAGCTCCATCCTTAAATAGGCCCCCTCTACCACCAGCTTCAATGGATGGTAATGTTTGGCCTCCACCACCACCTCCTCAGCACTTTAATGGTGGTCACCATGCTATGCCACATATGTCGATGCAGCCACCTCCCCCACCTCCTGCACCAGGTTGAGAAATGGAGACACCTAATTTTGTAGTATCTTGAATGTCTATTCTTTCTGGGATATAACATATTTTACAAATAGTGCTTACACTGTCAGAGTGTGTTGATGTTGGTATTTCAAACTTTTAGTCGAGGATGAGCCATGGGTGATTATGATCGATATTATTTCAAGATTGTCAATCAAGTCCATTTTTCGATGTAAATGCGTTTGTAAACACTGGTATAATCTTTATAAATCCGACACATTATTTGTTAAAATGTATTAAACAAGATCCTTTAAATTGCCCTGCATTAATGCTTTCGAATGGTGTGGGCAATCCTTCGCTTCTAGATCTCAGAGCAGGTTATAATTATTTTTGTCGCCGCTCTAAAAGACCCATTCAGTTGACCCCTACGTTTCACTACCCTCCAGGAGGGAGTGTGTTTTCAGTTGGTTCGTGTAATGGATTTATTTGCTTGGTGAATGATTTGAGGCATTCTGAGAAACATTCAGTTTCCATTAATAATCCTATTTTAGTTGAGTATTTTGAACTTTAAATTACCCAAATAGGAGATAAGTGTTAGTCAATTTGACTAACTTATCTCCCATTCGGGCAATTTAAGTTCGAAATGCTCACCCAAAAGAGGATTACTAATATAAATTAAATGTTTCTCAATATGCATTGGGCCATTCGAGAAGCAAATGAATCAGTTACACAAACCGACTATAAATACTCTCCCCGGAGGGAAGTGAAACTTGGGGGTAACTGGATGGGTCTATTACAATGGCGAACATAATAATCATACTTTGCTTTGAGTTCTAGAAGTGAAGGGTTGGAATGACCATCCAAAAGATAAATGAAGGGGAAGTTAAGGGATTTGGTTTGATACATGTTAACATATAAAGGTCCTGAGATAAAAGATTGAACTAGAGTTTAGAAAAAGTCTTACATTGAAAAATTGGCTTAACTGACAATCTTGAAAGGATTTCTGTCATAATCAGCCATGGAAGATCCACAATCCTTGTGACAAGAGAGATTCTTCTTCTTTTGCAAAATGAGCTTTTTGACGTCCATGACTGTCGCTTCCTTTGAACAAAAAGCTTTGCTAGTTTTGAGGATTTTGGTCGGCTGGACTTTCATATATATATATAGTGGGTTCCAAGATTTTGTGAATTATATTTCAAGTCAAAATGACTATCAAAATGTTGACTAAATAAAGTTTACTGACTTCTAAAAAATATTTACGGACAAAAATTAAATGTTGTTTTCCATTATTATTCTTTGGGATGACTTCTAGAAGTCAAAACAAAAATATGTGACTTCTCTAATCATTTACCTTATTTAGCATTTGAATAAGACGTTATCAATGTTTTACCTTTGTAGATAAAGTTCATATGTAAAATGTATCCGTACCATAGAAAGATTTGGGCATAATACATAGGCATAATACATAAATGTGTCTTTTAACTTCAACTCATTTAATCTTTATGCCCTTTAATTTTAGTTCTGCACAAGTAGACACTCAAACTTGTATAAAGTTGAATAAGTAGACACATAAATTCTACGTGACATAAAATATGTAGGACACCACGTATGATGCAGATTTCCATGTAGGATGCCACGTAGGATGTGTGTGCCGATTTGTATAATTTTACACAAGTTTAAGTGTCTACTTGTGTACACCCAAAGTTGAAGGGCATAAATGTGAAATGAGACCAAGTTAAATGACATATTTATGTATTACCCTTTCTACCTGACAAAGTGCGTGAAATTCATGCAAGTCACGCGTGTCAAAGGTAAAATAGAGTGTTCACCTGTTCAAGTTTTGGATTGTTAAAATGTCTACTTGTCTACCGACAAAGTTAAAGGCCATAAGCATCAGATGAAGTCAAATTAAGTGGCATGCTTATGTATTATGTCTATATACAAAATATACACATACAAAGGCATAATGCATAAACATGATCCTTAACTTGGCCTGTTGGTAACTATAACCTTTAACTTCAGATGTGCACACGTAGACACTTAAACTTGTATATAATTGTGCAAATGAACACATTCGTCTTATATGACACCTTACATGACAATTTTTAGTCCTACATGGATCCTATGTGTATTCTGTCATGTAGGACTATTACATCTACTTGTTCAATTTTATGCAAGTTTAAGTGCCTACTTGTACACATTCAAAGTTAGAGGACATAATTGTTCGCTGAAGCCAAGTTAAGGGTCATGTTTATGTATTATGCCACATAAAAAACCACATACATACATATTATGACATAATACATAAACATGACCCTTAACTTTACGTCAGCTGACAACTATGACCTTTAACTTTGGGTTTTCACAAGTATACACTTAAACTTGTATAAAATTGAATAAATTGATACATTCGTCCTACATAACACCCTACATGACAATTTTATGTCCTATGTGTACGATGTCATGTAGGACACATGTGTCTATTTGTTCAATTTTATACAAGCTTAATGTCTACTTATGCACACTCAAAGTTGGAGGGCATAGTTGTCCACTGAAGACAAGTTAAGAGTCATGTTTATGTATTCTGCGTACATATCCTTACACCTTAATGAATCCTTTATATATATATATATATATATATATATATATATATATATATATATATATATATATATATATATATATCCATTTTTCAAATCAAATTCTCACTTTATTCCGGCTGCTATAAATCCTAAATGAATCCTTTTTGTGTTGGTGTTTGGATAGCTGTTTGATTGAAAGAGTTATTTTGAGGTAATTTTGCTCGTTTTCGTAATTATAAAAAGGGATTTTTAAAAATATCAAAATTTCATTATAACAATCTTGTGTGTGTGTGTGTGGAGGGGGGGGGGTATTAGCCCAAACAAAATGAAATATTATATTTTTGTATTTGAGAAGTTATGAACTGTAACACCATGACTTTTCAAAACGTCTAAATTAACTCGTACCTTCGTGGAAAGATAAAGAGGGTGAGTAATAAATTAAAAATAATGTGGTATGTCATATTTTTTAAAGTGTCCATGAGTTGTATCTCATATTTTGAAGTAAGGTAAGTCGCAAAATTAAAATTGGTGAAAGTTATCATAAGTTTCTTTTTAAAGATTTCTCTGAAATTTGGGTCAAATATCTCGTAAGTTTTCTCCCAATTTATAATGAATTATGGGGTACACGATCCATTAAATCGAAGTTCTACGAGTCTATTTTCTAGCTCATCAAACGGTTTATTTATACGACTACAGAATAGAGAGATATTTACGTTTTTGCGAGACTGCGCAAGCAGGCTAGTGAGGTGGGTCCCTTGAGTTGGTGGAAGCTCATAAGAGAGCATCTTCTTCATTTTTCTTCATTCCAACTCGTAAGAAACCCATGAAAATTAGAGAATTACTCCTCAAATCATCCTTGTGTGTTCATGATCTCTTCTAGGATCCTTATAAAAAATTGCACTACGTCGCGAGCTTGTCATTTTGATATAATTTTCACGGTGAATTGAGCGGTGTAGATCTGTGGAGGTTGTGGCAACAGGGTTATTTTCAGTGGACTGATTCAAGTTTTCTGGTTGTTTAAATAAGGTAGTAATCACCTTTTATCATTTTACGAATACCTAAGGTCTTGGATTGTAATTTTCGATTAGGATTTCGTATCAAATGCGAATCGTCGTAATAATTTGTTGTCCTTAATTAATGATTGATTTTACCTTTTTCTTTAGTGTTGTAGTGGTGCGGACAGAGGTATTTTCAGCTTAAATTATAAAGGAAAAGATATGTTAAGACTATTCCCTTTGCTTGGCATGTTTACTTATAGCTTGGGAGTGATATCATAGTGTAGTTAATGTTGGTGAGGAAGCCTGCTGAAAAGGTCTTCTCTTTCTAATTTGAGAAGTTTTAAATAAAGCAAAAAGCTTTTTAAAGATGAATGGCTTGATTCTACTTCTTTCACTCTTGTAGATGTAATTGTGAGTGTGTGGCTGATTGAGTGGTTATAAACCCTCATTTTAGGTACTCATAATCTGTTAAGAACGAACCTAAGTTAGGAACGACTTGGAGATTATTCATATATATTATTTATAGCTAAATTGCTTGCTTTTAGCCTATTCAATTGTTTGTTGTCGCCCTTGGGGCTATTGTGGTTAGTTGTTGAGCTATGAACTTCTTATAAAGGCTATGATATTGTCTAATAGGACTATGATATTGCCAATGAGGGCTATGTGTTTCCCACAAGGCTATATTGATGCCAAAGAGCGTTATGTGTTGCCTAAGGATCTATTTTTGTGCCAAAGAGGACTATGTGTTTCCTATAGGGCTATGTTGATGCAAATGAGGGCTATGTGTAGCCCACAGAGCTATGATGTTTCCTAAGAGGACTATGTGCGGCCTAAGGGCTAGACCGTTGCCAAAAAGGGCTATATGACTTCTTACAAAGACAAGGGGCTATTGGTAGAGATATGTAGATTGATTGGCACCTTTTGGGCTTATGGGGGCCTACGTAAGTGGTTGTTCTTTGTACCTTTCGAGCTTATGGGGGCTCGATTAGGTTGTTGTTTGATAGTATTTTTATATTCAGTAGTGGGTTAGCATTCTTATCTAAATTTTGATTTTCTTACACAATTGCTTTTGTTATGTTATATACTTGCTCATTTAGTCTATAGAGTTTCATACTTTGTACATTATTTTGTACTGACTCCCCATTGCCTGGGGGCGCTGCATTCATGTATGCAGGTCCCGACAGACGACCCAATAGACCTCCTCAGGCCCCAGTGAGAGTTCACGAGCATCAGACTCTCAACAATAGAGGGGTTCAGGCCATATTCGTACATCACCACTACGTTGCGCTACTTGCGATAGGATGTATTTTGGGAGGTGTAGGAAGGGTTCCATATGTTTTTATTCTTGTGGACAGTAGGGGAATGGGTGGAGGACCTGCCCGACCATAGGTCAGGGTGGTACAAGTCATTCGACCATGTCGGTAGTAGGTTTCTCCTTATCAGCACAGTCTATAATGCGTGGACCCCAGACTTTAGTAGGTAGAGGTAGAGGCGGAGACAGAGAGGAAACATCTATTTCTGGTAGTGAACAGAACCATATATATTCATTAGTCGGCCAACAAGACTCAGAGTCATCACCAGATGTTGTGACATGCACATTAATTGTTGGCTGTCATTGTGTTTATGCTTTGATAGATCCTGGATCTACTCTGTCTTATGTTTCTCTATTTATTACGGGGAAGTTATGTATAGTAGCAGAGTCATTAGATTGACCTTTTATTGTATCTACAAGAGTTAGTTAGTCTATTATTTCTAGGAGAGTCTATCAAGGTTACATGGTAGAAATTATGGACTGTGAGACCTATGTAGATCTCGTAGAGTTATAAATGGTCAATTTTGACGTCATTATGGGTATAGATTGGTTAGCGTCTTGTTATGCTAATGTTTAGTGATGGATGAAGATTGTTAGATTCCACTTTCCAGGAAAGGCAGTTCGAGAATGCAAATGTGATACAACACCACCAAAAGGTAAGTTTATTTCCTATTTTAAGATGAGGAGGATGACTACTAAGGGTTGTATTTGTCGTCTTATTCACGTTCATAATATAGAAGCAGAATCACCGGCTCTTCAATCTATTCTTGTAGTTAATGAGTTTCTAGATGTTTTTCTAGACGAGCTCCTTAGTATCCCTCCAAAAAGGGAAATTGATTTTTCTATCTATATGCTACCATGTATATAACCCGTATTTATCCCTCCTTATAAAACGACTCTTGATGAGCTAAAGAAGTTGAAGGATCAGCTGGAAGACTTGCTGGATAAAGGCTTTATTAGGAATAGTGCTTCACCATGGGGTGCGCAAGTGTTATTCGTAAAGAAGAAATATGGCTCACTAAGAATGTGTATCGATTACCGACATCTGAATAAAACGACTATAAAGAATAAGTATCCCCTTCCGAGGATCGATGACTTGTTTGATCAATTATAAGGTGCCAAGTGCTTCTTTAAGATTAATTTAAGATTAGGGTACAACCATATACGAGATCGAGAGAATGACGTTCCAAAGAAATTATTTAGAACCAGATATGGACACTTTGAGTTCTTGGTAATGTCTTTTGGATTAACTAATGCCTCCACAATGTTCATGGACCTGATGAATAGTATATTCAGGCTGTATCTAGACTTTTTTGTGATTGTATTTATTGATGATATTTTGGTGTATTCACGTTCAAAGGATGAGCATGCAAATCATTTGCAAGCAGTCCTTCAAGTTCTTCGAGATCGAGAACTTTATGCAAAGTTTTTAAAGTGTGAGTTATGGTTGGACTCTGTAGCTTTCTTAGGCCATATTGTATCATATGCAGTCATTGTGGTTGATACACAAAAGATTAAAGTCGTAAAGACTTGGCCCAAACCAATGACTCCGATTGAGGTTCATAGTTTCTTATGGTTTGTTGGGTACTACAAAAGGTTTTTAGAGGGGTTTTCTTTACGTTCAACACCATTAACGAAGCTGAATCAAAAAGCAACTAAGTTCTAGTAAACTGAGGCTTGCGATCATAGTTTCCAGGAGTTGAAGGACAGGTTGACATTAACACCAGTTCTAGCATCGTTAGAGGGTTCAGAAGGTTATGCGGTGTTCTGTGATGCTTCTGGTGTCAGGTTGGGATGTGTTATAATGCAACATGGTAAGGTTATCGCATATGCTTCAAGATAGTTGAGTAAGCATGAGAAGAATTATCCGACCCATGATGTAGAGTTGGCTGCATTTGTACATGTGTTAAGATCTGGAGACATTATTTGTATGACGTTCATGTTGACATCTTCACATATTATAAAAACCTTCAATATATCTTTAGACAAAAGGAGTTAAATCTATGACAAAATTGATGGATTGAGTTATTGAAAGACTACGGCATGGATATTTAATATCATCTAGGAAAAGCGAATGAGGTAGCCGATGCCCTCAGTCGAAGATATATGGGTAGTTTATCCTATTTAAGTGTTGAGAAGCGTGAGCTAATGCGAGAAATTCATCAGTTAGCTAGATTGGGAGTCATGTTGTTAGATGCAGAAGATTGTGGGGTAAAAATTCAGGACACAGTCATATCATTTCTAGTTGTTGAAGTAAAATCACGGCAACAAGAGGATCCAACTTAGAGTAGCTCAAAGCCAAGGCTAAGAATCAACAATCTTTAGCATGCGATATAGCTGAAGATAGAGTCCTTAGATATAATGGTCGATTATGTGTTCCAAATATTGTAGGTCTTCGACATCGGATTATGGAAGAGACCATCATTCCTGTTATTATATTCACCCTGGTTCGACGAAGATGTACCATGATATTAAGGAGATCTACTGGTGGCACAGGACAAATAAGTATGTTGCTGAGTTTATGGCACAATGTCCTAACTGCCAACAGGTGAAAGTTGAGCACCAAAATCTCGTTGGGCTAGTTCAGAAGATAGACATTCCTTTGTGGAAGTGGGAATCAATTAATATGGAGAAGATATACATTCCTTTGTGGAAGTGGGAAGCAATTAATATGGATTTTATTACAAGGTTACCTCGATCGCGTTGTAAGTTTGACTCTATTTGGGTAATTATTGATAAACTAACAAAATCAGCCCATTTCTTACCAGTCAAGGCTACTTTTAAGGTCAAAGACTATGCAGGGCTTTATATTAGAGAGATTGTTAGGCTACACGGTCTCCCAGTATCTATTATCTCTTGTAGAGGAGCACAATTTACCACTAACTTCTGGAAGTCCTTCCAGAAAGGACAAGGGACACAAGTTAATCTTATTACAACCTTTCACCCTCAGACAGATGGCCAGGCTGAGCGCACAATTTTGACACTTGAGGATATGTTATGGGCGTGCGCTCTAGACTTCAAGGGAAGTTGGGATGACCACTTGCCTTTTATTGAGTTAACATACAATAATAGTTATCATTCTAGCATCGGGATAACACCTTATGAGGCTTTGTATGGACGAAAACGCAAGTCCCCCCATTGGATGGTTTGAGGTAGGTGAGTCAAAGTTGATTAGACCCGACTTAGTACAACAGATCGTGGAGCAAGTTAACCTCATTCGGGAGAGGTTGCTAACATCTCAAAGCTGATAGAAGTTATACTCAGATGTGCGACAAAGGGACTTAGAGTTTTGTGTCGATGACTAGGTATTCTTAAATATCGCGCCTATGAAAGGTTTTTATGAGATTTGACAAGAAAGTCAAGATTAGTCCAAGATTTATTGGGCCATACCGGATCCTTCGGAGGGTAGGACGAGTGGATTATGAGTTAAAATTTTCCTTCGGGGCTAGAATTTGTTCATCCAGTTTTCCATGTATCGATGCCATAGAAGTGCGTATGAGACCCTTCTCGGATTGTCCCGGTTTGGGATGTTCATATCACAGAGGAGTTGTCCTATGAAGAAACTTCAATTGCCATATTAGATTGGAAGGTCCACAAATTGAGGATCAAAGAGGTGGCTTCGGTGAAAGTATTGTGGAGAAACAAGAATAGAGAAAAGGTGACCTGAAAGCTGAGGATGGCATGATGTCCAAATATCCTCACTTGTTTCATACCTCAGGGTGATGACATATCAAGTTATATTAGTGCAATGAGGTTAGATACTTATTTGATATTTTTTATATATATAATGTTGCTTACAATTATTGTTGTTGTCATTGTATATTTGCTCGCACTGTTATTGCAGAGTTATAGTGCTCAACTAATTATGTCATCTTGGGAGACGCCTAGATTAAAATTTATGTGTTTCTGGTTTCTGGATAGTCACATTTAAATAGGATACTCTACTTAAATTTTGGAAATTCCTAAGGACTTAACCGTATGACTCAGATTTTTCATTCGAGGACGAATGTTTCTTAGGGGGGAAGGATGTAACACCCTGACTTTTCGAAACGTCTAAATTAACTCGTACCTTCATGAAAAGACAAAGAGGGTGAGTAATAAATTAAAAATGATTTGGTATGTCATATTTTTTCTAGTGTACATGGGTTGTATCTCAAGTTTTGAAGTAAGGTAAGTCTCATAATAAAAATTGGAGAAAGCTATCGTAAGTTCCTTTTTAAAGATTTCTCTTAAATTTAGGTCAAATGTCTCATACATTTTCTCCCAATATATAATGATTTATGGGGACCACAACTCATTAAATCGAAGGTCTACTAGTCTAGTTTCCTACGCATCAAACGATTTGTTCATACCACTTCAGAATAGAGAGATATTTGCATTTTTGCGAGGCTGCGCAAACAGGCAAGTGAGGTGGGTCCCCTAACCCATGAAAATCAGAGAATTACTCCTCAAATCATCCTTTTGTGTTCATGATCTTTTCTTGGCTCCTTATCGAAAATTGCACTATGTTGTGAGCTCGTCATTTTGGTATAATTTTCACGGTGAATTGAGCGGTGTAGTTATGTGGAGGTTGTGGCAGTAGGGTTATTTTCAGTGGAGTGATTGTATTCAAGTGTTCTGTTTGTTTAAATAAGGTCTGACGCCTCAAATCCCATTAAGACAGACATGCACCTGATGACAAGTTCACATAAGGATGTAGCGATATACAAACCAACATAAGTAGACCCAAAAGTTATATACAAGACTGGCTGTTGAAGCCACAACTTGTTAAGACCCAACGAACCATATACATAAGTCTACAAAGCCTCTACAAGATGATAACCTTAAGTAGGTCGGGACAAACCCCGCCTTACCCTTAACTATGATACAATACCAAAATGAATCTACCAAGGACTCAATAAAGCTCTGAATCAACTTGGAGCTCACCAAAAGTAGCTGAGTATCGTGTACTCCTATTGAGGAGGTCTACTGGCTGGAGTACCTTTTCCTGCAGCATGAAATGCAGCGGAGTACAAAAAATATACTGAATATGTAAGGCAATAACATATATAGAATAAGAGTTCGAATGAAACCAAGTATCAATATATGTGTGCATAAATTAGAATAGAAAACCACCTTTTTAACTCTTCTGGGATCATATATGTTACATTATATATGTTACATTCTTGTCTTTTACCTTTTTGTGTGTTATGATCTTTACAAAGAATGTGATACAAATGACCAACTAATCAGTGGTAGAAGAGGATGACCATGCTAGGCTTTTAACCCCTGGGATGCGATCCTTATAATTACACAAATTGGGATCGGTCCATGCTAAGCTTTCGCCCCTGAGCTGCCACCCTTCTATACTAATAGGGATCGGTCCTTTCGCCCCTGAGTTGCCACCCTTATGTACCAATTGGGATCGACCCATGATAGGCATTTTCCCTACCCCTGGGCTGCCACCTGTAATTATACATATTGCTTCACTTAAATTCTTTAATCTTTGATATTGTTGTTTATCAGTTCATAACTCTTTTGAGATTGTTCTTCGGATAATTATTATAACTCTTTTGAGATTGTTCTTTTGGTGGTCATAATAAATTTTGAGATCTGAAAATACGAACCAGTAGTAGAAGACATGAAAATAATACTTCAAGGCAGTAACAATGGCATAAGGAGCTATGTAACATCAACGCATTATTTGTGAGCTTAAATGAAACAATTGACTACAACTGACTAAGAAGAGGATTCACCAAACTTGGCTTTGCAAATACTATTTCTATACCACCACATGGGAGGAAATTACACAAGTGTAGAGTAGTGAACATACAATGAAGTAATTCTATACACTAAGGAGAGGGGGAAATATCGCTAGCTACCGAGAGATCGTACGGTGCCACTATGTTTCCTTTACTAGGAAAAGAACTTAAGAAATTCACTTATAGATAATTAATCGCAAGTATCAGATTTCATGCCGAAGAATAGTGAATCGAATAGTTGTACATACCTTATTTTCTGACCAATACAACTATCACGATTCAACCTTCCTTTTTCGGTGCTAATCTATAATATAAGTCATGATTAAGCTAATGTTAGAAGCTAATCACATTAAGTCCCTCAAAAAATAGTGGCTAAACATTTGATGGAAAACAGAACCATACAACCTTTACACAAATGGTGAACCACCACACCCTCTTCTATACATTAATATAACTTCACACATCCTTTGCCAAGATACCCAAGCTGCCCGCAACAACAATATACATAAGACATCCACTATCAATCTCTAAATATCTTTCAGCATAATAAGAGAATATTGACCCAAGGATTTATTACCATACATTAGTTCTTGATAGATATATACAAAATTCTCCACCCCAAATTTGTATTTAAGGATAGGCAAAAATGGACAGTAGTCTTACCTTAGTTTCTAAAAATTTATTCTCTAAACTCGTACTTCAAGAACTAAAATCTCCTTCAAACTTTTACTTGAAAAGGGGGATAGTACTCAAGAACCCTAAGGTGTTTTAGGGCCACTGTTTGAAGCCAAGAGAGACCGAGAGAGAAACTTAAGAAATCTGAAATTTTTACAAGTTAAAAATGGAGCAAAAGATCTGATCTTTACCCTTTTAAAAGGGAGGTGTATTGGCCGACTTTCTTGGTCAATTTTGGGCCATATATTGTCAAGTAGGTGACCCACCTACTGACCTTTTAACTTTGGCCTTTGGGGACTTCAACTTTGTTGGGCCTTACTGCCAATTATTCTTTTATTCTTGTCAATTTGCGCCATAATTAATGCAAGTAGGTTATCCACCTACTTGAACTTTTAACTTGGGCCTTTTTGGGCTTAAGACTATTGGGCCTTGACTGTCCATTTTCCTTATTTTTATACTTAAGTTGGGCCAGATTAAAGCAAGTGGTGGTAGTGTACTTGGCCCCGATTACATGATCAAAAGATTCTTAGTAGGTGATGCACCTACTTGGTCCTTTGAGCGATGCACCTATTTGTCACCTACTAGCTAAATTAAGTCAAGCAAGCAACTCACTTATTTTATTCTATTTAAAAAAATATTAATCCCTTTTGCTTTAACTTTGCACTTAACTTTCAACTTTAAGCTCAATTACCACCTTACTATTCTACTTAAAATACTTCCGTCGGAGTAAACTTACAGTACACATGCTGAAACGTGCAAGATGTTACATCACCTTCCAATCTAGTTTAAACCAACAATAATCATATAAGAAACATGTTCCCTCACCTATACTATAAGGCTATGTAAAGTATCACATGAATAGAACTAGCATACACATAATACATGCCATTATAAAAGGTAGGAATTACCTTTTATCACTTTACGAATACCTTGGGTCTTGGATTGTAATTTTCGATAGGAATCCGTATCGATTGTCGAATCGTCGTAGTAATTTTTTTATCCTTAATTACTGATTGATTTTACCTTTTTTTAGTGTTGCAGTGGTGCAAACAGAGGTATTTTAGCTTAAAATATAAATAAAAAGGTATGTTAAGGCTATCCTCTTTGTTCGACATGTTTACTTAGAGCTTGGGAGTGATATCACAGTGTAGTTAATGTTGGTGATCTTGTAAATGTAATTGTGAGTGGTTGACTGATTGAGTGGTTATAAACCCTTATTTTCGGGACTCATAATTTGTTAAGAATGACCCTAAGTTAGGAAAGACTTTGAGATTATTTATGCATATTGTTTATAGCTAAATTGCTCGCCTTTAGCCTATTCAATTGTTTGTTGTCGCCTTTGGGGAAATTGTGGTTAGTTGTTGAGCTATGAACTGCCTATAGGGGCTATGACGTTGTCTAATAGGACTTGCTATTGCCAATGAGGGCTATGTGTTGCCCACAAAGCTATATTGATGCCAAAGAGCGTTATGTGTTGCCTACACGGCTATTTTGATGACAAAGAGGGTTATGTGTTGCCTATAGGGGATATGTTGATGCAAAGGAAGGCTATGTGCAACCCACAAAGCTATGATGTTGCTTGAGAGGGCTATGATCTGCCTACGGGGCTATATTATTGCCAAAAAGGGTTATGTGTCTTCTTACAAAGACAAGGGGCTACTGATAAGGGTATGTAGATTAGTTGGTACCTTTTGGGCTTATGGGGGCCTACGTAGGTGGTATGTAGTTTGTAACTTCTGAGCTTATGGGGGCTTGGTCAGGTTGTTGTTTGATAGTATTTTTAGATTCATAGTGGGTTAGCATGCTTATCTAAATTTTGATTTCCTTACGTGATTAGTTTTGTTATATTATGATACTTGCTCATTTAGTCTATAGCCTTTCATACTACATTATTTTGTATTGACGCCCATTGCCTGGGGGCGCTGCATTCGTGTATGCAGGTCCTGACAGATGACCTAGTAGACCTCCTCTGCAGCAGGATTGACATCTATCTTTTTAGCTAGCCCTTTCCTCTCGGCTGCCACAGTTGGGTGGTTTGTTAGCTTTTGTTGTATATATCTTTATGGGTAGGATGGGGTCATGTCCCACCTATCTTTTATACTCTTAGAGGCTTGGATACTAGTGTGTGGGGTGTATAGCTACGTTATGGCCATGTTGTTCTAGTTTGTTGGTTTGTTGAAGCGTGTGAGTTGTTTGGTGTATTATCTTGATCTATACATTTAAGTTTTGGAATAGATATTTGGTGGCCTCGGCGGCCCAATTAGGACTTTTGTGCTAGTTAGCTATTTATTTATATAAACTCTTGGGAGTAGCTGTATTATAGATATGTTAACAGGGGCCTGTCCGGACGAGGACTTAATTTTAAGCTGAGATATACTTGTTTGTTTTCTTGATTTCATGTGCTTTCATGCGCTAGTACCAAATGGTTCAGCAGGGTCGGGTTGGGCTTGATTTTTGGCATTAGGAGCCAGTTGCACCCCTTGAGTTTTCTAAAAGACATCTAAAGTTTGTGGGCGTCCTATTACCCCATGGAACTATTCAACTTATAATAAATAAACACTTTTGACCAATATTCAGAAGACCTATGTTCTCACATTTGATAGGCGCGTGGAGGAGTAAAAATATTCCCAAATCAGTGTAAAAATGTCACACGGCGCTGACAATTTGAATTTTCTTCTTTATTAAAAGACTCATTTCTCATCTTCTCCAAAACCTCCATTGATATATGTTGAAGAGCTTACCATCTACAACAACAAAACAATTCTCCATCCTCAATGAAATTTTCATCTAGCTTTACTAGCTTCAATTTTTATTTTTTATTTGAAAAAAGTTATGAGATCAACTAATTTGTTAATCCTGAAAGTGAAATTGCAAACGAATTCCAAAAATAAATTAGTGAAGAAACATTCAAACTCAAATCAATCATAAATGAACACTACATACACATGAAATAATATATAGCACAAGAAGAAAATAACGACAAAGCACTATAAACATGATTTGTCGAATATAAAAAGAACAAATTTAAACCAAAATTTGAATTCAAATCAAGAAGCATTAACATGCGAGCCTTAACTTCTTCGTTTGACTCCATAATTCAAAAAATTATCACCGCAAAACAAATTTATTGTGACTATTAAAATGCTTTAGGGTTTTTATTATCAAAGAGAGAGAGAGTAGAGTCAAATTTTAAAGGGGTTTAGAGTTAAATGGAGCGTATCATGATTAGAAATGTGAATATGTTAAGATTTTATCCATTTTTAACTAAATAGGTTGGAAAAAATATGTAATTGTATTATTAATTGGGGCGAGATTCACGCTCAGGTATTGAGGATGCAAATTTTGTATTTATTATGACTTTGAAATGTTTTGTGGGGTAATAGGACACCCCCAAAGTTAACATATCTTTTTGAAAACTTAGAATAACTTTAGGTGTCACTTAATGTCTTTTCTCTTTTTTCTTTGTTCTTTCAAACTTATAATCCTTTAGCATCAAGAAAATGAGAAGATTTTCAAATCAAATACGATAAACAATTGTGTTGTTTCAATAACACTAGAAAAAAATCTAGTCTAATTAGCATGTATCTCGCATACCAGATACACGAGTGAGACGAGAGTGACAAGCAAGATGGGAGGTAGCCAAGGGCGTGAGATTTGCTTTTGTTTCTTAGATATATGCAAGTATATCTGGATAGAGTGTATCTACAACAAATTAACCTAATTTTGAGTCCATATATTTTGAGATACATGTAGTTAGACGAACCAAAATTTGATAAGATTCATGATATTACAACATAGCACGTATTTAAGTAATTAGATTATATACTTGTGTAAGTTAGCCTTGAATAAAAAGTTTTGGCCCATGGGCCGAGCCTAATCAAGCCTCAAAGGTCAAAGACTTATATTGGTCGGGCTTATAAGTGTTAGGACCGAATATAAGCAGGTGCAATGCGGAAGCTAGCAAAGCAAACATCGAACGACCATGTGTCAGAAGACAAATGAGAAATACATCGAAAGACAAAAAGATTTAACGTGGTTCGGTCAATCGACCTACGCCCACAAAAGAGATGAGTAATCCACTAAAATACGAGAGTACAAAATACAGAGAGAAACAACCTCAACCAATTCACTCGGAATACATGGGAGGTTCACACAAGTGATAACATATCAAGCTTGTGACCCACAATTATCCCCCTAACCTAAACTCTCAAAACCCTTAAGACTACATTGTGAATGCTAATTAATTTAAAATGAACAAGACTCTATTTATAGAGTCCTAAACATTTTCTTACAAGAAAAAAGATTAGTCATTCCAAAACCTTTTCCTAAAAGGAAAACCTATTTATGGTAAGAAATAGGGCAACTAAAACCCAACAAATCTCCTCCTTGGCCTGAATTTCTGGCAAAATAAATTTGTCTACCTTCTTCACATAATCTTCAACATTTTGCTTCTCTCTCCATAATCTCCTCCATCAAATCTATGTTTGGACATAGAGAACCTCTGTGAAATAATTTCTCCAACAAAATCTTCATTACTGTCAAAAAAGGTTGCGGCTAAAACTACACCCGTCAAGATGAACACCTCTTTCTAACCTGGTTTAATCATCAATTAACAAACCACTGAACCTGACTCCATCATTGAATTTGGCTCTGATACCATTTGTTAGGACAAAAAATAAGCAGGTGTAATGCGGTAGCTAGCAAAGCAAACCTCGAACGATCACGAGTCAGAAGACAAACGAGAAATACACCGAAAGACACATATTTAATGCGGTTCGGTCAATCGACCTACATCCACAAAGGAGATGAGCTATCCACTATAAATATGAGAGAGTACAAAATACAGATATAAACAACCTCAATCAATTCACTCGGAATACATGGGAGGTTCACACAAGTGATAATGTATCATGCTTGTGACCCACATTCTTCCCCTAACCTAAACTCTCAAAGCCCTTAAGACTACATTGTAAATGCTAATTAATTTAGATTGAAAAGTCTCTATTTATAGAGTCCTAAATATTTCCTACAAGAAAAATGATTAGTCATTCCAAAACTTTTTCTTAAAAGAAAATATATTTATGGTAAGAAATTAGGGCAACTAAAACCCAACAATAAGCCCTAGTTTTGAATGAGTTTGAAAAATTATATCCCAACCCTATCCCGGGTTGGGTTGGGCCGACCTCGTGGGCTAAGCCCATTTTGATGGCTTTAATTTTGAGCAAAGTTAATGGAGTGTTTTACGCCATTTTTCCTTTTAAGAAAATGGGATGTAAACCAAACTTAGAAAAAATACATTCAAATTATGAAGTCTTTGTAGAAGTATGACGAAACACAATTCCAACTTCGAAATTTTCAAATAAAGTGAATAATATTTAATTTTCACGGTCAAATTCCCACTTGGCATGTAAAACAAACTTGGACTTAGGATGGCTTCTTGGACTTATACATTTTGGCACAGAAAACATAGAGTACAAAGTTGCAGAAGCTAAGTGCAGCCAAGAGCCAGAAGAAATAATCAAGATGCCCACTGTTCAAGTTGTTTGGAATCCATCCAGGTTTTCCACCTTGAGTTGTAATGGATGTTACTACAGTCAGTATGAAAGAGCTCAAGTAATTACCCATAGCAGTGGTCAACAGTGACAATGCACTGCACAAGCTACGCATTGCATCAGGTGATTGATCATAAAAGAACTCAAGGTGCCCAATGAAAGTAAATATCTCAGCTGCTCCCAGTATAAAATACTGCGGAATCTGCCAAAAGATACTGAGAGGTACTGCAACTGCTTCATCCACCAAACCAAGGTCTCTTGCGAGTTGTAGACGCTTGAACTCAACGATAGCAGCAGCTGACATGCACAACACAGAAAGGAAAAGTCCAATTCCTATTCGCTGTAACTTGGAAAATCCCCTTTCATTTCCGGTAAAACTCCTTGCAATTGGAACTAGGATTCTATCATAGACTGGGACCCATATAATTACACTTACAGCATCGAAAAGTGAAAGAGATGCGGGAGGAATTCTGAAGGAACCAATGGCAGTGTCCATCACCGTCCCTTGCTCCACAAACAATGTAGCCATTTGTGCATAAACAGAAGAAAAGACTATTCCAGTTGCCCATATCGGGAACATGCGGATCAAAATTTTCAGTTCCTCAACTTGCGTAACAGTACAGAGCCTCCAAGCATTGGAATAGTCTCCAGTTATGCATTCGGTGTCAGAAACTACAGCAGCTTTGTCAAGGCACCTGAGGAATAAGTATAATTCCAATAAGTTGCAGCAAGTTCAATATAAGTTGCATTGAGGATTGTGGAAAACATACTTGGTGATTCTTTAAAGCATTTTTCAGAGAACTAGTTTTTGTTCACATATTTTATAAAAGGGAATATGCACAGGTACCCCCGATCAAATCCATATCTTTTTTAAAAAACATCTCTTCAGTATCAGTGTAAGGACCAGGTTCTTTCTTCTACTGTTTACAAAATTCTTTACAGTTGTATATAGTAGAGTTGCAGTTGTTCTTTATGAACCTTCTTACTCCTTCGTCGGGACATTATATCTTTTTTTCTTCAATCCTAAATATATATTCTACATAGAATCAGGTTCCCTTTTAAGAACAAACATGTTTCTTTACAATTCAGTCTATAGCACATGAATACATTGTACATATGAGAATGGAACATCTCTAAATTTCGCCCTTTTGGCATCATAAGAAAACAAAAATGCTTAGTAGAATTCTCATGAGAACATAGATATATTAATTTCCCACCCAAGATTTTATCAAAGCCTAAAGAGAAGATATTTTGATGCATCTTTTTAATTCATAGGGACTAAACCAAATAGAAACTTGCACTAGCTTACAACATTTCTACGAAAATATTTAGTATGGTTTTGGCATTAGAAGGGTGACATGAAAATTAGTTCTTTTGTAAGAAGGAAGCTATTCTAAATAAGTTCTCAAGAACCTTGTCAAGGGAAGAAATGACCTCTTTAAATTTCCCCGTTACCTTTTTTATCATCAGTTTTCTGCTCCTAACTTACCAGAACTCACCTAGCCTTCTTGAGCTATCCATGAGTGTGTACCGGTTAGGTATAAAGTTGGGATAGACACTTGCCTTAGATTCATCCACCATACTAAAACTAGAACATGGACAAATACCGGGAATCAAGAGAGTTCTTGATCTTACCTTAAGTAATTTTCTCAATTAAGCCTCTTCAGTTATATCTTATGTGATCTTAATTTCTTCATCACATGTGTACTGCTCTTCTTCTACTGAATTTTCCCTCCATTAGACTATTGATCGTGATTACTTCTCTTTCCTGAGGTCCTGGATCAATACTGATTCTCTTCTTGCTCTGTACATCATGTTCATTTTCTAGAGAACCAGTTCCTTTATCTGGGTTTTCAAGAAGTTCTGAACGGATTAATGGTGCCAGTTTTAATGCCTGAATAATTCCTTCTTAACCAGCAACCAAAAGACTGCTAAGTTCATTATGAGCCATCACGAGATAATCGCAGGGCTGGACCTAAATCATCCAGGATTGTGCACTACTGGTGCATCGCGAGAAAAGGTGTCCTAGTTAAGGTTGGCCAAAGGACATTACCTAGTGCATTCAGTCCCCATCGCCACGAGCATACCGTGCATCTACCTATCTACATACATACATATATATATATATATATATATTGATTGCTGGGGAAGAAAATAATAGAGTATTAGAGAAGAGTGTTTGGATAGACTTTATTGATTGAAGGCAGTTAACACACTAGGAATCATCTTATGATGTTTTTTTTTGGATAGGTTTCATTGATTAAAGGCTATCACTAACATCAAATTCACATTGAATTAGTTGTTATCTCATCAAATTTTTAAGAATCACCACATATTGGATTTCTAGGATGGATTGACTTCAAAAGGGTAATTACACTACCACACTTCATTTATGATGCTTAAATAGCAACCATGGTTGATTTGAAGTATCGGATGAACCATAGGAACGGGTATAAATGAAGGTTGTCGTGTTGGTTGGGGAAGAAGGTGAATATTAATTGTGAATATTAATTGGTTATTTTAATGATCCAAGCATATCCAATAGTCTAGTTAATCAAGGGGATCAATTGGTAAATCAAGATTTCACCATCCATGAACATTAGGGACTTGGATGACTTGAAGACTAAGTCTAAATCCTAGATGGCTTATGTTGAGTTGTAATGGATATGAATTGATAGATTTGAACTATATTCATGTAGATATTGGTGACCGTTTGAAGCGCCATTCATTTGAAAAGCTAAGGGTACATCCAAGAAAGTTTGAGTTATACACTCTTTGAGTCCTTTGCCCAACAACATAATTCCAAAGATGTATGAAAATGTTTTAGAATGTGAATATATGTTTGAAGGGGCAGCAAATGAGCGTGAATTTTGCACCATTCATGAAAGTTATGGCTTAGATTGCAATTCTAAGTATAAAATAATATGATAAAAGATATTGTGAACTTGACTTCAAAGTAAGAACTTTTGGCATCATATTGATTATAAATGTCATAACTTTCATACGAGCTTTATGAGAGCATAGAGGAGAAGAGTGTAAAATTAATATGTTCTCCTTAGCAGAGAAGAAAATATTATTACCTCAGTTCATTAGTGTGCAGTAGCTTTCGGCTTCCTTCAATTGCAGAGCTTTTGTCTGGGGTTTCATTAAGTAGTGTACTATCATCGGGGACAGACAAGTTCCATTTGTGGAATGCTGCAACCAGAACCTGGCACATTCTTGTGAGAGGACTTCCCCCAGGCTTTTGAAATCTGTAGAGTGGAGTACCGAAAAAGAAACTTGCAATGGCAATGCTCATGAAAACTGCAGGGATGCCAAACCCAAGGCCCCATCCAGCATTTTCTTGAATCCACACAATCAAAGTGCTTGATATCAAACCTCCAATGTTGATAGAAAAATAGAACCAATTGAAGAAGGATCCCTTTTTAACCCTCTCTTTTGGATCTGTGTCATCAAATTGATCAGCACCAAATGCCGAAACACATGGCTTAATCCCACCAGTTCCAAAAGCAATCAGATAGAGGCCAGAAAAGAATATGGCATATTGGGCAGGAGTTGCTGAAGGGCACACAGAACCCACACATTCAGGGGGCTTAAAAGCAGGAACTGAAGCTGATAGTGTCAATGTGCACATTCCCTATATAACCAATCAACAACACAAAAAGCATCAAATAAGAAGTGTAAGTGCATCATAGAGGGAGCTTAGTGCACTGGGCTGCCCTTCTCTAAATAAATGATTAGAAGGTCAAGCAGATCTCTTTGGATCTTTCATAAAAGGAAATTGACACTTAAACAGTTAGCCAGGAAAGTGGCTCTACTTCCTCAAAGTTGCAACCTATGTTACTCGGTCTCTCCGAAAAATTCGATGAGTACGTGTCGGGTTCTCCAAAAGTAGTGCATTTTTGGAGGATCCGACACTGGTGCAACAACTGTTTTGGAGAGTTGGCGCAACATAGGTTGCAACAACAATACATACACATAGAACCAAGGTCAAATATTTGGTACCACAGTTGCACCCACCAATTATAAAAGAAACGAAAAAGGTTAAATATGTATCACTTCTACATTTTACAGCATATCTAAAGTTAGAACTTGCAAAAATTAAGTAGAGCAAAACCATTTTAGGATTTAAACTGAATATTAAGATTCAAATACACCATGAAAACACAGTAGAAATGCTCATGTAAAATAATAAAAACCGATACACAGTAGTCTTGCACATCCCTTAACCAAGAAATAGTACATTTCCCTTGTCCTCATAATTTCATCCCTATTGCATCTGATGTTCTGCAGGTACATGAATTCACTTAAATTGGCCCACAACTTCAACAAATAGTCAGCACCTTGGCATTCACTCATCACTTCCTGATGGTTCGTACGTGGGGGAAGGGAAGTTGGAACTTCTCCAAATTAATCCTACTATCTTTGGGAAAAATCACTTCAAATGAGTTGAAAGTTGAAACATACCTCACCATCGTCGTCAAATGCAACATTTTCCAAATATGAGTATCAACAAACTTTGGGGGCTGAATTTCATGAATAATATGGGAATCAATATCCTCTGATAACCAATGGGAATGTATTGCAGCATTACATGAAACATCGTCCAGGACCTCCGGTACATACACGGAATGTGATCTGGGACACGATGGGAGTTTGCATGACATCTTCATCAATAGGAAAATTATCTGACACTATAAAGTAAAGTACACTCAATCTCGCCCAATTATCAAACCAAAAGTTAGAGGATCCCGTGTTAATTTTTTACCAAATTCAATGCTCAGTCAACTCTCTTGCCTCTTACCATTTTACGCCATACATGAGAAACCTTCTTCCATGGAACAATAATCGAGTGAAGCTTTTTATAATATTTTATCACTCATAAAAGAGATCCACAAAGGAGAACTTTTCTTGTTGATACCGGTAAAGATGAGAACTCTTCGTCCTATACTCTTTGCACCAATTCCTCTAATGCCTTATTATATGGATATAAACTGCACTTTTCTCTTCACTTATGGCCCGAGACACCTTCATACTCAAATAATACCTCTACAATTAAATAAAGAGAATCTGTTGAAGAGAAAGTTTATATGGTATCAACCGCATATGCTAAATGATTGATTTTTCGACTCCATTTTGGCATAGAAAACTCACAGAACACTAAGTTATCATGTAAGGCATTTAAACTTCGGTAGAAAGAATAAAAAGAGCTCGAGAGAGGGAATCACCTTGCTTCACACCTACTGACGATTAAAAGAAGAGAAAAGAATCCATAAGATTGTCCATTCAGAAAAATCGAAAATCAGTTGTTGGAAAATATTCTCCTGACCATGTCAATAAAACTCTCTCGACATTCCATTTTATGCAGGATCTTTGAAGGAAAAAACCAAGATACTTTATTGTGACCTTTAGCAATATCCAATTTAATAACCACTTTAGCAGACTTAGCTCTCTTCCTGTAGAATTTAAGAAAAGCCTTCTTCGTATTTCAGTATGTCCTTATAGAAATAAAATATTTTATTTATATAATTACACTAGGAAAAGGAAAAATGGAGTTTCCTAATCATGTTTCTTGTGATTAAGAGACTGGCTACATTATTGTTGTCCCCAATATCCTCCATCCTAGATTGATATGGAATATCTTCCCTTTCCAAAATAGTAAATGGTATTGTAGTTAAATTAGAAGTATTAGCTTCCTTCCTTTGGGGAGTCATCTGGAAAGTCACCACATTATTATTAGCATCTTTAGTTTTTGTTTTCTACTCTATATCAGCTATTGGAGCAAGAGGATCGTTTGTTGGTAAAAGAAACAACTCCTTACCTTTTGAACCATCAGATTTATGAGCAACAATTCGTTGATCAATTGCACCATCAACCTTCTTATTACTCTCAGCCTTATCCTAAACCTGCTTCCTTTAAGGATTGCCCACAACTTTACCACTCTTCACCACTTCAATTGGTTCAGCCGTATCTATAGAAGGTACATCATCTAACCTACCAGTTTGGTCTTCTTTCTAATCCACATTCAATTTTTCTGTGTAACACGCGACAAATCCTCACCATCATGACCTTGAAGGCGGTGGTGTTTGCAATATTTGGGCAAATAACCATAATGTGCTTTTATTCATTTTGATCTGACTTCACCGATAACAATGTCACGTCAGTCAATCTACACTTTTTGGGAAAATCTCCAAGCTAATCAACCTCAGCTAAGTCGAGTTTGATTTTTTGTAGCCATGTCCATTTTCAAAGGTTTCCTAACAGCTGATGCAAGAGAAAATACTGACTCTTTAGCAGATAAATCAAGAGGTAGTCCTGAAATGAAATATATGCTGCAATTGACGTTCTTCATCTGGATCAAACCAAGGATCCCACTTTAACATTGGTAAAATATCTTTAAACTTTAGATAGAACACCGGTTTGGCTAGCACATTAACTTAGTCCTCTAAAGTCCTATCAACACAAAATGATTTCTTAAGAAACCTATCGTGCAATCAACCTTGATCATATTGAATTGGAATGATCTTCCTTAAATCTTTGAGTTACGGCCATCTATATGAAATTTACCAATAACATCTTATTGTAAATTTTCTTTGATGAAGTCGATCAAAACTCTGTCTGAATCCCACATCACAGTAGGTTCGTTGTGCTGATACACAACAAGTTTGAGTGGAATAGGTTGCACGGGCTATAGCAGTGAAGGATTTAAGGAGTGAAGCATCAGAAGTACGGTTAGGAGGCTGAACACAACCTCAAGAGGAAAGGAAAAATGACAAAATATGAATATTCAAGTCACAGAAAGAAATTTTATAATCATCTCACAAGCAACAAGTTTAAAATTTTGTATAAAATGAAGCTGAGATATTTACCACGACGTAGATAATAGAAAAGGTAGCAATTGTCCGATATCTTCCCCAGTATGCATCTGCCAGTACCGCCCCAATAAGGGGCATTAGGTAACACGTGCCTTGCCAAGTTGTGACATTTCTAGCAGCTGAGACATTTCCCTCATGTAACTTCTTGGTAAGGTAGGTAACAAGATTAACAGAAATACCATAGAACGCCAAACGTTCACAACATTCATTACCTGAGACCAAGGTCCACAACCAAATCAATTATACCAAAACAGGTAAAAAGAGAAGAAAATAAAAAGGGCAATATGACTATTGCATACCAAGAATAAAAGGGCAAGCTCTCCAATTCCCTGTCTCACTTTTTAAAACAGGGTTACCATTGATATCAACAGAACCATCTCTAGTGTACAGTCCACTATCCTCATTCTACAAATAGGAATTCTTTTAAGAATACCAAAACAATAACTTGCAAGTAATCACATTTGCATAATGCATAAGTATCCTCAACTTATGCCCAAAATCTCAGAGACACACTTATACTTTACTAAGGTCCTATTTATTACCCCTGAACTAATTTTATAAATAATTTCCTAACCCTTTTCTGCCTACGTGACACTATCTTCTGCGCCCAACGCGTGTTGACATTTTTTTCGAGCTAGTGTCAGGTAGGCGAAAAGGGGTAGCAAATTATTTATAAAATAAGTTCAAGGGTAATAGGACCTTAATATAGATAAAATGTGTCTCTGAATTTCGAGCATAGATTGGTGCTACTTGTGAATTTCCCTTTTTCTATATGTATATGTGAGAGTAACTAAAATGAACTATATAAGTCATTGCATTATTGTATTTATAAAAATAAAATGAAATGAACATTCATAGCAAACTCAGATTTAGCAATTTCATATAGTTTCAACTAACTAATCTTAAATTAAAAGATTCTTCTTACTTTCTTCATCAATAGAATTTTTTTTTTTTAAAAAAAACAAACTATAGTAAGTATGATCAAATACAACTCGAACTCCAACTTTAAGAATTTCAAATAAAGCAATGCCCACTTACGGAGTGATTAAAAATTGAAGTATGAAGTAAAGAAAGAGAAATTAGAACCTGATGAATGTCACCATCTTGTAGAAGAGATATTTCATCTGTTTGAGTATCCATTGGATCTCACAATTTACTCTATCTGTTACTAAAAATTGAGATATTTATTGAATCTACATAGGGAAATGACAGAAGAGCAAAAATGGGTCAACTGACAGAGAAGTTGAATAGACCAAAAGGATATTGTTCCCTCTCATTTTGATATTTTGGGTCAGTTTGAAGATAAATTTACATTCATAATTTGATCTCATGTCAAATCACATTGATCTACACTTTTATCAAACCCAATTACCACTTTTGACATCAAGTTAGGTCTGTGCTTCAGTTTTATTTATATATTTGGCGTCTCAATTTATAGGATACATCTCGTTTTTAGGTAAACTTTTCATATATCATTTTAACAAGGGCAACTTTCACATATAACAAATAAAAAATTTATATTTGTATGTTATAGCAAAGTTTGCATAATTGCGTTCCATAGCAAACATATAACTGTATAATTCGCTATACATATACAATTGTATGATTCTCTGGCCTAAATTGTATAATTCGCTGGCATCACCATACATATACAATTGTATAATTCACTGACCTAAATTGTATAATTCGCTCCAATTGTATAATTCGCTGGCAAATTTTGGCAAACGTTTGCTATAGAGCACAATTAAATCAAACCCTAGCTACTCCATTTATTTTAGGTTATTAGTTTGCTATTATATACAATTATCCCTTTTAATAATTAGGATTGTCAGTTATTGTAACTTATATAGTAGTATATCGTTCATAAATATATAAATTTTATTTCAAAATGTTTTAAGATTCTATGTGTAAATTCTTAATCAAACTTAAACTGTTTGACTAATGGAAAACGAAAAATGCCATATAAAATGAGATAGAAAGACTATGTAATTTAAATTCATTAATCATAAAACTATGTGAAATGAATAAAAATACTCTCAGTTGATTATTTGGTTTAAAAATATTTATATGATCAATAATTTGGTTGAAAAATTCTCTTATTATTATTTAATGGGTTAAAACTTTAAAATGTCTTATTTCAATGAATATTTTAATTCTTTTCCCTTTTTAACAAATTATTTTCCTCGTGTTGATTTTCTTTTAGGAATAATGCATAAGTATTTTTAAACCATGACTGAAATTTCTAGAACTCACTTAAATTTAATTATGATCAAACTATTTTAAAACACAAGTGAAGACTGTGTCGTTTTTAATTGGTCTATTTAGAATTAGTTAGTATACATAATTATTGACCAAAATTTTTATTAGTTTCTAAAAGGGAAAAAAAATTGAAATATATTTGAACTTTGACCAAATTGTTGTAACAATCTCAAACTTTGGATAGGGTCTATCACCCCTGCACTATATAATGATGTATACAAAAGTTGAAAAAATATATATAACTGTTCAGCTGGACAAATTACTATTTATAATGATGTAATATTTATGATGTCGACGTAGACACCTATATATCTCTAGACAGACTATTAAATTGTGAAGAGAGTAATATGTCCTGCCCAAAGTTTAAGATTGTTATAATAATTTCGATCAAAATTGAGATATGTTTCGAATTTCTTTTCCCTTTATAAAGCATACAAATGATGTGCTTTGTGATAAATAGAAGCGTAGTCTAACGAAAAGAAGAGGAAAATGATGTGCTTTGTGATAATATTATATATTATATTATATAAATAAAGAGAAGTGGAAGAGGGCATTGTAAATTGCAATAAATTAGTTTATAGGGCATATTTCTTCCAATAATTATCCACTACACTCTTTACCTAATTATTTCACTTAAATAATTCCTCGTGTTTTTTTTTTATATAGTTTTTTGCTTTGGAATAATTTTTTATTCTGTCCACTCCAACATGAGAATTCTCAAGTGCTCAACCACTAAAATAAGCTCAAGGAAAAATATTTTTTTAGTTTTATAATTTAAACTAATTATATAATTATAAATTATTTTATATTATAAAAGAAAAGAAATATTAAATTAAGTTATGGAATATGGAATCGTTTGGTAGCTAACAAAGAAATAATTTATTTGTATATTATAGCTAGTTAGAAAATAAGTTATTCATTTATAAAATTAATACGAAATTTAGTTTGTAATTTAGAAACCACATAACTAATACATGTATAAGAGAGATCATTGTCTATTATGCAAGAACTAATATATCGAGAAATTCTTTGATAACTGATTTGAAGATGAGTTAGACAGATATGATTTCTACATGCATGTCCAGCCCAAACCAAAATATAAAAAATGGGAGGAAAAAGTATCATCATTTTAGTATTCAATTTCTCTGTGGGTTGACCCTTCATTGCTCTTCATGTGAGAGATGGTTCTTTGACATCAACGGTAATCCTGCTTTAAAAAGTGAGACGGGGAATTGGAGAGCTTGCCCCTTTATTTTTGTTATGTCACACTCAAATTTTTACTTTTATTTTCTTCACTTTTTAACTATTTTAGTATAATCGATTTGGTTGTGGACCATGGTCTACGGACTAAGGTAATGAATGTTGTGAACATTTGACATTCTTTGGTATTGGTGGTAATTTTGTTACCTATCTTACCAACAAGTTACATGAGGGAAATGTCACAATTTGGCTAGGCACGTGTTCCCTAACTCTCCTTATTGGGGCTGTGATGGCAGATGCATAGGCGAAGATATCGGACGATTGCTACCTTTTTTATCATCTAATTCGTGGTAAATATCTCAGCTTCATTTTACACATAATTCAATATTAGATCAAGGTTGATTATTGCAAGATACGGTTCTTAAAAAATCTTTTTCCAAACAAGTGCAGATTGTCTATCGTGACATTGTTATTCGTGAAGTTAGGTCAAAATGAAAAAAAAGTACATTATGATTAGTTTCCCAAATATTGCAAACAATAAAACCAAATTCAGGGTTTTTATCGAAAAACACTTCCAATGGAGGAAAGCTTCTCAAGTCCATTTACCAATGTCCATTGACTATCATCAATGTTGATGATGGTCTATGGACAAGTATAATCATAACTTAAAGGAAAAAGACAAAAAATCACTCTTAAACTTGTCTCGAAAAGTCTGTTACACGCTGAAACTATCATGACAACCTATTACACACCTTTACTATTTAAAAATGAATTTTTTTTATCTCTTATAACTGACGTGGCAAAAAATAAAATAAAATAAATAAAATAAAAGTGCGTTTGAACAGTAAAAAAAAATTAAAAACTTATTTTTACTATCACCCTACCCCACCCTCCACCCCCAACCCCACCCAACGCCTCTTCTTTACCTTCTTCTTCTTCATTATTTTCTTTCATCATTTTTCATACCCAATTTCTATCCACCCCAATATACCTCCACTAAAATTCTCTTCCCCCACCCCCATTATATCATATTTTAATGCTTATTCGATTTCACCATTTTCATTATATTTGATTTTTCTCTTCGACTTTGTTGCTGGTTGATCAAATTGATGATTACATTAAAAAAATAAAATATAATGATGGATTTGTTGACAAGGGGTGACAAAGAAGCGGGAATTAAAGGTGGTGGAGAAGAAAAAAATGATATTGACAATGGTGGTAGTAATATTTGTTGGAGGGTTTGTACCTTTTGATGGTGATGATATAATTTTGGGGCCTAACCCATCGGTGGCCCCTTAAACTTGGCACAAACTTTCACTTAGACACCTTAACTGAGCGATGTTCATTATAGACACCTCATGTAAGATTTCGTTGTGTCATTTTGGCACCTTTTTTATTATCAGCAACAACATAAAATGTGTGTGAATCACACTCGCCGATGACGTGTAAAGTGACCAATTAAATGACAACATTTGTCATTTGTGTCCAATGACGTGTAAAGTGACCAATTAAATGATAACATTTGTCATTTGTGTCAAAAATAGTTTTAAAATAATTGATATTGAGTAAAAATAAAAACTGACCAATAAATTAATGACACATGATATTTTCCCCAAAATTAAAATAAAATTAAGCCAACTAAAAGAAGCCTCCCAGCCCACCCCCAAAGCCCCCCACCCCCGTTCATCTTCTCCAAAGCCCCCCACCCCCGATCATCTTCTCCAAAGCTCCCCCACTCCCAGCCAAAAGTGTTCTCCAAATCACCCCCGCCACAAATCCCGATCGACTTTTTCAAATACACTTTCATCCTACCCGCGATAATCTTCTTTAAAATCCAAAAAATAAAAATTTTCTTTCTCATTTAAATTCTGTTTTGGGGTCATTAAAATAGCCTTTGGCTCCATTGCTTTGCTCTCCAAATACCTTTTCCATTTTGCAGAAATTATCCCCACCCACGCCGACATATTGTGTTTTTTTGAATTTACTCCCTTTAAATTATTGAAATAAGCTTTTATTAATCTTTCTTAAATTTTACTTTGTCCTAAATATTAAATTTTTCATGAAAGAAGTTTATGAAAGAGTTTATTCTTAAATTTTAAAAATATTTTTTGTCATTTTTGTTGGAAATCTTCATTCACAATGAGGGAAATTTAATTTGGTCAAAATGGTGGCTGAAAATGGGGAAGAAGATGATAAAAATAATTAAAAATTGACTAAATAACCCTTTCACGCGCCTATCAATGAGTGTGCCACACTCATCATGCCATATAAGCAAAAGGTGTTAAAATAACGCAACGAAATCTTACATGAGGTGTCTATAATGAACATCGCTCAGTTAAGGTGTCTAAGTGAAAGTTTGTGCCAAGTTTAAGGGGCCACCGATGGGTTAGGCCTAATTTTGGTGATGATTTTATTTATGGGTGTCAAATTTTATTGTGGATCTTTCTAATTATTGTGGGTATAATGGTTATAGTATGATTTCGATGGTAAATTTGATTGTAGGTGGTGAAATTTATGGTGACTATTTTAATTTTCATGGTGAAATATACAAATTTGGTAGTATTATGGCGGCAATGGTAGTGGTTTCATGGTGGTGTTCATGGAAGAAGAAACAATTGAATGAAATGGAGAATTTTAGTCAAAATTTGACATGGCATCTGATGTGCATTGACATAACATTGATGTGGCGCAAGTGTGATACACCTCCCATTGTGAGACTGGTGCCACACGTCTTAGGGGGTAAAAAAATTCAATATTTAGTAGCAGAGGTGTGTAATAGATCACTATATTAGTTTAGGTGTGTAACTGACTTTCGAGATAAGTTCGGGGGTGAATTTATGCATTTCCACAATATATGTTCTTGCAGCCTTTCTTCATCTTATCATCATATCATCAAATCATAATTCGTATATCATCATATCATATATATCATATATATCATATATCATCATATCATCATCATATATCATATCATATCATATATTATTAAAGGTCTAACCCATCAGTTGCCCCCTAAAGTTGATACAAACTTTAAGTTAGACACTCCAACTAAGTTTTGTTATATTAGACAGCTCATGTCGCATTTCGTTGTGTCATTTTGACACTTTTTGCTGACTAAGCATGGTACGTGTGCTACACGAATTTTAAGCGCGTCATAGACGTTTTTTATAAATATTTTGACTTTTTTTAAAATATTTTCTTCTCCTTCTTCCTTGCTTTCTCCCATCCATCTTCTTCACCTTCTACCATCATCCATCACCATACTACTTTTTAAAAAAATTCTACAATACTTTACTAGGTTACACTCATTGATTCTTACATCTTCTTTGAAAATCAAATTTGCATCTTGATTTATATTCAAAAATAAAATCAATTTCAAGGAAACAAAAAAAAATCATCTTCTTTCAAATGGAAAACCCGATTTACATTCTTACCTTCTTCATTGAAATTACGAAATTAAATTGATTTCAAGGGATAAAAAAAAATAAAGAACATTCTTCAATAAAAAAAAAAGAAATTTATTTTAGATATCCTTCGTTGTAAATCTCAATCATAGTAGCACAAGAGATAATTTTCTTCTGAATGTCATACAAAAAAATTTCAATTTGATATGACTTCCCTTATTGTCCAACACATTTTACTTTATGAACTAATCTATGTTCTTGCTTTTTTAATGGAGAAGAACAAATGAAAAGGGGAAGGAAGCACTAGAAAAAAGAAGAAAAGAGGTGGGGGCATGGGGTTTGGGATCGGGAAGAAAGAAAAAGGAAAGTAAAATTGACTTTTTTAAAAAATAAATAACATTTTCACGTGTCAAATACTGATTTTTTTTATTTTTCCACATAAGAGGCGTCTGGATGTATGCACTTAAAATGTGGTTTTGAAAATTTAAAAAGTGTCAAAATAACACCATGAGGTTTGAAATGAGGTGCTTAAAATGAATAAAGTCCAATTAGAGTGTTTAAGTGAAAGTTGATGTCAATTTTAAGGGGCCACTGATGGGTTACCCCATTATTAAAAGTATATAAAGCTCCCAACTTCAAAGTTGAATTACCAATTTACCCCTATACTAAATTAAAATATTATATGTCTAATTAATTAACTATTAAATAATTATATATTATCTTTTTACTTTTCCTAATATTACCTCTTTTATTTTTATATCTAATTCAATTAATTTAAAAGGTCCTTATTACTCTTATAGTATTTACGAAATGTTGCAGCAATCATCATCTTCGAGTATCCGGTTGGAATTTGTACAGCTGCATGGAAAGACAAAAAGACTCATATTTTCATTCATATATTTATTCATTTCATGTTTGTATACATTGTTTCTCATCATAATTTCTTTGGGAATACCAAGGGCCACACTATCAAAACATTTGTAACTGTATCAAAGAAATAGTATTCATTATGAAAGCATTCACTTGGGTGATTTTATTTCTTTTCTCTCATTTATGTGCTATATAAACTAATCCAAAAGACATAATTTTTCTAAAAAATACTTTTATATTATAAATCAGTTATAAATATTTTCACTTCCTAATTCCTCTAATATATATTTACTGTTTGTCATATTTTTCTCTTTTTTATTTGGTGAAAATGTTTTGACATATTTTTCTATTAAAAAAATAACAAACTCACTCAACATGAGCTTTCTCGAGTGTCAGCATTGTTGTCGAGGTCAAGACCAAATATTATGTTGCGGGATGAACACTAGGGGTGGAGATATATATGTTCTATGTTTGAGCTAATGTTGAAATACATGTTTCTTCAAGTCTGGATATGAGTATTTACATGCATTTATTAATTTTAGAGTTGGAATTTATCAATGTATTCATATTAGTAGAGATTATATTATCGAATTTAGCTTTACATTCTTCTTACTCTACTTTTTTTTAAAAATAATTAATTAAATATTTTCTAAAAAAATGAATGACGATTTTCATTCACTAAATTAACAGTGTTCCTCTAATAACTTATACTTAGAAACTAAATTATTAGGCAAGCATTAATATTTTAATGCACAAAAAAAATAACACGGTTACAAATCCACTTTAATTATGTGGATGTTTCTCTTAATCCATCCTAGCATAATGTATCTATTAATTGTATTAATTAAATATGTTTTAACGTATTTGTCAAATGCTGTAAATGATGGTTTGAATGTCCTATAAAAGGATAGTATTTCACCCTTGTGAAATACACTTGAAGATAATAAGAATACTATCTATTCTATAATTTCCATCACTGTTTTGTCTTCCTATATTGTTTAAATATTCTTGTCTTTTCCTTTTGCTTTTCAACACGTTATCAACACGAGTCTTTAGCCAACTGAGACATACTTAATTCGAAATTAATTCCTAAAAGTTAATCAACGTTCTTTTAGAGTCATGTATATATTTGTGTGTTTATAACATCTCAAATAGGACTTGCATAACTCTTTGATTAGTATTTTTATTACTGCATATATAACCTGCTTTAGGTATTATTATAATACTTTATAGGCATAATAATTAATATATTTCAAGTTTATATTGTTATGTTATTTATTCTACTAATTTATAACTCTAAATTAAATACTAAGCAATATGATAGCATGATAGTTAGAAGACTTGTAAATATTTTCTTGTGATAAATTCATGATAAATATTTGTGTGTCATAAAGAGAGTAGTATTATATTAAATATAACATGAAAAACTTACAAATGTTTTACATTAATAACTATATTGAAACTAGAAATAAATATTGAAAAATAATTAGAACATATATTAAATCTACCGTTTCATACTTTATAAGTTTACATGTTTTTGTAACATTCCATGTTCATGCATATAATATACTTTATACTATTCTTAATCATTTGAATATAAAGTATTAATTTGTCATTTATAATAAACAAACCAAAATTATAATATTAACTCAAAATTATTTTATGATAGTTTTCATCATGTCGAATTTGTCAAAGCTTGAATTTGTGGCATTTGACATTTCTGGAAAGAATTATTTATCATGGATACTTGATGCTAAAATTCACCTTACCCCTAAGGGTCTTGGTGATAGTATAATCGAAGGAAATACGACATCAAGTCAAGATAAAGCGAAAACTATGATTTTCCTTCGTCATCATCTTGATGAAAGCCTGAAAGTTGAATACCTAACAGTGAAAGATCCACTTGAATTGTGGATAGGTTTGAAAGGGAGGTATGACCACCTCAAGGCAACAGTATTCCCAAGGGCTCGTTATGAGTGGATGCACTTACGGTTTCAAGATTATAAAACCGTAATTGAGTATAACTCTGATGTATTTAGAATCACTTCCCAACTAAAATTATGTGGAAAAGTTATAAAATATGAGGGCATGTTGAAAAAGACACTAACTACTTTCCATGCCTCCAATATGATATTACAACAACAATATCGTGAAAAAGATTTACTGAAATACTTTGAACTGATCTCATACCTTCTGGTGACTGAGCAACATAATGAGCTTTTAATGAAAAATCATGAAGTCTGTCCTGCTGGAAATGCTCTATTACCGGAGGCACATGCGGTTGATGCACACGACTAGTCTGAAATAAGACAAATAATTGGGCCCATGACAATGTGCGCGGATGTGGCAAATTCAAAAAATGATATAATATTCGTCGAGGTGGTGGTCATAACAAAAGGGTGAACAATATAGGTTCTCAAAATAATCCTTCTAAAGGAAATGACGATCACTATCATCATTGTGGCCTTAAAGCTAAGGTCACTGGAAAAAGGAATGTCAGAAAAAATGAATGTCAGGCACCTGAGCATTTTGTCAGGCTATATCAGAATTCCTTTAAAAGGAAAGGAAATAAAAACAGTGCCTCCTCTTCTAATGCCCAAGTAGAGTCACATTTGACTCTCAAAGATGATGTTCAGGCAGGATCTTCTCAAAAATATAATAAGAATGTTGAGGCAAACTTAACATTTAAGATGATGCTTATGATGGGCTCGATGATATTACTCATCTGGAAGCTGAGGACTTCTTTGGGGATAACAAATGAGATTGATAATTGAGCTAGAAAATGAATAATGTTTTTATGTATTTTTAATGTATTAATTAACGTTTATGTACTTAAGATTTCTTTTGTTAAATTTCGTACTTCTTATTATGTATTTTTATTCTTATGAAGATAAATAAAATTTTCTAGTCTTTAGTTGGATCCAAGATTAGTAGTAGAGATATGTGTCTTCAGTACAGTGCCACAACTCATACAATACTAAGAGAAAAGAAATATTTCTCTCATTTGATAATTGAAAAGACATATGTTAATACAATATCCGATTGTACAAAATTGATTGAGGGCTCTGGAAGATCGGCCTTACTACTACATGGAGGAACATTATTGGTAATTGATAATACATTGTATTGTAGTAAGTCTCATAGAAACTTGTTAAGTTTCAAGGTTATTCGCCAAAATGAATATCATGTTAAGACTGCGAATGAAGGAAAGGTGGAATACCTTTATATTACTATAATAAATGCGGATAAGAAAACTGTGCATGAAAAATTGCCAGCACTTTCTTCGGGGTTGTACCATACAAATATTGGTACAATTGAATCACATGTCGTGATAAATAAAAGGTTTATTGATTCTAATGATTTTATCATTTGTCATGACCGATTGGGTCATCGCGGTTATAATATTATGAGCAAAGTAATTGAGAATTCACATGGACATACTTTAAAGAACCAAAATGTTCTTCAATCAAAGGAATTTTCTTGTGCTGCTTGTTCACAAGGTAAGTTGGTTATCAAACCATCAGTGGCTAAGGTTGGGATGAAATCCCTGCATTTCTGGAACAGATACATGGTGATATATGTGGACCTATTCACCCTGCATGTGGACCATTTAAATATTATATGGTCTTGATAGATACATCTACAAGATGGTCTCATGTGTACTTATTATATATCAACTCGCAATATGACTTTTGCGAGGTTGTTGGATCAAATAATAAGGTTAAAAACACAATTTCCAGATTATGCAATAAAAACACTTCGTCTTGACAATGATGGTGAGTTACATCTCAGGCATTTAATGACTATTGTTTGTCCACTGGAATAACAGTTGAACATTTTGTTGCACATATTCATACTCAAAATGATTTAGCAGAGTCATTGATTAAACGTCTTCAATTGTTAGCTAGACCTTTGTTGATGAGAGCAAAGTTGTCTGTTTCGATTTGGGGGCATGCTATTTTGCATACAGCAACACTTGTGCGCATAAGGCAATCAGTTATCATGACATCTCCCCATTACAATTGATTTTTGGTGAGGAGCCAAATATTTCCCATCTTAGAATATTTGATTGTGCGGTATATGTTCCAATTGCTCCACCACAACGCACAAAGATGGATCCCCAAAGAAGGTTGGGGATATATGTTGTGTATGAATCTCTTTCTATTATAAAATATTTAGAACATAGAACTGGAGATTTATTTACGAAAAGGTGTTCTGATTGTCATTTTGACGAATTAGTATATCCAACATTAGTTGAATAACAAAAGCAGTTGGGAAATGAGATATAGTGGAATTCACTTTCAGTATCTCATTTAGACCCTCGAACAAATAAATGTGAGCAAGAAGTACAAAAGATAATCTATTTACAGAATATTGCAAATCAACTGCCGGATGCATGAGTAACCTTTGACGGGCTACTAAATCATATATCCCAGCTGCTAATGCTCAAGTTTGAATTGATGTCCCTATATGACAAAATGTTAAGACAAATGAGTCTGGACCACACTTAAAACGTGGTAGACCAATTAGTTCAAAGGATAAAAATTTTTGAAAAAGGAAAGGAATAAATGATCAAGATGATCATAATATAGAGGCAATTGCTTACGAAGAGATCTGAGACATAATAAATGATGACACCACAGAGGAGGTCCATATACCTGAAAATAATGAGAATGACGAAATCTCTTTAAATTATGTCTCGACGAGAAAAAAGTAGAATCGAAATAATATCGTGGTTAATAATATTTTTGCCTACAATGTTGCAGTTGAAATAATGCAACAAGATGAGGATTTAGAACCAAGATCTGTCAATGAATGTAGACAGAGAAATGATTGGTTAAAATGGAAGGAAGCAATTCAAACAGAGTTGACTTCACTTGAAAAACGTGAAGTTTTTGGACCAATAGTCCGAACACTTGAAGATGTCAAACCAGTGGAACACAAATGGATTTTTGTGCGAAAACGCAATGAAAATGATAAAGTCGTAAGATATAAATCACGACTTGTTAAACAAGGATTTTTGCAAAGGCCTGACATTGATTATGAGGAGACATATTCTCCTGTGCTAGATGCAATTACCTTCAGGTATTTAATAAATATGACAGTTCATGAAAAGGTTGAAATGCATCTAATGGACGTTGTCACAACCTATTTATATGGCTCACTAGACCACAATATTTTTATGAAAATCCCTAAAGCACTCAGTGCCTGGAGCACTCAAAGTGCTTGGATCATATAAAAATTCAAAATAAAGTTATTTAATAAAACTTCAGAAATCTTTATATGGATTGAAACAATCAGGACGAATGTGGTATAATCGTCTTAGCGAATACTTGCTAAATGAAGGGTATAATAGCGATACTATTTGTCCTTGTATTTTTATACGAAGGTCAAAATATAAATTTGTAATAATATCTGTTTATGTTGATGACTTGAATATCATTGGAACTCCTAAAGAGCTTTCAAAAGTCGTTGAGTGTTTGAAGAAAGAATTTGAAATGAAAGATCTTGGTAAGACAAAATTTTGTCTTGGCCTTCAGATTGAACATTTGACAAATGAAATATTTATCCATCAATCAACATATACTGAAAAGTTTTTGAAAAGATTTCACATGGATAAATCACATCCATTGTGAGATCTCTTGATATAAATAAAGATTCATTCCGACCTCAAGAAAAAGATGAAGAGGTTCTTGGTGATGAAACACCATATCTTAGTGTTATTGAGGCACTGATGTACCTGGCCAACAACGCCCGACCAAATATTTGTTTTGCATTAAGTTTATTAGCGAGATTCAGCTCATGTCCAACAAGAAGACATTGGAAAGGTGTTAAACATATATTTAGATATCTTCAAGGAACACTTGATATGAGATTGTTGTATTCTAATGCATCCAAATCAGAATTGATCGGTTATGCAGATGCTGGATATTTGTCTGACCCACATAAAACCCGATCTTAGACAGACCATTTATTCACATATGGAGGTACAACTATATCATGGTGTTCGATGAAGCAAACAATAGTTGCTACTTCTTCAAATCATGCAGAGATAATAGCCATTCATGAAGTTAGTCGAGAGTGTGTATGGTTAAGATCAATGACTCAACACATTTTGTAATTATGCGATTTTTCTGTGAAAATATTAATTTTAACAGCATTGTATGAAGATAATGCTATTTGCATAGCTCAATTAAAGGGAGGATATATCAAAGGAGATCGAACAAAGCATATTTCACCTAAGTTCTTTTGACACACGATCTTTAACAAAATGGTGAGATAAATATTACACAGCTTCGTTCGAGTGATAATCTTGCAGATTTATTCACTAAGGCATTGCTAACGTCTACATTTAAGAAGCTTGATATAAGATTGGAATGTGTCGTCTCCAAGATATCAAATAAGTTTTTCATCAGGGGGAGTAAATACGCGTTGTACTCTTTTTTCCTTAGCCAAGGTTTTGTCCCATTGGGTTTTCCTGGTAAGGTTTTTAATGAGGCAGCACTCAAGGCGTATTACAAGATGTGTGTACTCTTATTCTTTCACTAGGCTTTTTTCTACAAGATTTTTCCTACTAAAATTTTAACGAGACACATTATCTATAAACATCCAAGGAGGAGTGTTACAAATCCACTTTAATTGTGTGGATGTTTCTCTTTATCCATCCTAACGTAATGTATCTATTAATTATATTAATTAAGTATGTTATAACGTATTTTTCAAATGTTGTAAAGGATGGTTTGAATGTCCTATAAAAGAGTAGTATTTCGCCCTTGTGAAATACACTTGAAGATAATAAGAATACTACATATTCTATACTTTTTATCACTATTTTGTCTTCCTATATTGTTTAAATATTCTTTGTCTTTTCCTTTTGTTTTACAACAAACACATCGTTTTTAGAATTTCAAAGGTTATTTTGAATTTTACAAGTAATTTAAAATGATTCATGTATTAGCAAAAAGTCACATTATAAAAAAAAATTTATTAATATTCTCATACATTTATATCATGATTAATTTGCGCTTATCTAACTCTTAACTATACCCGTTCTCTTATAATTTTTGAATTATTCCTACATTTATTATCTTTAAATATGAAAAATATTGGAGTAGACATCTTTATATGTGATATACAAGGAATGGTCCAGCTAAGATTTGGGGGATCAACTTCTCTGGGATGAACAAATTATTTTTTACTCTTTTTTTAGAAGAACAAAGGTGAATGATCTTTAGGAAGGATATGTTTTTATTAGTACATAAGTTTCTTCAATGAATGTAAAATAAAGGGTTATGCATCAAAATATAAGATCATGACTCTTTACTAATATACTTGTGTGATATAATTTGAAAAAAAAAATATTAATTTTTTTTGAAGAGTTGTACAAGATTGAACATGATGAATAATTTGAAATGGAGAAAGTAACATATAATTAAATTATGAATAACTTCTTTAATTCACGGAAGAAATAATGATATAAATATTTATCCTTATTTTATTTATTTATTTATCCTTTTGTCTCATTTTGAGAATGGCAAGTTCAATGTTTCAACTTTTGATACTATTTCATATTTTAAGTTGTCACTACGTTGATGCTATATTTCTTTATTCTAAGCTCATTTTTGAAAAAATTAATTAGGTAAGATTCAATACTTGATATGATTGATTATTAATTGTAGCCTTCATTGATTTTATCAAAAAAATATTAATTTGTGTTGACAATTATAGTATTTTGAAGTACTAAACATTATCATCTTTTATTTCATTTGGAGGAGAGATATTTTTCTATAATATTTAAATTTGTTATTGGTATTCAAGAGATTGAGTAGATTCCAAATATTTAAACTATTTTTATTTGAAAATGAATGGTATTCATGCAATGTAATTATAAAACAATTTTTAATACACCGATAATTTAAAATAATTTATGTCAATTTAGATGGATACACGTGTTCAAAAACTAGCATTATAATAAGTGTGTGATAAGTTGCACAAAAATTGAAGAGAAATATACAAGCTCAAACCAATAACTTCAATTATGCAATTCTCAAGAGTGGTAACTCTATGTGTCCCTTTTACTTCTAATCCTTTTTTTTTTTGTGGATATAGGAGATGACTACAAGACGTGCAGCCGCAAGGAGAGTGGAGGAAGATTTGGCTAATGGGGGATTTCATCCCCAAGGCAACCAAGCTCCTCCACAAGACAATCAGCTCCTCAAGGTGATCACCAAGCTTCAGTCATTTCTCCACCTATGAATGGATGAAGAGATAAGGGCGGCTTTTGTGACTTTGGCTGAAGCTATGACTACCCAAGCACAAGCAATAGCTACTCAAGCGCAAGCTATGACGGCTCAAGCAAATCGGGAGGTTGGACCCCGTGTTCAACAAAATGCTAGCACCATGGCTTCTCGCTTGAGGGAATTCACAAGGATGAACACTCCAGTATTCTATGGGTCGAAAGCGAATGAGGATCATCAAGACTTTCTCGATGAGATCTATAAAATTTATAATATATCAAGTATTGAATTTGGTAAAAATTTCTTTTGTTTAATATGTCATAACTCATAATTTAAATATCAACTGTGATTTCAAAATATTTCATTTCTTAAATTTTTCTTCTTTTTAAGAAATTGTAGTCTCCACCTTTTCACATTTGCATACATATTAAAAAGTACGTGTTGTCGAATTAAAATAGTATTTTGCAGAAGTTAGATAGAAATTTGATCAATTCATATCTTCCTTAAGATAGTTAGTATAAATGATCATTGTGCGATAACTTGCATAGTAATTGTTGAAAAAATACACAAGCTCAAATCAATGATTGACGAACCAATTTAATCAATATTATTATCATTGCAAGGTATCTCATACTCACACTCAAATATTATTATCAAATGAATTTTAAAAGTACACTTGAACAATTTTAATTATGTAATTTTTAAATATATTAAGTATTTAACTGGATAAAAGTTTTTTAATATGTCACAACACTATTATTATTATTATTATTGTGGTTGTTGTTGTTGTTAATACATATTAAATACTGTAATTATAGAGTACATAAAAAGTCGGTTATGAATACAAATATTTATTAGATACTCCCTCCGTTTAAAAAAGATTGACCTAGTTTGACTTGGAACGGAGTTTAAGAAAAGAAAGAAGACTTTTTAATCTTGTGGTTCTAAATTAAAGTTATGTCAAATGTACTAAAATGACTTTTAATCTTGTGGTCTTAAAAATGTCACGTGAAAAGTTAAAGCTAAAGTGTTACCAAAAAAAAAATGAGTCATTTTTTTTGAAATAAACTAAAAAGGAAATAAAGAAATTCTTTTTAAAACGGAGGGAGTAATACTTATTGAAAATGTCAAGTACTCGTGTTGGCAGATATAATGGCGAGTGCAGTACTCTTTATTTTGAGATAAATGAAATCATTATTATTTTATTTAGTAAAAATAGAGTAAATGAACATGAAAAAGTCTATATATATATACTTTTTGATTTATAATAGTGGCAAAATAATAATCAAACTTGAAATCAAAATGATTATCTACCAGTAAATTTCTGAATTTTAATATAAATTTGTATCCTAATATTAAATTTTAAATGGTGCACACATATCTTAAAACTTTCTTTTATCTATAATTAATACTTTTCCACATAATAAAATCAAAATCCTAGATATTAAACTCATTAGTGACAAATAAAAAGCTTTGTCTAACCCATAAAGCAAGTCATCTATATATGATACAAACTTCTATTTTGTATATTTATTGTTTGCAAGTTTTTAGCAAGATTGTTGCATTTTATTATAGATCAATATTATCATTCTTTACTCAAAAAAAGAAAAGAGAATATTATTACTCAATTCTTCAATGTATTGTGTTGACAAAAAATGTCCGGTCAAATTTTGTATCTTTTAAACAAACCTTTTGCAATCTAAGGACGAATAATACCCAAAAAAAATATTAAGAAAATTCACTCAAGGAAGTTTAAAATATTAAAAAATAAATGATATCAAAATATACAAGCAGAAGAAGAACAATGACAAATTTGATTTCATAGTTATTGTTCCAAAGATTCACGATGATAACTATATTTAAAGTTTACAACTATACCGAGTTGATAAAAATCAGAAACAAATAAATTATAAAGTATAAAAATCTTGCAATGGAAAAAAGAAAGCAAGTGTGAGGAGTTGATGATATATATTGCAAAGCAAGTTGAAGTTCCCACGTGCTGATGAATAAATAACAAGTAGTAACTTTCTTTTTGTTGCTGTCAAACATATTAACATACAATTTGTTTCTTCTACACCTATATTCAATCTACTTTTCTTTTTTGTGCTGCTTTTGTTTCTTCTTCTTGATTAGCAACTCCTCCAGCATCTTTTTTGTTATCCTTCATTTGCAGTTTTCAACTCTCTTTTCTTCACATGTTGAATTGTGCAATTCATTCAATCTCATGTGATTAGCATCCATCTTAAATAGTATTAGATAATGAACTTTTAAATTCAACTTTTAATTTCAAAACTGATTCCTAGATATATAACAATGAGAATCGACCCTTCATATTCAATCTCTAATTATTTATAGTAATGGCTATTCAAAATACAAACATTTATTTAATAATTCTTGGTAACGTTGTAATTGCCAAAGAATTATGTTTATTTAATTTGTATAATCCAATGAATTTAGTCTACATTAAATTATTTTTTCCAACTTTCTATCTTCTCCACATTCCCGACATATAATTAATTGGTGATGTACAAAATTAATGTTATTTTTGAATGGAAAAAGTTTTCAAAATAATGATTACTATTTACTATTTAATTAATTGAATATTTAATTATTGTATTTTATTTTAGAGGCAAATTGATAATTTAACTTTGAGGTTAGGAGCTTCCCATTTTTAGTAATATATGATATGATATGATATGATATATATATACTCCCTCTGTTTAAAAAAGAATGACCTAGTTTGATTTAGAACGGAGTTTAAGAAAAGAAAAAAGACTTTTTAATCTTGTGGTTCTAAATTAAAATTGTGTCAAATGTATCAAAATGTCCTTTAATCTTGTGGTCTTAAACATGCTACGTGGAAAATTAAAGTTAATGTATTTTTAAAAAAGAAAAGGGGTTATTCTTTTTTGAAACAGACTAAAAAGAAAATACAATCATTCTTTTTGAAACAGAGAAGTATTTGATTGCTGGAGAAAACAATAGAGGATTAGAGAAGAGTTTTTGGATAAATTTCATTGATTGAAGGCAAATAACACACAAGGAATCATCTTATGATTTTTTTGGGATAGATTTCATTGATTAAAGGCTATCAATAACATCAAAATCACATCGAATTCGTTGGATCTCATCAAAATTTTAAGAATCACCACATATTGAATTTCTGGGATGGATTGACTTCAAAAGGGTGATTACTGTTTGGGTTTTCCCTTGATTTTCTTACCTTAGAAGTTTATTTCTCCTAAAAGAAAAGTTAGAACATTAACATAAATATTTTTACTTTTCTTGAAAAGAAAATATAATATTATTTCATATTTAGTTTATTCTTTCCTTTTAGGAAAATGTTTGGAGTAGCTAGTTCTTTTCTAGTAGGAAAAGGTTTTAGGACTCTATAAATATAGACTTGTTTCTTCTAACACAACATAACAATAACATCGACAATGTAGTCGCTTAGAGACTTTTGCTTATAGGGAGATTTGTTCTCTCTACAGTTTTAATGTTTTTCTTTATATTAGTTTTGATATAATAATATTTTGAATTTTAGTATAAGTTTTTTGTTATCTGATTTATCAACCATATGATTTGCAAAGCTTCCGCATGACGTCATAATCACTCCTTCATAACCCAACAAGTGGTATCAGAGCACATGATACAACGATCATATGACTCAACAAGTGGTATCAGAGCACATGGTTCAACGATCCTATGACCCAACAATTACACTACCACACTTCGTTTATGATGCTTAAATAAGTATGTAGAAGGTACTTCTGAGTAGCAACCATGGTCTATTTGAAGTATCGGATGAACCATAGGAATGAGTATAACTGTATAAATGAAGGTTGTCGTGTTGGTTGGGGAAGAAGGTGAATATTAATTGGTTATTGTAATGATCCAAACAGATCAAATAGTCTATCTAATCAAGGGATTAATTGGTGAATCAAGATTTCACCATTCATGAACAATTAGGGACTTGGATGACTTGAAGACTAAGTCTAAAGCCTAGATGAATTATGTTGAGTTGTAATGGATTTAAGTTATATTCCTGTAGATATTGTTGACTGTTTGAAGCGCCAAATGTTTGAAAATCTAAGAGTACGTCCAGAAAGTTTGAGTTATACACTCTTTGAGTCCTTTGCCCAATAACATAATTCCAAAGATGTATGAAAATGTTTTAGAATGTGAATGTATGTTTGAAGGGGCAGACAAACGAGCATGAAGTTATTGGAGCGTCAACATTTCGTTCAGATAGTAGTTAATAATTATGTCGGTATTAGTGTTTCATAGTTCTTGCTTATTTAGGAATCTGCATTATCTATATCAGCAAATATTATTTATGTAGCTCAGTTAGTTTAGGAGTCTTTTTCGTTTCTTTGTAACTCTATTTAATACCTTTCAGCCTTCATCAATAAAGCATCATTTTTCAAAACCTATTCAATCTTTACATGGTATTAGGGCTCTTCATGCTCTAACGAGAACGATCCAATTTTTTTCCTTCATTCTTCTCACGACAGATTATTAACATGACCAATCACAATGACAACAATGCTAGAGTTGTCAATGCTGATAACACTATTGGTAGCAACATTATCATTCAGTTCAATCCAGCGTCCCAATTACCCCTCAAACTAAGCGCTGGTCACAACTTCGCAACCTGGAAAGCCCGATTCTCCATGCTTATGTATGTCAACAGCTTCTTTGGCCATCTCGATGGGACCACTCTGGCCCCCAATAGCACGATTAACCTTGGCACGAACACATCTTCTAATGCTACCTTTTTAACTTGGTTTCGTTAGGACAAACTCATCCAGAATGCCCTCATGACTTCTGTAGAACCCACTGCTGGTGCTCCTGTGTTCAATCCTGAGTTTCATGAGATCTCCGCTGCCATTCGTGCACGTGATACGGCTATCTCCTATGAGGAATCGTTTGAAAAACTACTGGACTATGAACTTTTCCTACGCCACGAGGATGCTAAGAAACTGTCCAGCCCTATCATAGGTGCAGTTGATACTCCCACCAAATCCAACACCAATAATCGCAACAGTCGCAGGAAGACCAACAATTCTCAACAATGAACACTTCACCACAATGGCAGTCAAACTCAAATTCAAACAATGTACTCGATGTCAACTATATAACAAGATTGGCCACACTAATCAATTTATTATGGATTTTTGCAATAAAAAAATCCTTCTCAATTTTAATTATACACCTTGAGTTCTGTTTTCCAAAATTTTTCCTAAAAGTCACCGCCAATGTCTGTCGCTCGAAGTCTCACAATCACTTTGAAGTCAAAGCCAACTATACTGCTGGATTTACTGCCACCACCAACCCTTGGATAGTCGACTCAGGCGCCATCCATAACATCACAACGGATCCACACAACCTACAACCGTACCACGGTAACGAGGATGCCTCTATGGGTGATGGTAACAAAATTCACATCTCTCACACTGGTTCTACTCAATTAAATGCATCAAATAATGTTTTTAAGCTAACACATACTCTGTGTGCCCCGTCCATTAAGCGCAAGCTTCTCTCTATTTCTAAATTTTGTCAATACAATTTAAAGTCCATTAAATTTTTTCCTTTTGACTTTGTTGTTAAGGATATGAAAATGCGGAAACCGTTAGTTCACGTCGGACCAACAATGGACTGTATGAGTGGCTTGTCTCATATACCCAAGCTCACCATACTGCCACATCCACTCCTCTCACTACTTGGCATCAATGTCTTGGTCATCCTCACTCTAGGGTTCTTAGGTCTATTTTAAATAAATTCTCGCTACCGTTTCATGAGCAAGACAAACTCTCTTATTGTAATTCTTGCTTATCTAATAAAGCCCACCCACATCCTTTTACCCGATTATCTTTGTGTAGTTGTAAACCGTTTCAAATTATTTTTTGTGATTTATGGGGGCCATCAACCGTCTTATCTCTTGACAAAAAGTTGTACTATTGTATTTTTGTTGATCAATATACAAAATACACTTGGCTCTACACATTAACCAAAAAAGTGAAGTTAAAGACATCTTTCAAAAATTTCATCCTTTGATGGAAAAACATTTTGACACAAAATTTTTATCATTGTATACTGATGGCGGATGAGAGTATAAAAGTCTTGACTCTTATCTTTCACTTAACAACATTGAACACCTCTCCACCCCACCCTATACACCTCAACGAGTTGCACTTGCTGAACGACGACATCATCATATCGTTGAAATTGCCAGAACACTCTTACATGAGACATCCCTTCCACCCCAATTTTGGTCTTTCGCGTGTCATCATAATGTCTACCTCATCAACCGTCTGCCAACCTCTCACCTAGATAATCAATCTCCATTCCAACGATTACTTGGTAAATCACCCAATTATGACTCCTTACGGATTTTTGATTGTTTATGCTATCCATAGCTTAAACCATACTCCAAAAATAAACTTGAATCAAAATATACCCCGTGTGTTTATCTCGAATTCTCCTTATCACATCACTATCACCAATGTTTTGATCTAATTTCTACAAAGGTGTATTTATCCTGAGATGTGCGATTTGTTGATCATATATTTCCATTTAAGACTTTGTTCTCTAATACTACCATTAAATCATCTCACATAGAATGGGCAAAAACCACACTGTCAGATCTTCTGACCCCACACCTCAAATTACCATAGTTACAGATCTTCCCCCACCATTAGAAATAGAAGCACGTACGCTACCAGATTTTCCGTCATCATCATCTCCTTCTCCAGCCAAGTCCCAAGGCAACTCAAACTCGCAGTCTTCATCCGACAATGCATTAGTGGCGGATGCAGCTTCACCTCCTGCAACTTCCCCTTCTCCAAGTAAATGTCCAACTCCCTCATCTCTTTTGATTCCTGCTTCCCAAACCCATCTTCTGTACCTACTACCCAGTGTCTCCCACCACCACGCCTCACCACAAATTCACAAACACTTTTCCCTATAAACACAAATAGAAACTCGTCCCCTCTCCTTGTCTATAAACGTCAAAACACCAAGTCGCTAACACACCTGGATCCTCGGCCAACCAGTCTTTTCATTGATTTGTAGCTCGCTCCTTCACCACCTAACTGTCCGCTTCCTTCTACACGTGTTGTCACTCGATCTCAAAACAACATCACCTAACCCAAACCAATGTTTTATTACCTAGCCAAATTAAAACCCACCATCACACACACTACTGTCAAACAAGCACAAAAACATCCTAAGTGGCGTGATGCGATGAAAAAGGAACTTGATGCTTTAATTAAGAACCAGACTTGGGAACTTGTTCCTACCGATCCAACTAAAAATATAGTATCATTTAAGTGGCTTTTCAGGATCAAGAGAAATGCCAATGGTACCATCGATAGATACAAAGATCACATGGTTGGAAAAGGCTTCACTCAGTGATCATGTATCGATTTTCACGCCATATTCAGCCCAGTCGTCAGGCCCACCACAATTCGCATCATCCTTTCTGAGGCAATTCGTCACAATTGGCACCTTCTGCAACTTGATGTCAATAATGTCTTTTTCTAGGGAAACCTGGATGAGGAAGTGTACATGGCACAACCTCCAGGGTTTACTAGTGATGACAAACAAACACATATATGTCATCTGTGCAAGGCAATCTCATGCTTGAAGCAGGCTGGTACAATGCTTTCGCTGTTACCTTCCATCCATAGGTTTTGTTAAGACAAAATCAGATGTCTCACTACTTGTTAGACATGGTCTACGTGACACATTGTTCGTTCTTGTCTATGTCGACAATATCATTGTCATTGGAAGCAACACTTTAAGTGTCAATCAGGTTATCACTTCCCTTTCTTCTCAGTTCTCCATTAAAGATTTAAGTATTCTTCATTAGTGTAATGAAATGAAAGAAGTTGTTATTCTGTTCATGAATATAAACGGTACTTATACGATAACAGGAAATCATATAAAAGGAAATCAATCAAATCAAATAGAAGATATTCTACAATAACTCTTATTATTCTGTAATACTCTAGAATCACTCTGTGATTTGTTACCATATTCTGTAACACTCATTCTCAAGCTGGAGCATAGATATCGATCATGCCCAACTTGTCACAAAGATAACTAACTAGAGTTCCATTCAATGCCTTGGTGAACAAATCAGCTAATTGCTCCCCCTGTTTTCATGTAGCCTATGGAAATTAAATTTTTCTGAATCTTCTCAGGCATAAAATGATAGTCAACCTGAATGTGTTTAGTCCTTTTATGATACACCGGATATTACGTAATGTGTTTAGTCACTTCATCGTGAGAAATATTACACTACAATAATTTTGAATGGTGGATGAGAAGGGTATTTTGGAGCCAATAGGTGGATGGAGGATACTTTTGTACCATTTCCAATACTGCGAGGGTATTTTAGGCCCTTTTCCTAATATTTCTTTTAAAATAAAATAAACTTTATTAGGGGTAGGGAGATGGTAGGGGGTGGGTTGGGGGAATGTACGGTGGGTGGGTATGGGGAGGTTGGAAGAAAGTTTTAGAAAATATTTTTCTTAAGTTCTGAAAGGAGGTCCTTTTTCTAATATTTGAGGAAATGAGTTGATTTGGAAAACATTTGACCAAACCAAACATGAGAAAATTGGAAAATATTTTCTGGAATATTTTTCCTTCATACCAAACTCATCCTTAATGCCAAACTTCATATTAAAACAACATACTTCAATCCTAGTAGTTATTAAGGACTAGAATTTATTTTTACTTTTGTAAAGAAAAAGGAGTTGCAACCTCCAGGACACCTAAAAGAATATAAAAGGCATCTCTTGCTCAAGCAGTTTCCTCCAAGGAGATATATTTGTTGTTTCTAGCATCATCTTCTTCAGTCTTGATATTTCAATTGGACACACTCTCTGCCTACATAAAAGTTACAAAACGAAAGAGTCAGGTACATAACACTAATCTCAATAAGTATAGAGCTTAACATGACTACATATCTCATAATTTTGAACTTACATATAGATGCCATTATTTCTTCTTCTTCTTATGTAATGCATTTGACTTCGCTGCTTCTTTTGCCTTCTCATAATGATTTTGTATTCTAAATCTTCAGCAATCCCAGAGATCCAATTTGGATTTCGAGAAGAAATCATTAAATATGCTATGGAAAATCCAATAATCAATCCAGAAACATATCCCATAAGAACCACTTTCCAACTAAGCCAACTTAGAAATGTTGAATCATTTTCTTCATCTAGCACAAAATGTTGTGTTGTTTGTCTCTGGTATATGGTCACTTCCACAACCTCCTAAAACTGGGAATCCACGCAATCCATCATTGCCCTTATATGAATTGTTGTCAAATGTATCAAATTGATTCCCTTTTGGAATGCATCCTTCAAGATGATTGCGAGAGAGATTAAAAAGTGCAAGAGATATAAGAGAAACAAGATGTTTGGTATCTCTCCTGAAAGCCTGTTGGACAAAAGGTCCAATGATTCGACTAGAGATAAATTTCCAAGTGATGGTGGTATATAACCCTACAACTCATTGTGAGATAAATTCAACACACGCATTGCAACGAGGTCTCCCAACATACTAGGAATATGCCCTTCAAGTTTGTTGTTTGAAAGATCCATAGTAGTGTACAAAGACAAGATTCTCACAATTTAAAACTTCAATCCCTCTGTTACAACAATTACCTAGTTTGGTAATATATTTGTGTTGTATCAAATAGTGTATTTATTATTTGGTTAGTTCTCCTCATTGCATTCAGAACTCAGAAAAAGACTTGTCGGGAGTTCTGCTGTAAATGCATTGCGAGAGAGGTTTTGTTGTTCATCTTGTATTTCTAAGATACTTAGAATAAAACGTTCAAGAATTTGTTAAGACACAACAAAATTTTAGAATATTTTCACAACTAGAAAACTAAAGCTAGTAGAGAAACTAGAATCAGAAACAGATTAGAAAAAATATACGAATTGTTTTTCTTAAAGAAGAATTGTTGTCAATATGTGTTTAAATAATCTTACTGATTCCAGTAAACTTTGTAGAAACACAAAGTTACCAATGTTTACTGAATTAGTGAAGTATAGAAGATTAGAAATTAATTCACAAATTTAAAATCTGTAACACATCAGAATTTGGAAAAACAAAAAGAAGATCAAGCCCATTGAATGCACAATGTCCCCTTAAGAAAATTATTCCCCTCGAGGTTTGATTTGGAATATGTCCTCCCAGGATAGAATGATCTCAATCACCAGTGTATTGCTACCCAAAACGCTGGTGTCAGCGAGCCACTCAACGATAGTCAAGTACACGTAGAATACTAGATTTAGTAGTAGTAGTAGAAGTCCAAATATTCTATTTCTAAAATGAGAGGAAATCCCTCAATTATATAAAACAAAGGATAGTGTGAAAAGATTCTTATTGTGCCTTACCGGAAAGGTCACAAACCTTTGGAAAAGTCACAATCTTTCAGAAAGATCGTCACCTTTCATAAAAGTAACAACTTTTCATAAAAATCATAACTTTTCATAAAAGTCGCAACCTTTAATAAAAGTTGCAACTCTTCATAAAAGTCTCAACTCTTCATTTTCTATTCACACCTTATAAAACCCAATAATCCTCCGCATGAATGGGGAATGACTCCAAGACAAAGAAACGGACAAATATGTGTACTTTACAAACAAGAATTAATTGTATATGGATAAGTAGGTTTTCCTTGGACATTCCATAGTGAACATATGTCGGATATACTCGGTCAATCAGTAGATGCGATATATTTGAATCGTCGAGCTTTGGTGTATACCTAGACAATCATATGTCACAAAATTAACCCTTTACCGTTTATGGTTCTTATGGTTGTGTTCGTTTCAGCCATGAATACCTCCTGGTTTCATGAGTGTATAGAGAATAGACTTTTGAGAATAATTCTCTATGAAGCGGCTTACACTTCACACTAACATAGGTGATTTCTAAATGTGTTATCGCGTATATACACTATTTGGTCAACTATGCCACACTTAGCAAATCATTAAAACCATTAAGCTTTATTAACTCATTAACAAGCCTTAATATTGTATCCTTGTTCCTGAGCATTGTCTTTATCATGAGAATGGATTGAGTTGGTTGACAATGTCGAACCATCATTCACAACTTTGTTTTTCTCCTTGAATCTAGCTCTTGGGATCTCAATTCTGCTAGATAGAGTTACTTCCATGATAACTTGTCCTAAGCCGTAAATTCATTCCCTTAGATGATCTTTAAACTTTCTCTCTAGTTAGGTGTAACAATCCGGAAGTTCATGACTTAGTCTAGAGCCTCACATGATTGAACTAAGCCTTAAAACACTATTTCAAATCCTAAAATAATGTATTCAACCTAATTAGGAAACATGAGAATCAAATCGTCAAAGAAAGACCTTGACGTCCGGAAACTAGCAAAATTGAACGAGTAGACGTCCCTATGTTTTGTGAAGGTTTGAGAGTGTCATATGAAGTCTAAAACTTGTAAAAAGACTTTAAATAGGTAAAATAATGTATATAGGGTCAAAGAGTCCAATAAATACTCCCCAAGGACCACCTGAAGGGTCCTTGAAGAGGATCCAAACATTGGCAAGGAGGCTGCCAAAACAGCTCGAACAGACAAGATATAGAGGTCCTTGCGAGTTGCGCAGCCAAAACTTGGTGGGAAAATTTTGCCTCGCGACGTGGGGCCTTCATGAGGCTCACTGCCTCAAATTGGATTCCAGAAAAAAGATTTTGAAGTGCCCCCGCGATGCGCAACCATGTCCCAGATTTGGTCGCGTCGTTTTTATGTCAGATTGACTTCACAAAATGACTTAATTAGGTGAGGGGTCTTTTAGGTTATTTGGGGGACGACTATATATTGATTTTAGGTCAGTTTTATGTCATTTTACCCACTCCAATCAAATCCCCAAAGAGAAATCAAAATCACTCTCATCTCTCTCCCAAATTCTCTCACTACCCCAAGAATCCATTGAAAAAGAAGAAGAAGGTAAACCTAGGGATTCAAGATCTAAGTTTTAGTCCATCATTCTCTAAGACTTATCAAGGTATGGAAGCTATTAACTCTTGGAAACCCTTTCACCAAGAGGCTCTTCAATAATATGATTTCTATGTTCTTCAAAAGATGGGATTTCATCCAATTTCCTAAATTGTCTTTCAAATTGATTTCTTATGATGTTGTATTGATTATTATTGATAGATTATGTTGATTAATGATTAATTGTTGTAGATGAATATCGTTGTTACAATTAATTATGTTATTGTTAAATTCACTATATTATGATGATGATGATGAGTGGATTATTTGGATAATTGTGATGAATTGAGGGTATGATCTTGAAGAAGGTTTTGGAAGCTATTGGCAAGACTTATTGTGACTTTAAGTTCTATACTTGAATTATTATGGATTATTCTTGATGATTATATGAAATTGAATTATGATTATCTGAATGGAGTACGAAGATGATGATATGATGATTATGATGACATGCTATGAATATGTTGAATGTGAGATCATGGTAAGGGTATAATGATACAAGGTTGATGATGATTCACTTGTGTGCCTTATATGATATGACTATAATGTGTTGATCTCACTAATGATAATTTGTGATGAAAGGAAGTTCTCATCCTATACCTAATGAGCTTTGATCATGTTTATACAAGGGGTTAGTCTCCTATGATGTGCATTTTCTCTACCAATGATGTGCTATGATATATGCTAAGGGCTTGTCTAAGTCCTCTTCGAGGACGACGACGCCGGTTACGTCTAGGGGGTGCTCCCTGATCGTGACATTAGACCTTTTTGTAAGTGAATCCGACACATTATCATTTGACTTTGCATAGTCAATCTGATAATTCCACTAGGGAGTAATTTTCTAACGGTATATGTTAGAAAACTTTCCGTTATACATCATGTTCCATGCCATACCTATTGCATCTTGACTATCAAAGTGTATGTATACTAATGCCAATGGTTTGGGCCAAAAAATAATATCTTTCAAGAAATTTCGGAGTCTTTCAACTTATTCACCGACCTTATCTTGAGCATCTAGCTCAAAGATCATTGTGGAGCTAGCGATACATGTCTCTTTTGAAATATTTCCAAGAGACTGCTCCTCTACCAAGAGTAAATATATATCCACTCGTGAATTTTACTTCATTTGTCCGGTGATCAAATTTGCCACTATATCCTTTCAATACTGCTGGATATTGTTATAATGCAAGGCATAGTTTTAAGTATTTTTTAAATACTTCGAAACTCTATTTATTATCATCTAATGAGTTTGATTGTGATCACTTGTGAACCGACTCAGTTTATTAATAGCAAATGCTATATATGATCGCGCACACTTCATGATATACATCATACTTTCCAATACTCTAGCACAATCCAATTATGAGTCACTTTCGCTTTAACTTTTTTGAAATGCAAAGCTGACATTTATTGGAGACTTGACAATATTGACATCCAAATATTCAAACTAGTCAAGTACCTTTTCATTGAAATGAGACCGTGAAAATACTAAACATGATGGAGTTCTAAGGATTCTTATACCTAAGATCGCATCATCAACTCCAAGATTTTTCATTTCAAACTTGCTTTCTAGCATACATTTGGTAGCATTTATGTCATTAGCGTCTCTATTGATGATCAACATATCACCAATATACAAACAAACAATGACCTTGTAATTTTAATGTGAACACATTTATAACTTCCATCATTCTTAAATCCATTTGCCAACATGGTTTGATCAAATTTCTTATGTCATTGTTTGGGTGCTTGTTTTATTCCATAATGTGACTTAACAAGTTCAAACACTTCTTTTTTATGTACCAGGAACCACAAAACTCTCGGGATGTTCCATGTGAATTTCTTCCTCAAATTCTCCATTTAAGAGAGTTATTTTCATATTCATTTGATGAATTTGGAGGTCATATACCATAGCTAACACAATTAACATCCAAATGAATGTATTAGTTGCTGGCGAGTAAGTATCGAAAAGATCAAGACCTTATTTTTGTCTAGAACCTTTGACAAAAAGTCTTGCTTTATATTTGTAAACAGTTCTATTGACTTCCATTTTTCTTTTTAGGATTCACTTTGAACCCAAAGGGTTATTTTCGGGAGAAAGATCAACCAACTTCAAATAGGATTGCTCAAGATTGAACAAATCTTACTATAGACACAATCGATCCAAAATGATGAGTCTACAGAAGACACAAGAACTGTTACAAAATCATATTCGAAGGAAGTAGATATCCTTTGACATTTACTACGCCTCTGAATCTCTTTATAAGTATTTTCTCCTCTTGTTCTTCCCAAGGTCGTTTAGACCTTCCACTAGACTATTCAAGTCTAAGTTTACAGTCTAAGCTCATTTTAGGAATAGGAGCTTGGACTTTGGATAGACACCCCCACACTTTGAAATATTTTAAGTTGGATTTCCTTCCTTTCCATTTCTCATATGGAATAGATTATGTCCTTAACAAAAATTTCTTTCTTTATGAAAAGACAAAACCTTTTGTTGTTCCCTTTTACAGTAAGATTAGTTCCTCCATATAAGTTTTGTGGTAACCCCTAACTTATAAATAATGCATCCATCATTTTATTCTATTAGAACATTTGGTCTTAGGACGCCAGTTTGTATTCTAGTTGTATTAGGATTGTCTTACTAGTTCAACAGTTATTATTTAATTATATTACTTTAGTTTAGTTCGTTTAGGAGTCTTACTACTTTCCTTGTAACTCTATTTAATACCTTGCTGCCTTCATTAATAAACAAACATTCAGTCCTTATATGGTATCAAGGCTCTTCACGCTTTAAAGAGTACGACCAAATTTTTTTTCTCCTCACGCACATCAGCAACAATGACCAACAACAATGGCAACAACAATGGCAACAATCTCAGAGTTGTCAATGCTAATAACACAACGGGCACCAATATTATCATTCAATTCAATCCCGCATCCCAATTACCCATCAAACTAAGCGGTGGTCACAACTTCGCCACCTGGAAAGCCCAATTTCCATTCTTATATATGGCTACAACCTCTTTGGCTATTTCGATGGAACCATTCCATCCCCTAGTCGCACGATTACCCTCGGCACAAATATCTCTCCCAATCCTGCCTTTTTAACTTGGTTCCGTCAGGATCAACTCATCCAGAATGCTCTCATGGCTTCTGTCGAACCCACTATTGCCTCTACTGTTCCTGCCGTTGACTCGGCTAAATCAGCTTGGGATGCCTTGCATACCACTTATGCGAACAAATCTCAAACCGGAGTCTTCATTCTGAGTGATCAGCTTGCCCGTGTCACTAAGGACTCTCCCTCCATTACTGAATATCTTCACACTATTCGGTCCTTTTCGGATGAGTTAGCCACTGCTGGTGCTCCTGTTTCCAATCCTGAACTCATTGTCAAAATACTTAGTGGTCTAGGTCCTGAATTTCGTGAAATATCTGCCATTCGTGCACGCGATACACCTATCTTCTATTAGGAACTGTTTGAAAAGTTACTAGACTTTTTAAATTCTTCCTTCGTCACGAGGATGCTAAGAAACTATGTAGTACCATCACTGTTGCAGTTGCTACTCCCACCAAATTCAACTCCGATAATCGCAACAATCGTAGACAAACCAACAACTCTCAACAATGGCACCAGAACTTGCGTCCAAGCGCTCCACCACAAGGGCAGTCCAATTCAAATCCAAACGGTATTATTCGCTGTCAACTATGTAATAGAATTGGCCATACCGCCAATGTTTGGCGCTCGAAATCTCATAATCACTTTGAAGCAAAATCCAACTATGCCGCTGGGCTTACAACGGACACCAATGCCTGGATAGTTGATTCAGGAGCCACCCATCACATCACAACAGAGCTGCACAACCTACAACCATACCGCGGTAACGAGGATGTCTCCATGGGTGATGATACCAAAATTTCTATCTCTCACACTGGTTCTACTAAATTAAATGCATCAAATAATATTTGTAAGCTAACTCACACTTTGTGTTCCCTTTCCATCAAACGCAAGCTTCTCTCTGTTTCTAAATTCTGTCCAGACAATCTTAAGTCTATTGAATTTTTTCCTTTTAACTTTGTTGTGAAGGATCTGAAAACAGGACAGCCATTGGTGCACGGTCGGACCAACAAAGGACTATATGAGTGGCCTTTCTCACATCCCTAAGCTCATATTATCTCCACATCCAGCCCTCTCACTACTTGGCACCATCGTCTTGGTCATCCTCACTCTCGAGTTCTTAGGTTTATTTTGAATAAATTCTCGCTACCGTTTCATGAGCGAGACAAAAAAATTCATTGTAATTCATGTTTATCTAATAAAGCTCATTGACATCCTTTTACTCAATTATCATTGTGTAGCTCTAAACTACTTCAAATTATTTTTAGTGACTTATGGGGGCCATCACCAGTCTTATCTCTTGATAGAAAGTTGTATTATTGTAGTTTTGTTGAACAATATACGAAGTACACTTGGCTCTACACTAAAATAAAGAAAAGTGAAGTTAAAGAGATCTTTCAAAAATTTCATCCTATGATGGAAAAATATTTTGACACTAAAATTTTATCATTGTATACTGATGGCAGAGGTGAGCATAAACGTCTTGACTCCTATCTTTCACTTCACGACATTAAACACCTTTCCATCCCTCCCTATACACCCCAACGAGTTGCACTTGCAGAACAACGACATCGCCATATTGTCAAAACTGCAAGAACACTCTTACATGAGGCGTCCCTCCCACCCCGATTCTGGTCTTTTGCATGCCATCACACTGTCTACCTCATCAATCGTCTTCCAACCTCTCACCTCGATAATCAATCCCCATTCCAAAGATTACTAAAAAATCACCCAATTATAACTCCCTACGGATTTTTGGTTGTCTATGTTATCTATGGCTTAAACCATACTCCAAAAATGAACTTGAATCAAAATCTACCCCATGTGTCTATCTTGGATTCTCACTATCCTATCACTGTCACCAGTGTTTTGACCCAATTTTTGCAAAGGTGTACTTATCTTGAGATGTGCGATTTGTTGAGGATGTTTTTCCATTTAAGACATTGTTCTCCAACATTGCCATTAAATCAACTCACCTGGAATGGGCAAAAACAATAATGCCAAGTTCTTCAGACCCCACACCCAAACTTCCCATTGTTACAGATCTGCCAACTCCATTAGAAATAGCAGCACACACAATTACAGATTTCCAATCACCGTCTGCTTCCTCTACAGCCCAGTCCAGAGATAACTCAAACTCACAGTCCTTATCCGACGATGCATCAGCGGCAGACGCAACAGATTCACCTCTAACAACTCCTCCCTCTCCAGGTAAATTTCTCTATTCCTCATCTTCAATAATTCCTGCTTCCCAGAACACCTCTTCTATATCTACTGCCCAGCGTTTAGAACTACCACATCTCCCTACAAACTCTCAAACGCCGATACCAACCAACACACAAAGCAGCTTGTCTCTTCTCCTTATCTATCACCGTAGAAACACCAACCCACCAACACCTATGGCTCCTCAACCATCCTGTCCTATCTTCGAGTTAGAACTCACTCCTTCACTGCCTCAATGTCCGTCTCCTCCTACCCGTGCTGTCACTCGATCCCAAAATAATATCACAAAAATAAAAATATTTTTGATTACCTAGCCAAATTGAACCCCACTGTCACACCCACTACTGTCAAACAAGCACAAAAACATCCCGAGTGGCGTTATGCAATGAAACATGAATTTGATGCTTTAATTAAAAATCAGACTTGGGAACTTGTTCCTCCTGACCCGACCAAAAACATTGTATCCTGCAAGTGGCTTTTCAGGATCAAGAGAAAAGCTGATGGGTCCATCGACAGATACAAAGTGCCCCTGGTTACAAAAGGCTTTACTCAGAGGCCAGACATTGACTTTCATACCATATGTAGCCCAGTCGTCAAGCCCACCATTGTTCGTATCGTCCTCTCTGTGGCACTTCGTCACAACTGGCACCTTCGCCAGCTAGATGTCAATAATGCCTTCCTCCAAGGCAACCTGGAAGCGGAAGTGTACATGGCACAACCTCCGGGGTTTATTAGTGATGACAAACCAATGTATATATGTCTGCTGCGGAAGGCAATCTATGGCTTGAAACAGGCTTCTTGGGCGTGGTACAATGCCCTCACGGGTTATATTTCATCCATAGGCTTTGTTATGACAAAATCTGATGCCTCACTACTTGTCATACATGGTGCAGGTGATACGTTGTTCGTCATCGTCTATGTCGACGATATTATTATCACTGGGAGCAATACTTTAAGTGTCAATCAGGTTATCACTTCCATTGCTTCTAAGTTCTCTATTAAAGATTTAGGAAATATTCACTACTTTCTTGGTGTTGAAGTGATACGCAACTCTAACGGTTTAATTCTCACCCAAGCAAATTATGTGAATGAAATTTTGAATGATGAGCTAATGACCGACTGCAAGAGTGTTAACACGCCAATGAGTGCATCTGAGTTACTCACCTTGTCTGATGGAGATCACTTGACTGATGCTACACGTTATCGCCGAGTCTTGGGTAGGCTTCAATATCTATCCTTCACTAGACCTGACATAGCCTATGCAATCAACAAACTTTCTCAATTTATGCAAGCACCGTCAGACCTTCACTGGAAGGCTGTAAAACATGTTCTTCGATACCTGCGGGGTACCATTGAACTCGGCCTACGCGTTACTCCCATTGATGAATTCAATCTACATGTGTACTCTGATGCACATTGGGGTGGGGACATCGTTGACAGAGTTTCTACATCTGGTTACATCCTATTTCTTGGTCACAATCCAATTAGTTGGTCCTCAAAGAAGCAAAATATTGTCTCACGCTCCTCCACTGAGTTTGAATACATGGCAGTGGCTAGTGCTCTTTCTGAAACCTTATGGGTCACCAATCTCCTAAATGAGTTGCGTTTCCCTCAGCTATCCACAATTTATTGTGACAATCTTGGAGCTAAATTCTTGAGCAAGAATCCTGTCCTCCATAGTCGTGTTGAGCATGCTGTTGTAGACTTTCACTTTGTTCGCCCCTATGTTGACATTAAAAGGGTTCGTGTTGTTCATATCCATGGTGCCGATCAAATAGCAGACACTCTCACCGAGGCACTTCCAAAATCTACTTTTGAGTCTAATTTGTTCAAGTTAGGCTTAGTGACTCATCGTCTAACTTGAGGGTTCATATTAGAACATCTGGTCTTAGGACGCCAGTTAGTAGTTTAGTCGTATTAGGATTGTCTTACTAGTTCAGCAGTTATAATTTAATTAGATTGCTTTAGTTCAGTTCGTTTAGGAGTCTTATTACTTTCCTTGTAATTCTATTTAATACCTTGATGCCTTCATTAATAAACAGACATTCAGTCTTATACATTCAACGTTCAGTTTTTCATTAGATTGAGGTGAATAGGGAAACAATTTGATGTATAATTCCACTTTTCAAATACATTTCTGCAAAATGAGATTTATACTCTCTATCCCTATCACTTCTTATCTTTTTCCCAACACATTTTCATCTACAATATTATATTCTCTAGACGTTTCGATATTGTTTCATCCTTACCATTCAGCAAATAAACATAGTCGTTTCTAATGCATTTGTCAATAAAAGTAATGAGATACTTTTTCCCACCACGAGATGGTATTGACTTCGTATCACAAATGTCAGTGTAAATCAATTCTAAGGGATTAGAATTCCTTTCAACATATTTATAAGAATGCTCAACACCTTGTCAGATGTCCTTTTCATAAGGATTTTTCCATAACGTTCAATTTGATTGTTATAGAACTACCCATGAACATAGTTTCATCGGGTCCAATAAAGACGATATAGTCCAAATACTTCTTTTACAATATTCATGTCTATACAAATAATTATACATAATAGACGTATCTTTACATGAAAAATCACAATATTTTAAGTGACACTTTTTCATAAAAGAACTCAATCATTTTGAACAAATATATATAATTTGGTAGTTTCATACTAGTAACATCATATCATATACTAGTAATAGAGAAACTCAACAACCACAATATCAAATATACTCCTAGAATTTTGTGGGTCTAACATATTAAAAAAGTATCATTGAATTTCATATCTTTTGCTCCAAAATTAAATTAGATATTAAGTCTAATTTTATTTTTATCATAAGCAAAGAACCCCCACATTTTAAATGTGATCTCAAAAATATTTTTCCAGTATGTGAAAATAGTTTTCCACATATTTTCCCAGACTATCAAAATGTCATTGGCAGTATGAAACCTCTTTTGAAAATATTATTATACGAAAAAATTATAGAGTTTCAATTATGTTTGACAATCTTTACATAAAGTCAAAGTTGATTCCACAAACTCACCGACTCTAAGTCACTGGTCTTTTTACTCTATCACAAATACACATACTACTTAGTATTTAGAAGTTTCTATATAACAATGAAATTTATAGAAAATCAAAAGTACAACACAAACTTAGTAGGTGAAGTTTTCATATTCTTCAAATCAATTGCATAGTTTAATTTATTCAGAGTAAAAACTACAAAAATTCTTAATCCACAACATTCACACATAATCAAATTCACAAGGAGTACAAAACTATAAAAGTTTTTTAGTCTCCAAACGGAATTAAAAGTATTCTTTATTACATAGAAATGTTTTTCTTTTCAAATAGCCTTCCAACTATAACATTTTGACATACGATTTTATCAAGAAAAATTATGCATCTCTCATTTTCCAAGCTAAAGTATTTTAAAGACAACACTATTTGCCAAGCAAAATTCATTCCACAACATATAGTTTGCAGATCTTTTTCCAAAGATACACATGATAAAAAATCAAAATTCTTAACTCTTAGTTTTCCTCCTTGAATAAATAATAAGAAGGCTACCTGGTGTAATCTTTAACCGGAATACCACAATTTTTTTGTTACATTCTCACTTCGACCTTGTTAAACAAAGCAACGAATTATGGAGAAGTAATGCATTTATCTTCTACTTTCATGATCAGATTCTCAGAATCAGTAGAATACAAAAAAATACTAACATATAATAATTTCCTTACGATATTATACTTTACTAATACTTGGATGGAACATAAAAAACACTTCATTGTGAGAATATTACAACTTTTACAGTAAACACTTAGGGTGTGTTTGGTATCAAGGATTTTTCTTGAAAACACGTAGATATTTGACTTATTTTCTCATGTTTGATTGTGAGTAGGAAACATTTTCGAAAATATTTTAGTGTTGGTTTTTGAGTGAAAAATGTATTTGAGAATATCTTTTATTTTTACTAGAGTAGAAAAATAATTTTGAAGATGATTTTTTTTTTAAAAAAACAAACTTAAAAATCTTTCGTGGTGGGGGTGGGTGGGGGTGGGGGTTCGAGAATGGGGTGAAAAATTAAAATTGAAGTGTGATTTTTTTTAAAAAAAAAACAATTTTTTTTGGGTGGTGGGTAGGGGGCTAGTGGGGTGGGGTGGGTTGGGTGGGGTCGAGGGTAGGGGTAAAAAATAAAAATTTTAAAGTTTAAATATATATTATTATTATTTTGGGGGAGGGGGGGGCTGGTAGGGGTGGGGGATCGAGGTAGGGGTGAAAAATGAATTTTTGAAATTGAAAATATTTTTTAAAAAAACAAACTTAATTATTTTTTTTGGGATGGGTGCTGGTAGGGGGGGGGTGCGGGGTCGTAGGTAGGGGTGAAAAAAATGAAATTTTGAAGTTGAAAATATTTTTCAAAAAGGGCCTAAAATACCCTTGAAGTATTAGAAATGGTACAAAACTGTAACACCTCGAAAAATTTTAAGCTAAGACTCGAACAATCCTTTGTGGTGAGTAAATTTTTCCGAGGAATTTAAAATTCCTTAAGTATTAAGGTGAATTCACTAGACTTAGCACAAGAGTTCCAAAAAGAACCAAACTGGAATTAGCAAAAATCTGAAATTTTTTGGGTCAACTTCAAACAACCATAACTCCTAGAACATGATGAGTTAGGTGTTCTACAATATATCGTAGGAAAGATTTGAATTATCTTTCCATAGCGCCAAGTCTGCTAAGTTTCGAGTTTGGATGAGTGAGATATGACCTTTTGAAGTTAGGCTGTCAGTTAAGGAAGTTAGCCGGAAGTAGTGAGGGGTATTTTGGTCCTTTTCTTACCCAATCAGATTTAATTCGTTTTTAGTCTATTTTAAGGGTCTAATTTCTTTAGGTTCAGTTTTATAATCCTAATAAACACCTAGGGATTTAGTTGTGAGTTCAAGAAGAGGCAAGAGAGAAAAGATGAAAGGATGAAGGCGTTCATCGACGTTCTTGAGTTTAGTTGCGGATTTTTGCAATGGGTTTAATCTCCAAGAGGTATGTAAGCTCCCATAGTGTTGGTTAGTTAACCACACGCCAATCATGTATTTTTTCACGGAATTTCATGCTTAAAGTTTAAAGATTAGAGTTCTTGATGAGTTCTTGAAAGGTGTTCTTGAAGTTCGTTCCAAATCTTGTTGTGTTGGAGTTTTGATAATTTTTTGAGATCAATTGAGTAATTTTAGTGTTGTTTTCAGTATATTAGAGTGTAATAATATTTAAGTAATCGAATCCAAATGATTGGGAAGAAAAC
>CM040629.1:85271710-85346536 GCA_022817965.1 Solanum lycopersicoides | reverse complement strand
GTTTATTCTAAGTATCTTTAGGAATACAAGCATGAACAACAATCGTAAAAAAAAGAAGATATTTGTCTGCAAAATAATAGCTTTCTTTTGACATTTCCACAAATAGACTGGTGTATTGGCTTAGAATATCTCATTTACATGGATACAGTTTGTTTGATCTATTCAACATTGAGACTATATCGAATTGAAACTAACAACTTGAAAGGACTTGTCTATTAAAATTTCCATGAAAAGACTTGTACATTCACTTGAGCCAAACATTCTGATTAGCTTATTTTTTTTTAGCAATAGAAAGAAGAAAAAAATCTCAAAAATCGTAGCATCTTTGAGAAGACGAAAAGATTTGACTGCTTTTAAACATCCACCATTGTTGTATGACTTTTGATTTGGCATAACACAAAGCACAACTTTCATGCAAATGGGGCTCTTGTTTCTACTAGCATCTTTCATTCTGTGTCAACTTGTTGCTTTCCTCATTGGCAATATGCCCCAAAGATCAAAGTCTTGCCCTTGTAGAATTCAACAAGACACACTTTGTAGATAAATCACTCACAATTTATAATTGTGAATTCTATGGTGCGGGGAAATCTTATCCAAAAACGAGTTCATGGAACATGAACAACGATTGTTGTTCGTGGGATGGAATAATATGTGATGAGATCACCGGCCATGTGATTGAGCTTGACCTCAGTTGCAGCCAACTTGTTGGAAAGATTGAATCCAATAGCAGCCTATTCCAACTCTTTCATCTCCAAAGGCTTGACCTTTCTGGGAATAACTTCTCTAATTCACATATTTCACCTAAATTTGGTAGATTTTCGAGTTTGACGTATCTTGATCTTTCCCACTCATCTTTCTCTGGTCAAATTCCTTCTGAAATCTCTCATCTTTCCAAATTACAGTCTCTTGGTCTTTCTGGGGATGATTTTCCTTTATTTCTTGATGCTGAGCTAAGACTTCCAGCTCATGATTTTAAATTGCTTCTTCAGAATTTGACTCAATTAAGAGAGCTTGATCTCTCAGATGTGAACATCTCTTCCGCCATTCCTCTGAATTTTTCCTCTCATTTAACAACTCTGAGGCTGGAGGGTACAGGATTGAAAGGGATAATACCTGAGAGTATATTTCACCTGTCCAACTTGCAAGTTCTTAGCTTAGAAGACAATAATGAGCTCAGTGGTAATTTTCCAAAGACCAAGTGGAACAGTAGTGCATCTCTCGTGGAGTTATATCTCGGTGAAGTGAATTTTCATGGTACTTTGCTGCCAGAATCTCTTGGATATCTAACTTCTTTAAAGTTTTTGCTGCTTCCGTTTTGCAATTTGTCGGGGCCTATTTCGACATCTCTTTGGAATCTCACCCATATGAAGTACTTGATCCTTCAAAATAACCATCTGGAAGGATCACTTCCTCTTTTTTCAAGTGGACTGCAGAATCTATTTCAACTTTCCCTTTCAAACAACTTTTTGAATGGAGAATTACCATTCTGGATATTCTCCCTACCCTCACTAGGCGCTCTAGACTTGAGATTCAACAGCTTTTCCGGTCAACTTAAGGATTTCAAGTACCATACAATAAAAGAGATCTTTCTAGGAAACAACCAGTTGCAAGGTCCTCTTCCCAAGTCAATTCAGAACCTTGTGAACCTAAGTACGCTTCATATTCCATCCAATCACTTTTCTGGCAATGTAGATGTCAGCCTCTTTTCTAACCTCAAAAAACTTTGGATTCTTGATCTTTCATTTAATAATATTTCACTAACCAATGAGAAGAAGGCCAAATCTACCTTGCCGGAGTCTCTTGCACACTTACGCTTGGCTGCTTGTGAAGTAAAGGAATTGAATTTTTTGAGATCAGCAGGGAATCTTGAGCAGTTGGATCTTTCACATAACAAGTTGGCTCGTATTGGTCAGATTCCTCTTTCTTATCTGTATTATATTGATTTACGGTCCAATATTCTTCGAGGGTCCCTACTATTCCGCCTTAATGTAAAGTATTTCTCATATCAATAATAGTCTCAGTGGTGAGATCCCTTCTTCTATTTGCAATTTGACAACATTAAAAATCCTAGATTTGTCAAATAACAATTTGAAGGGAGAAATTCCACAATGTTTGGGTAACATGAGTGATCAACTCGAGGTTTTGGATATGCGACACAATAGTCTTTCTGGGAGTCTGCAAACAACTTTTAGCTCCGGAAGTAAACTCAAAAGCTTCAACTTGCATGGCAATAATCTAGAGGGGAAACTCCCAAGATCCTTGGCTAGTTGCAAAGAGTTGGAAGTTCTTGACTTAGGAAACAATCAACTCAATGACACATTCCCTATGTGGTTGGGGACTCTTCCAAATCTACAAGTTTTAAGCTTGAGACTCAATAATTTGCATGGACCAATTAGAACTTCAACTAGTTCGAAATTGTTTCCTCAGCTTCGGATGTTAGACCTGTCTCGCAATGCATTTACAGCAGAACTCCCGACAAGTCTTTTCGGAAATCTGAATGCAATGAGGAGAACTAATCAAACAATGACGGCACCAGGTGATGAAGAAAAAGCATATTACCAAGACTCGGTAATTGTTGCTACAAAGGGATTGGAGTTAGAAGTTGTGAGAATCTTGTCTTTGTACACCACTATGGATCTTTCAAATAACGAGTTTGAAGGGCATATTCCTAGTATGTTGGGAGACCTCATCGCATTGCGTGTGTTGAATTTATCTCACAATGAGCTGCAGGGTCATATACCACCATCACTTGGAAATTTATCTGTAGTCGAATCATTGGACCTTTCTTCCAATAGGCTTTCAGGAGAGATACCAAAACAACTTGTTTCTCTTATATCTCTTGCAGTTTTTAATCTCTCTCGCAATCATCTTGAAGGATGCATTCCAAAAGGGAATCAATTTGATACATTTGACAACAATTCATATGAGGGCAATGATGGATTGCGTGGATTCCCAGTTTCAGGAGGTTGTGGAAGTGACCGGATACCAGAGACAAACAACACAACATTTGTGCTAGATGAAGAAAATGATTCAACATTTCTAAGTGAGCTCAGTTGGAAAGTGGTTCTTATGGGATATGGTACTGGATTGATTATTGGATTCTCCATAGCATATTTAATGCTTTCTTCTCGAAATCCAAATTGTCTATCTGGGATTGCTGAAGATTTAGAATACAAAATCATTATGAGAAGCCGAAAGAAGCAGCGAGGTCAAATGCATTACAGAAGAAGAAGAAGAAATAATGGCATCTAGATGTAAGTTCAAAATTATGAGATATGTAGTCATGTTAAGCTCTATACTGATTGAGATTAGTGTTCTGTATCTGACTCTTTCGTTTGTAACTTTTCTGTAGGCAGAGAGTGTGTCCAGTTGAAATATCAAGACTGAAGAAGATGATGGCTGCAACAACAAATATATCTTCTTGGAGGAAATTGCTTGAGCAAGAGATGCTTTTTATATTTTTTTAGGTGTCCTGGAGGTTGCAACTCCTTTTTCGTTACAAAAGTAAAATAAATTCTAGTCCTTAATAACTACTAGGATTGAAGTATGTTGTTTTAATGTGAAGTTTGGTATTAAGTGTTACTGTAAAAGTTGTAATATTTCTTACAATTAAGTGTTTTTATTTTTCCATCCAAGTATTAGTAAAGAAAAAAAGAAGATATTTGCCTGAAAAATAATAGCTTTCTTTTGACATTTCCACAAATAGACTGGTGTATTGGCTTAGAATATCTCATTTACATGGATATAGTTTGTTTGATCTATTCAACATTGACGACTAATATCCAAGTGAAAGTAACAACAACTTGAAAAGACTTGTCTATTAAAATTTCCATGATAAGACTTGTACATTCACTTGAGCCAAACATTCTGACTAGCTTATTTTTATTTAGCAATAGAAAGATGAAAAAAAATCTCAAAAAGTCCTAGCATCTTTGAGAAGACGAACAAGATTTGACTGCTTTTAACATCCACCATTGTTGTATGACTTTTGATTTGGCATAACACAAAGCACAACTTTCATGCAAATGGGGCTCTTGTTTCTACTAGCATCTTTCATTCTGTGTCAACTTGTTCTTTCCTCATTGGCAATATGCCCCAAACATCAAAGTCTTGCCCTTGTAGAATTCAACAAGACACACGTTGTAGATAAATCACTCAAAAGTTTTAATTGTGTATTCTATGAAGCGGGGAAATCTTATCAAAAAACGAGTTCATGGAACATGAACAAAGATTGTTGTTCGTGGGATGGAATAATATGTGATGAGATCATCGGCCATGTGATTGAGCTTGACCTCAGTTGCAACCAACTTGTTGGAAAGATTGATTCCAATAGCAGCCTATTCCAACTCTTACATCTCCAAAGGCTTGACCTTTCTGGGGATAACTTCTCTAATTCACATATTTCACCTAAATTTGGTAGATTTTTGAGTTTGACGTATCTTGATCTTTCCCGCTCATCTTTCTCTGGTCAAATTTCTTCTGAAATCTCTCATCTTTCCAAATTACAGTCTCTTGGTCTTTCTGGTGATGATTTTCCTTTATTTCTTGATGCAGAGCTATGACTTCCAGCTCATGATTTCAAATTGCTCCTTCAAAATTTGACTAATTAAGAGAGCTTGATCTCTTAAATGTGAACATCTCTTCCGCCATTCCTTTGAATATTTCCCCTCATTTAACAACTCTGAGGCTGGAGGGTACATGATTGAAAGGGATAATACCTAAGAGTATATTTCACCTGTCCAACTTGCAAGTTCTTAGCTTAGACGAAAATAATGAGCTCAGTGGTAATTTTCCAAAGACCAAATGGAACAGTAGTGCATCTCTCGTGGAGTTATATCTCGGTGAAGTGAACTTTCACTGTAATTTGCTGCCAGAATCTCTTGGATATCTAACTTCTTTGAAGTTGTTGGTATTGGGTTTTATTTGCCCTGATTTCTTACCATAAATAGATTTTCCTTTTAAAAAAAGGTTTTGGATTGACTAATTTTCTTTTCTTATAGGAAAAGATTTATAACTCTATAAATAGAGGTATGTTCCTTCTAACTTAATCGGCATTTACAATGTAGTCTCAAGGGCTTTGACAGTTTTGGTTATGGGGAGAATTTGTGAGTCACAAGCTTGATACGTTATCGCTGGTGTGAACCTCCCATGTATTCTGAGTGAATTGGTTGAGGTTTTTTCTCTCTGTATTTTGTACTCTCATATTTATATTGGATTACTCATCTCCTTTGTGGACGTAGATTGATTGACCGAACCACGTTAAATCTTTATGTCTTTTTGGTGTGTTTCTCGTTTGTCTTCTTACTTATGGTTGTTTGAGGTTTGCTTTTCTAGCTTTCGTGTACACCTGCTTATTTCGGTCCTAACAAGTGGTATCAGAGCCAGATTCAATGATGGAGTCAGGTTTGGTGATTCGATAATCGATGATTGAACCAGGTTAGAAAGAGGTGTTCATCTTGCCGAGTGTAGTTCTAGCCGCAACCTTTTTGAAAGTAATGAAGATTCTGTTGGAGAAATTGTTTCGAAGATGTTCTCTGTGTTGAGACATAAATTTTGCAAAGGATATTATGGAGAGGAGAAGCAAGCTGTTGAAGATTAAGTGTAGAAGGTGGACAAATTTATTTCGTCAGAAATTTAGACCAAGGGGGACAATTGTTGGATTTCATTTGCCATAAATAGGCTTTCCTTTTAGAAAAATATTTTGGATTGACTAATCTTTTTTCTTGTAGTAAAAGGTTTATACTCTATAAATAGAGGTGTGTTCCTTCTAACTTAATCAACATTTATAATGTAGTTATAAGGGCTTTGAGAGTTTTGGTTATGGGGGAGAATTTGTGGGTCACAAGTTTGATACGTTATCACTTCTGTGAGCCTCCCATGTATTCTGAGTGAATTGGTTGAGGTTGTTTCTCTCTGTATTTTGTACTCTAATATTTATAGTGGTTTGCTCATCTCCTTTGTGGACGTATGTAGATTGACCGAACCACGTTAAATCTCTGTGTCTTTTGGTGTGCTTCTCGTTTCTCTTCTTACTTATGGTTGTTTGAGGTTTGCTTTGCTAGCTTTCGTGTACAGCTGCTTATTTCGGTCCTAACACTTGTTGCTTTGGTCTTGCAATTTGTCAGGGCCTATTCCGACATCTCTTTGGAATCTCACCCATATAGAGTACTTCATCCTTCAAAATAACCATCTGGAAGGATCACTTCCTCTTTTTCAAGTGCACTGCAGAATCTATTTCAACTTTCCCTTTCAAACAACTCTTTGAATGGAGAATCACCATTCTGTGATATTCTCCCTACCCTAACTAGGCGTTCTAGACTTGAGATTCAACAGCTTTTCCGGTCAAGTTAAGGATTTCAAGTACCATACAATAATAGAGATCCGTCTAGGAAACAACCAGTTGCAAGGTCCTCTTCCCAAGTCAATTATGAACCTTGTGAACCTAAGTTGGCTTGATATTCCATCCAATCACTTTTCTGGCAATGTAGATGTCATCTTCTTTTCTGACCTCAAAAAACTTTGGTTTCTTGATCTTTCATTTAATAGTATTTCACTAACCAATGAGAAGAAGGCCAAATCTACCTTGCCAGAGTCTCTTGGACACTTACGCTTGGCTGCTTGTGAAGTAAAGGAATTGAATTCTTTGATATCAGCAGGGCATCTTGAGCAGTTGGTTCTTTCACATAGCAAGTTGGCTCGTGTTGGTCAGATTCCTCTTTATTATCTGTATTATATTAATTTATGGTCCAATATTCTTCAAGGGTCCCTACCTATTCCGCCACCTTATGTAAAGTATTTCCTCATATCAAAGAATAGTCTCAGTGGTGAGATTTCTTTTTCTGTTTGTAATTTGACAACATTAACAATCCTAGATTTTTCAACTAACAATTTGAAGGGAGAAATTCCACAATGTTTGGGTAACATGAGTGACCAACTTGAGGTTTTGGATATGCAACACAATAGTCTTTCTGGGAGTCTGCAAACAACTTTTAGCTTTAAAAGCAAACTCAAAAGCTTCAACTTGCATGACAATAAGCTAGAGGGTAAAATTCCAAGATCCTTGGTCAATTGCAAAGAGTTGCAAGTACTCGACTTAGGGAATAATCACCTCAATGACACATTCCGTATGTGGTTGGGGACTCTTCCAAATCTACAAGTTTTAAGCTTGAGACTCAATAATTTGCATGAACAATTAGAACTTCAACTAGTTCGAAATTGTTTCATCAACTTCGGATGTTAGACCTGTTGGTTTTAAAAGTAGCGAATGGAAAATGAAGAGTTGCGACTTTTATCAAGAGTTGCGACTTTTATGAAAGATTGCGAGTTTTATGAAAGGTTGCGACTTTTATGAAAGTTTTTACTTTTAAGAAAGGTGACGACCTTTCTGAAAGATTGTGACTTTTCCGGTACGGCACAATAAGAACATTTTCGCACTACCCTTTGATTTCTAAAAATTGAGGGATTTCCGCTCATTTTAGAAATAGAATTTTTGGACTTCTTCTACTACTACTAAATCTAGTATTCTAAGTGTACTTTATTATCGTTGAGTGGCTCGCTGACACCAGCGTTTTGGGTATCAATACACTGGTGATTGAGATCATTTTATCCTAGGAGGACATATTCCAAATCAAACCTCGAATACTAGAGTGGGATAATTTCCTTAAGGGAACATTGTGCATTCAGTGGGCTTGATCTTCTTTCTGTTTTTCCTGATTCTGGTATGTGTTACGAATTTTAAATTTTTGAATTAATTTATGTTCTTCTATACTTCACTGGTTCATTAAACTTTGGTAATTTCGTGTTTCTGCAAAGTTTGTTGGAATTATTAAGATTCTTTAAACACAGATTGACAATAATTCTTCTTTAAGAAAAAAAATTCATATATTTTTTTAAAATCTGTTTCTGATTCTAGTTTATCTACTAGCTTTAATTTTAAGTTGTGAAAATGTTCTTAAACTTTGTTGTGTATTAACAAGTTCTTCAAAGTTTTATTCTAAGTATCTTAGGAATACAAGATGAACAACATTCTTAAGGAAATTATTATACTGTTAGTATTTTTTGTATTCTACTGATTCTGAGAATCTGATCATGGAAGTAGAAGATAAATGCATTACTTCTCCATAATTCGTTGCTTTGTTTAACAATGTCGAAGTGAGAATGTAACAAAAAAAATCGTGGTATTCCGGTTAAAGATTACACTAGGTAACCTTCTTATTATTTATTTAAGGAGGAAAATAGTTTCTAAGAGTTAACAATTTTGATTTTTTATCATGTGTATCTTTGGAAAAAGATCTGCAAATTATATATTGTGGAATGATTTTTTCTTGGTAAATAGTGTTGTCTTTAAAATTCTTTAGCTTGAAAAATGAGTGATGCACAATTTTGCTTGATAAAATCGTATGTAAAAATGTTATAGTTGGTAGGCTATTTGAAGAGAAAAACATTTCTATGTGATAAAGAATATTTTTAATTCCGTTTGGAGACTAAAAAACTTTTATAGTTTTGTACTCCTTGTGAATTTGATTATGTGTGATTGTTGTGGATTAAAAACTTTTGTAGTTTTCTACTCTGAATAAATTAGACTATGCAATTGATTTGAAGAATATGAAAACTTCACCTACTAAGTCTGTGTTGTACTTTTGATTTTCTATAAATTTCACTGTTATATAGAAATATTCTAAATACTAAGTCGTATGTCTATTTGTGATAGAGGAAAAATACCAGTGACTTAGAGTTGGTGAGTTTGTGGAATCAACTTTGACACTATGTAAATATTGTCAAACATAATTGAAACTCTATAATTCTTTCGTAGAATAATATTTTCAAAAGAGGTTTCATACTGCCAATGATATTTTGATAGTCTGGGAAAATATGTGAAAAAACTATTTTCAAATACTGGAAAAATATTTTTGAGATCACATTTAAAATATGGGGGTTCTTTTCTTATGATAAAAATAAAATTAGACTTGATGTCTAATTTAATTTTGGAGCAAAAGATATGAAATTCAATGATACTTTTGTATTATGTTAGACTCACAAAATTCTTGGAGTATATTTGGTATTGTGGTTGTTGAGTTTCTCTATTACTATAATATGATGTTACTAGTATGAAACTACCAATATGTATATACTTGTTCAAAATGATTGAGCTCTTTTATGAAAAAGTGTCACTTAAAATGTTGTGATTTTTCATGTAAAAATATGTCTATTATGTATAATTATTTGTATAGACATGAATATTGTAAAAGAAGTATTTGGAATTGCCTTTATTGGACCTGATGAAACTTTGTTCATGGGTAGTTCTATGACAATCAAATTGAAAGTTATGGAAAGGTCCTTATGAAAAGGACATCTGACAAGGTGTTGACTCTAAACAATGTTTATATCACACAAAATTGTAAGAAGTTGGAACAAAATATTTGAGAAAAAATCTACCTCGTGAAGAGATTTTCAAACTCAATATTTTTATTTGTTCTTACATGCTTGAGTCAAAGTTTGTGACATGAGCACTTGGGGCATGTCAATTAAAAAAACCTTGTATGAAAAACTGATCAACTTAGAAGTTTTGTCTAACTTTGAGTGCAATAAATAAAAATGTCAAGTTTGTGTGGAATCTAAGTATGCTGAGCATTCTTATAAATATGTTGAAAGGAATTCTAATCCTTTAGAATTGATTTACACTGACATTTGTGATATGAAGTCAATACCATCTCGTGGTGGGAAAAAATATCTCGTTACTTTTATTGACAATTGCATTAGAAACGACTATGTTTATTTGTTGAATAGTAAGGATGAAGCAATATAAACGTCTAGACAATATAATATTGAAGTTGAAAATCAGTTGGGAAAAATATAAGAAGTGATAGGGATGGAGAGTATAAATCTCATTTTGCAGAAATGTGTTTGAAAAGTGGAGTTATACATCAAACTGCTTCCCTATTCACCTCAATCTAATAAAAAACTGAACGTTGAAAGAAATGATGGATGCATTATTTATAAGTTCGAGGTTACCACAAAACTTTTATAGAGGAACTATCTGTAGACATTTAAATTTTGTGGGACTCTACAACATGCGTTCAATTCGAGTTGGGACGCTACAAATTGTGTTCAACTCAAATAAGAATTCTTGGAGGCTACTCAACCCTAAACCCTAGTTTATGCCTATATAAAGGGTACTAAATTCACTTAAAAGGCATCTCGAAAATTCCATAAAGAGATCAAGATCTCGAATACTCCACAAATTGATGGATTATTCATATAGAGAGGTCAAATCAAAATCATCCTAGTTCGAGAAATACGCCACTAACGACCCTCGAATCATGGATAAATCCTTGGAGAGTAGAATCAAGGGATCAACAGAATTGTACCTGCAATCTATCTTGATCAATAAAATCATGTTTCTTCATATTTTATTTGTGATTTTAATTTATTTTCTGTCACTTTAAAATTTGTTGCAAACATTATCCTTACTACAAAAGGGAACAACAAAAAGTTGTCTTTTCATAAAGAAAGCAATTTTGTTTGTTCAGGACACAATCTATCCCATATGAGAAATGGAAAGAAAGAAAATCCAACTTGAAATATTTCAAAGTGTGGGGGTTTCTATCCAAAGTCCAAGCTCCTATTCCTAAAATGATTAAAATAGGGCCTAAGATTGTGGACTGTAAACTTAGACTTGAATAGTCTAGTGGAAGGTCTAAACGACCTTGGAAAAAACAAGAGGAGAAAATACTTAATAAAGAGATTCATAGGCGTAGTAAATGTCAAAGGATATCTACTTCCTTCGAATATGATTTTGTAACATTCTTGTGTCTTCTGTAGACTCATCCTTTTGGACCGATTGTGTCAATAGTAAGATTGATTCAATCTTAAGCAATCATATTTGAAGTTGGTTGATATTCCTCCCGGAAATAACCTTTTGGATTCAAAGTGAATCCTCAAAAGGAAAATGGAAGTCAATGGAACTGTTTACAAATATAAAGCAAGACTTTTTGTCAAAAGTTTTAGACAAAAATAAGGTCTTGATCTTTTCGATACATACTCGCCAGTAACTAGAATTACATTCATTTGGATGTTAATTGTGTTAGTTATGGTATATGACCTCCAAATTCATAAAATGAATGTGAAAACAACTCTCTTAAATGAAAAATTGGAGGAAAAAATTTACATGGAACAACTCTAGAGTTTTGTGGTTCCTGGTAAATAAAAGAAAGTGTGTGAACTTGTTAAGTCACATTATTGACTAAAACAAGCACCCAAACAATGACATAAGAAATTTGACCAAACCATGTTGGCAAATGGATTTAAGAATGATGGAAGTGATAATTGTGTTCACATTAAAATCACAAGGTCATTATTTGTTGTATATTGGTGATATGTTGATCATCAATAGAGACAGTAATGACATAAATGCTACTAAGCGTATGCTAGAAAAAAAGTTTGAAATGAAAAATCTTGGAGTTGCTGATGCAATCTTATGTATAAGAATCCTTAGAACTCCATAATGTTTAGCATTTTCACGGTCTCATTGCAATGAAAAGTTACTTGACTAGTTCAAATATTTGGATGTCAATATTGTCAAGTCTCCAATAAATGTGAGCTTTTCATTTCAAAAGAGTGAAAACGAAAGTGACTCACAATTGGATTGTGCTTGAGTATTGGGAAGTATGATGTATATCATTAAGTATGCGCGATCATATATAACATTTCCTATTAATAAACTGAACCGGTTCACAAGTGATCCCAATCAAACTCATTAGATGACAATAAATAGAGTTTTGGAGTATTTATAAAATACTTAAAAATATGCCTTGCATTATAACAATATTCAGCAGTATTGAATTTATATAGTGATGCAAATTTGTTCATCGGAAAAATAAAGTAAAATCCATGAGTGGATATATATTTACTCTTGGTAGAGGAGCAGTCTCTTGGAAATATATCAAAAGAGACATGTATCGCTAGCTCACAATGATCATTAAGCTAGGTGCTCAAGATAAGGTCGGTGAATAAGTTGAAAGACTCTGGAATTTCTTGATAGATATTTTTTTTGGCCCAAACCATTGGCATTAGTATGCATACACTTTGATAATCTAAATGCAATAGGTAGGGCATGGAGCATGATGTATAACGGGAAGTCTCGTCATATAGGCATAGACATGATACCGTTAGAAAACTACTCTCTAGTGGAATTATCAGATTGACTATGTAAAGTCAAATGATAATGCGTTGAATTCACTTACAAAAAGGCCTAATGTCACGATCAGGGAGCACCCCCTAGACATAACCGGCGTCGTCGTCCTCGAAGAGGACTTAGACAAGCCCTTAACATACATCATAGCACATCATTGGTAGAGAAAATGCACACCGTAGGAGACTAACTCCTTGTATAAACATGATCATAGCTCATTAGGTATAGGATGAGAACTTCCTTTCATCACAAACCATCATTATTGAGATCAACATATTATAGTCATATCATTTAAGGCACACAAGTAAATCATCATCAACCTTGTCTCATCATACCCTTACCATAATCTCACATTCAACATATTCATAATATGTCATCATAATCATCATATCATCATCTTCTTTTTCCTTCACATAATCATACTTCAATTGCATATAATCATAAAGAATAATCCATCATAATTGTAGTAGAGAACTTAAAGTCACAAAAATTCTTACCAATAGCTTTCAAAACCTTCTTCAAGATCATACCCTCAATTCATCACAATTATCCAAATAATTCGCTCATCATCATCATAATATAGTGAATTTAACAATAACATCACTTGTAACAACCCTAGTCATCTACAACAATTAACCAATAATCAAACATAATCTATCGATAATAATCAATACAACATCATTAGAAATCATATTATTGAAGATCCTCTTGGGGAAAGGATTTCAAGAGTGAATAGCTTCCATACCTTGCTAATTCTTATAGAATGATGGAGGAAAACTTGGATCTTGAAGCCCTAGGTTGACTTTCTTCTTCTTCTTCAATGGAGTCTTGAGGTAGTGAGTGAATTTGGGAGAGAGATGAGAGTGATTTTGATTTGTCTTTGAGTATGTGATTGGAGTGGGTAAAAATGACTTAAAATTGACCTAAAACAAATATATAGTCGTCCCCCAAATTACCCAAAAGACCCCTCACCTAATTGGGTCTTTTTGTGAAGTCAATCTGACTTAAAAACGACGCGACCAAATGTAGAACATGGTTGTGCGTCGCGGAGGCACTTACAAATCTTTTTTCTGAAATCCGATTTAAGGCATTGAGCCTCGTGAAGGCCCCGCGTATCAAGGAAAAATTTTCCCACCAAGTTTTGGCTGCACGGCGCGCAAGGACCTCCATATCTTGGTTGTTCGCGGTTGTTTTGACAGCCTCCTTGCCAATGTTTGGATCCTCCTCAAGGACACTTTGGGTGGTCCCTGTGGAGTATTTATTGGAATTTTTGATCCTATATACATTATTTTACCTATTTAAAGTCTTTTTACAAGTTTTAGACTTCATATGACACTCCCAAACCTTCACAAAACATAGAGACGTCTACTAGTTCAATTTCGCTAGTTTCCGGACGTCAAGGTCTTTCTTTGACGTTTTGATTTTCATGTTTCCTAATTAGGTTAAAAATATTATTTTAGGCTTAAAAATAGTTTTTTCAGGCTTAGTTCAACATGTAGGGATCTAGACTAAATCATGAACTTCCGGATTGTTACACCTAACTAGAGAGAAAGTTTAAAGATCATCTAAGGGAATGAGTTTACGACTTAGGACAAGTCAGCATGGAGGTAACTCTATCTAGCAGACTTGAGATCCCAAGAGCCAGATTCAAGGAGAAAAACAAAGTTGTGAATGACGGTTCGACATTGTCAACCAACTCAATCCATTCTCATGATGAAGACAATGTTCAGGAACAAGGATACAACATTAAAGCTTGTTAATGAGTTAATAAAGCTTAATAGTTTTAACGATTTACTAAGTTTGGCATAGTTGACAAAATAGTGAATCTACGCTATAATACGGTTAGAAATTACCTTTGTGAGTGTGAAGTGTAAGCTGTTTCAAAGAGAATTATTCTCAAAAGTCTATTCTCTATACACTCATGAAACCAGGAGGTATTCATGGCTGAAACGAACACAACCGTAAGAACCATAAACGGTAAAGGATTAACTGTGTGACATATGGTTGTCTAGGTATACTCCAAAGCTCGATGGTTCAAAAATATCGCATCTACCGATTGACCGAGTATATCCGACATATGTTCACTATGGAATGTCCAAGGGGAAACCTACTTATCCAGATGCAATTAATTTTTGCTTGTAAATTACACATACTTGTCCGCTTCTTTATCTTGGAGTCATTCCCCATTCATGCGTAGGATTGTTGGGTTTTAAAAGGTGTGAATGGAAAATGAAGAGTTGCGACTTTTATGAAGAGTTGCGACTTTTATGAAGAGTTGCAACTTTTATGAAAGGTTGCGACTTTTATGAAAAGTTATGACTTTTATGAAAGGTTGCGACTTTTATGAAAAGTTATGACTTTTATGAAAAGTTGCGACTTTTATGAAAAGTTGTGACTTTTATGAAAGGTGACGACCATTCTGAAAGATTGTGACTTTTCCAAAGGTTTGTGACCTTTCCGGTAAGGCACAATAAGAACATTTTTGCACTACCCTTTGTTTTCTATAAATTGAGGGATTTCCTCTCATTTTAGAAATAGAATTTTTGGACTTCTTCTACTACTACTAAATCTAGTATTATAAGTGTGCTTTACTGTCGTTGAGTGGCTCGCTGACACCAACGTTTTGGGTATCAATACACTAGTAATTGAGATAATTCTATCCTGGGAGGACATATTCAAAATAAAACTTTGGATACTAGAGGAAAATAATTTCCTTAAGGGGACACTGTGCATTCAGTGGGCTTGATCTTTTTTTTATTTTCCAGATTCTGATATGTGTTACAGATTTAAATTTGTGAATTAATTTCTAATCTTCTATACTTCACCGATTCATTAAACTTTGGTAACTTCGTGTTTCTGCAAAGTTTGTTGGAATCAGTAAGATTCTTTAAACACATATTGACAACAATTCTTTTTTAAGAAAAAAAATATGTATATATATTTTTTAATTTGTTTCTGATTCTAGTTTCTCTACTAGCTTTAATTTTCTAGTTGTGAAAATGTTCTTAAACTTTGTTGTGTCTTAAAAAAAAATTCAAGGTTCTATTCTAAGTATCTTAGGAATACAAGATGAACAACAAGACCTCTCTCGAAATGCATTTACAGCAGAACTCCCGACAAATATTTTCAGAAATCTGAATGCAATGAGGAGAACTAACCAAACAATGAAGGCACTAGTTGATACAACACAAATATATTACCAAAATAAGGTAACTGTTGTAACAAAGGGATTGGAGTTTAAAACTGTGAGAATCCTGTCTTCGTACACTACTATGGTTCTTTCAATAACAAATTTGAAGGGCATATTCTAGTATGTTGGGAGACATCATCGGATTGCGTGTGTTGGATTTATCTCACAATGAGTTACAGGGTCATATAACACCATCACTTGGAAATTTATCTGTACTTGAATCATTGGACCTTTCTTCCAACAGGCTTTCAGGAGAGATACCAAAACAACTTGTTTCTCTTATATCTCTTGCAGTTTTTAATCTCTCTCGCAATTATCTTGAAGGATGCATTCCAAAAGGGAATCAATTTGATACATTTGACAATAATTCATATGAGGGCAATGATGGATTGCGTGGATTCCCAGTTTTAGGAGGTTGTGGAAGTGACCGGATACCAGAGACAAACAACACAACATTTGTGCTAGATGAAGAAAATAATTCAACATTTCTAAATGAGCTCAGTTGGAAAGTGGTTCTTATGGGTATGGTACTGGATTGATTATTGGATTCTCCATAGCATATTTAAAGCTTTCTTCTCGAAATCCAAATTGGCTATCTGGGATTGCTGAAGATTTAGAATACAGAATCATTCTGAGAAGGCGAAAGAAGCAGCGAGGTCAAATGCATTACAGAAGAAGAAGAAGAAGAAGAAGAAGAAATAATGGCACCTAGATGTAAGTTCAAAATTATGAGATATGTAGTCATGTTAAGCTCTATACCGATTGAGATTAGCGTTCTGTATCTGCTCTTTCGTTTTGTAACTTTTATGTAGGCAGAGAGTGTGTCCAGTTGAAATATCAATACTGAAGAAGATGATGCCTGCAACAACAAATATATCTTCTTGGAGGAAATTGCTTGAGCAAGAGATGCTTTGTATATTTTTTTTAGGTGTCCTGGGGGTTGCAACTCCTTTTTCTTTACAAAAGTAAAATAAATTCTAGTCCTTAATAACTACTAGGATTGAAGTATGTTGTTTTAATGTGAACTTTTGTATTAAGGGTGTGTTTGGTATGAAGGGAAACATATTTCGGAAAATATTTTCCAATTTTCTCATGCTTGGTTGGGTCAAATGTTTTGGATAATGTTTTCCAAATCAACTCATTTTCCTCAAATTTAAGGAAAAGAACTTCCCTTCAAAACTTAAGGAAAACATTTTCCAAAACTTTCTTACGACCTCCCCCTACCAGCCTCACCCTACCATCCCCGACCCACCCCCTACCAGTCCATCCCTAGCAGTCCCCACCCACCCAACCCTATCAGTCCCCAACCCACCCCCTACCAGCCCCCTTACCCCTAATAAACTTTATTTTATTTTTTAAAAAATATTAGGAAAAGGGCCTAAAATACCCTCGAAGTATTGGAAATGGTACAAAAGTACCCTCTATCCACCTATTGGCTCCAAAATACCCTTCTCATCCACCTATTGGCTCCAAAATACCTTTCTCATCCACCTTTGGGTTCAAAATTGCTGTAAAAGTTGTAATATTTCTCACAATGAAGTGACTAAATACGTTACGTGAAATCCGGTGTATCATAAAAGGACTAAACATTGAGGTTGACTATCATTTTATTTGTGAGAAGATTCAGGAAAATTTGGTTTCCACAGGCTACATGAAAACGGGGGATCAATTAGCTGATTTGTTCACCAAGGCATTCAATGGAACTCGAGTTAGTTATCATTGTGACAAGATGGGCATGATCGATATCTATGCTCCAGCTTGAGGGGGAGTGTTACATAATATGGTAACAAATCACAGAGTGATTCTAGAATATTACAGAATAATAAGAGTTATTGTAGAATATCTTCTATTTGATTTGATTGATTTCCTTTTATATGATTCCCTATTATTGTATAAATACCTAAATCTTTAATAGAGAACAGAGAAACAAGGGAAGTGATAACCTGATTGACACTTAAAGTGTTGCTTCCAGTGACAATGATATTGTTGACATAGACAAGGACAAACAATGTTCACGTAGACCATGTCTAACAAGTAGTGAGGCATATGATTTTGTCTTAACAAAGCCTATGGATGAAAGGTAACCGCGAGAGCATTGTACCAAGCACGAGGATCCATCTTCAAGCCAGAGATTTCCTTGCGCATACGGCATACTTGTGTTGGTTTTTCATCACTAGTAAACCCGGAGGTTGTGACATGTAAACTTCCTCGTCCAGGTTTCCCTAGAGAAAGGCATTATTGACATCAAGTTGCCGAAGGTGCTAATTGTGATGAATTGCCAGAGAGAGGATGATGTGAACTGTAGTGGGCTTGACGAAAGGGCTAAATGTGGCGTGAAAATCGATACCTGATCTCTGAGTGAAGCCTTTTGCAACCAGGCAATCTTTGTATCTATCGATGGTCCCATCGAAATTTCTCTTGATCCTGAAAAGCCACTTACATGATACTATATTTTTAGTTGGATCAGCAGGAACAAATTCCCAAATCTGGTTCTTAATTAAAGCATCAAGTTTTTGTTGCATCGCATCACGCCACTTAGGATGTGTAACACTCTGAAAGTTCAAGATCTAATATAGAGCCTCACATGTTGTTCTAAGGTTGATAACACTGTTATAAGACCAAAAATAATATTTATAACTCATTTAGGAAGTTTTAGGTCCCATTTGTTTCTATTAAGATTAAGAGGTTTGAATCTGAATACACATATGAATATTAAGATTTGCATTAAGATCTAGGTGTTTTGATCTGAATACACATCTGAATATTAAGATGCGGTCTCTGAATCTGAACACTAAATAATTAATGTTGTTTGTTTTCAGTATCTGAATGTGAAAGTGAAATTGAACATTATATTAATAAAATATTATAAAAATTTTATTTAACAAAGTATATTACTTTTGATAAAAAAAATTAAAGTTTAAATAATCATGATTTGGAGTACTATTTTTTAATTTAAGAACCTTGATAAACAACAATACACCAAAAATATTATTGCAACCAGTGTTCTTGACACACATCAATACAGTAAAATTGTTAATATAAAAAAATACTTGAAAGTATTTTTGAAAACTTACTAGTTGGGGAAAAATGGCGTTTGATTGAGAAAAGTGAGAAAGAAAGTTTTAGTTATGAAACAAAAAGACACGCCCAAAACAAAAAAGTTATGATTTATTATTTGATAACTTATCAAATGAGTCTGAATGTTGTTGAGATTCTCCTACAAATCTTATTCCTTCAGACCCATTAAGAGATTTTTATAAAAAAATAAAACAAATGAACTTAATGGGCTGAATCTAAATGATTTAGATTCAGACCTAAAATACCAAACATACTTAATGAGCTGAATCTGAATAATTAAGATTCATACCTCCATTAAGTGCAAACAAATGAGGCCTTAGATTCAAGACGTCAAGAAACGTCCTTGACGTCCGGAGGAATTATGAAAGAGGTGTTAGTGTGCCTTAGCAAATTTCATGGGGATTTAGGAGTAGGAATTTGATGAAATTTGATGGAATGGTGTTAAACATGTATTAGAGTAGGTTTAGGGTCGAAACGTCTGGGTAAGACTCCCCAAGGACCACCCTAAAGTAGGCAGTGGCTACCTATGATTGCAGGCGAAGGGGCGTACGTGAGACGACGGGGCGTCGACGCCTCAGTAGTTGAACACTTAGCCACTTTTGGAACGTGGTCAAAATGTATAGTCTGTGACCAAGACTACGGACGTGTAAAATGGTGGGGGCCAAGGCCATCGACTGACCTACGGACTGTAGGTCGTGGTCTCGTAGGTCAGGCCTGCAACTTTTTTGTCAAGACTTAAGTGACTTTAATTAATTAGTTAATTAGTTAGGGGTTTAATTAGGGGTTAAGGGGTGGTTAATTAAGTTAGTTAAGTGACTATACAAACTACCCTAAGCCTAAACCCAACTTAACACCCCACAATTCCCAAACTCAAATTACTCTTCCTTCTCTCTACTCTCTCTCTCTAAAAAAAAAAAAGAACTCCATAGAAGACCAAGGCTAAGGTATATAGGGAAGCAAGAGGTTGATTTTCCTCCATCCATCTTCAAGAAATATCAAGGTATTGGAACCTTTCACCTTTGGGATTCCTTTCCCCAAAGGGTTCTTTAAAAATTAGTTTTAAAAAGATGAATTTCATATGGGTTTCTTTCTAATCCGAGATTGATCTTTCTAATTGTGTAGTTTTTGGTTTATATTGATTATTATGGTTATATTATGGTATATTGATACGCTCAAATTATACCTTCCTAAAGAAGTATAAGCAGTCGTATCAAGTAAAGAACTCAACTAGTAGGTTGGGGTCAATCCCACGAGCAAAATAGTTTAGACTTAACTTTAATATACAATTACGTCTATTTAGTCAAGTCCTTTCCAAAAATAGTTAATTAAAAGGGGGGTTTCGTAAAACAAAAGTATTGTAATATTCCTAAGTAGAACAAGTGACAGGAGTAAATCTTTGGTATTAATCAAGTTGTGAGAGAAACTAACTGTACGTGTTCCCCATAGGTTCATAACGCCATAATCCTAGCTATAACAATTCTTCCCTAGTGTTTTGCATGCAAAGTGATAAGTTAGGTATCTCTAAATCCTTGTTCCGGCATTTAGAGAGTTTCACTCCGTACCTTGGTCCGGCTACGTATGTCTAAGTTACTAACCCTTACCTTTACTTCAAATTAAGCATCATATTCGATGCATGGCTTAGTTATTACTTTGCACCAATCGAAACTAGCCTATTAGATAGTATCCCAGTAAATCTATGTTGATAATTCTTTTCCTATTAACTACCCCCTTGGTCCGGCAAGAAGAAATAAGGCGTAATCTAACGCGTGCACTCGTTAAAAAAACTTCTAAGAAAAAGAATTATCAATGCATGAAAGAACCTATTTGAGAATTGTTGTTAAGCTAGGTTTACTTTGTTAATCACCCATGGTTCCCACAACCCTAGTTGTGGATTTAGTTACCCATGCATAGAAGTACACAATTCATAGTTGATAAACAATAAATCATGAACTTACTTTGACAAATTCGAAAAAAATCCAGAAATTCAACTTGAAATCACAACAATATCTTGAAAACCAAATCCAAAAATTTGAATTAATGCCCAAGTTTGCAAAAACAAATCTCCAAGAACAAAACTAAGAAAGTAGTAATAGAATCCAACCCCAAAAATGAGGTTTTACACCCTATTTATAAAAACATTGTCCTAAAATAAAAGGAATTCAAATAAGGAAAGTTTGTCCAAAAACGCGGCTTCAATCGACGACCCCCACAGAATCGAAAGACCGTCGACTGCCTCCGTAAGTCCAGACTTAGAATTTTTTTCAGCCTTCACTTTGCATCTTCTCTGATCCAATCGACGGACCAACAACACGGTCCATCGATGCTTCTTGTCGTTCCATACTTAGCTTTTTTTCAACATCAGGTACTAGGACATTCTCTAATCAGATCGACATTTTGACAGGATGGTCCGTCGATCAATCGACGGACTGTCAATACTTCCATAGTCCCACAGTTGGTCAGAATTCCCCGAGTTGCTTCCAGATGCCTGAACCTCCAATCGACGGTCACCATCTACGGTCCGTCGGTGGGACGACGGACCGTCGATGGCCTCCGTGGGTCACCTCTGCACTAAATCTCCACAGCCTTCTACGTTTTGGTTTTGGACAACTTTCCTGCAAAAAAAGATAAAAACATATTAAAATTACTACAAAAAGACTCTAGACACACACCAATCTTAAGGAAAAAGCATTCAAAGTACCGTGAAGACACGGTACATCATATATTATTGGTTAATTATGGTAGCTATTGATGATTAAACCTTGTATGTGGTAGGGATGATTAATTGACCCCAATTCCCTAACCCTAGATTATGAACTCATGTTAGATTGTTTAGGGTTAATGTAGTTGACTTAGAAATTGTGTTAACTATTGTATGATGATATTACACCTATTGTTGGATGAAATTGGATGGTTGATGGTAAAACAAGATGGCTTGTGAAGGAGATTGGGCAAGTCTTTGTAATATCAAACCTTTACTTCAATTATGATGGTTTGTACTTGATGATGAAGTTTAATTGAAATGTATCTTGTGATTGGATTAAGTAGGTGTTGGTATGATGGTTCAATTGAAATGTTTTGATTATGTGACTTGTGAGATTATGATTAAATCTAATGATATAAGGTTGGTTATGAACTACCTATGTACCTTACTATGATATGATGATGTTAATGTGCTAATACATATGAGGGTTGTATTGAAAGGATGTTCTCATGCAATTCCTATTGAGCTAATGACTATGATTATACAAGGGGTTAGTCTCATATGACCTAAACTAAGTTATGATTGTTAAAGAAAGAATTAAAGATATTTCAAAAGGGACTCTAGCTTAGCACCGAGCGAACTAGTAGTGAGGAGTGTCCCTTCCAAAGTAGGGAAGGTAGGTTCACTATTATACTCATGAGATAGATATTACAATGCCCATGGCATAAAGAGGGTCTCACACATGTCTTCCTAGTTCTTGAACTATATTGCCTCCGTAGGAATACTAGCTAGTGGATCCACCTAGATTCTATGTTCATGTTTTGGTACTAATTTGGCTGGTTGACCACCTTCTTTCGGTGTAGGGTTTTATGACACTAAATTCCACATTTAGATCTTGTGGTCTATGACGGTTAAGGCAAGTGTTACGGAAAGTAAAATAAAGTAATAAAGTGAACTATAACTAGGAGGACTTAAGGGGTTTGACTTAGTCTAGGTAGGGGTATGAGACTCTACCTATACATTGCACTAGTTGGCCTTTAGGGAAGTCCTAGGAAGATGTTCTTATGTTCATTATAAAGTAAATGATATGCATATGTTGACTTTACATGTTGATGATACTATATGATGTTGGTTTCACTTGTTAACATGTTGTTGGTCTATATTTCTAAATATGATGATGAATACTCATGATGCTATGTTATATAAAGTTAGACATTATTGTGGTCCTTTGGTTGATTTACTTGGTTGAGTGGGGTTATGGGTCTCTACTTGGTCATTGCACTAGTAATCTTGGTAAGGGGTTATGAGTAAGGGTCTTGAATATGTTGTAATATTATGAACTCTTATACATGCTTGTTGTTGTTATAACATGATGTTAGAGTTGGTTTTGATTATGTACTCAAATATGTTGTTATGCATGTTGACTTGACTATACTTGATGATATTGGTCTTGTTTTGTACATGGTCTTGACTTAAGGAATATGTGCTTATTGGATTATATGGATTCTTGATTGTGCATAAGGCTTTTCAAAGTAACTTGGCATGGTTTGAATAAATGTCCCCTTTATCATGATTTTCAAGTATGTGTGCATGTTTTTCCATACTTAGTACAAAATATGTAATAACCCTTTTTCCCAAATATTTTAGGTTCCGGTCGTTGAAGAGGTTCTAGACAATTTGCAAGGAAGGCTTGGATCATTTCTCCAAGTGTGGGTATGTCCTCAAGATCCAAGGATGATGCCTTTTCTCATTCTACCTATGTTACTTGCTATAGTCTAAAGACAATAATTTCACTCTTATTGTTCAAGACATTGTTGTAAGCCCTAAGTGGCAGTTGTCATTTGTGTAAGGGCTATGCCCGAATCGTTTTATTCAAATTTAGATGGTTTTATATGAGACATCCCTTTAAGACTATATTGTGTATGTCGTATATGTTACATAAACTTAGAATCTTATGCAAGCTTCCTATGAGAGGAGTCTAAGTAAACTCCCATATATATGATGTGTAAGCAAGAGGTCTATGTAAATCTCATGATGTAGATGCATATGAAAAGTCTTAATTTTCTGCACTTTTTAACCTATGAATGTAATGATGAATGCTAAGAGGCTAGTCTTAGTCCTCTCCAAGGACGACGTCACTGGTTACGTCTAAGGGGTACTTGTCGGATGTTACAAACTTGGTATCAGAGCATGAGGCTGAATATTCCTAGGAATCTATATATCATAAAACCACATCTATGTAGATTATTATTCATAATTGTGAAGCGCGCCATACTTATGAATGGGAAACTATGTGATGCTTAGGAAATTCTCATCTTATTGTTATTCCTAGCTCGTGCCTCTAGAGTCTTACTTTATATGTTCTTCCACCAAAACCTTTTATCGTGGTTATAGGTATGACTACTAGAAGGGCAGCCGCAAGAAGGATCAAGGAAGGTATTGCTAATGCGGGAGCTCCTCCTAATATCAATCAAGCTTCTCCACAAGACAACCAAGTTCCTCCACTTGAGCAAGTTCATATGGGTGATAAAGTTTCGGTTGTTCCTCCACCTATGACAGATGGAGAGACAAGGTCGGATTTTCTCAAGTTTGCCCAAGCCATGACCTATCAAGCTAATGTCTTCACTTCTCAAGTCCAAGCTATGAAGGATCAAGTGAATTGGAAGGTTGGACCCCGAGTGCCTCAACATGCTAGCACTATGGCTTCTCGTTTGAGATACTTTACTAGGATGAACCCTCCTATGTTCTTCAGGTCAAAAGTAGATGAAGACCCTCAAGACTTTCTAGGTGAGGTTTATAATATCCTATATGATATGGGTGTGACTTTGATTGAGAAGGCCGAGTTAGCGGCCTATCAACTCAAAAATCTGGCCCAAACTTTGTACACCCAAATGGAGGGATAATAGGGTGCTAAGAGGTGTGGTCCGGTGACTTGGGAGATCTTCAAGAATGCCTTCCTTGATAGGTTCTTTTCTAGAGATTCGAGGGAAGCTAAGGTGGAAGAATTCATCAACCTTCATCAAGGAGGTATGAGTGTACTTGATTACTCCTTGTAGTTTACTAAATTGTCAAAGTATGCTCCATCCTTGGTGTCTAACCCAAGGTATGAGATGAGTTATTTTCTTATGGGAGTGTCTGAAGACTTGGTAAAAGAATGTCGTTTGGCTATGCTTCATGATAATATGAATATCTCTCGTCTAATGGTTCATGCTCAAAAAGTGAAAGAAAGTATACTAAGGAGGAAGAATAGATAGGCCAAGAGGGACAAGTCATATGAAAGTGGTTCTTCTAAGGTAGGCTTGACATTCAAGACAAGCCTAGGTTTAAGAAGAGGTTTTCTAATCAAGTTCCTTTTAAGTTTCCCAAGGCTCGTGATGATAGGTGTCTAACCCTAGGTCTCAAAAGGGAAGAGGTACTAGTTCACCAAGATAGAATCCAACTTGTGGAAAGTGTGGTAAGAAGCATTTTGGTGATTGCCTTGTTGGGACGGATAATTGCTTTGGGTGTGGCAAGAGTGATCACAAGGTTAGGGATTGCCCTAATGTGAAAGAGCAAGACAAATGAAGTGGGAAAGCTCAAGCTAGTGGTTCTAATGTTGATGCTCCAAGAAAGAATCGTTTTTATGCTCTTTGCTCTAGGGGTGAACAAGAGAGTTCTCCCGATGTGGTCACCGGTATGTTGCAAGTTTTCTCTATTTATGTATATGTTTTACTTGATCCGAGTGCTACATTGTCTTTTGTTACTCCTTTGGTAGCTAGAAAGTTTGATATTTTGCCTGATATCTTGAATGAACCTTTTATGGTGACTACCCTGGTAGATGATTTAGTTATAACAAAGAGGGTATATAGAAATTGTCCTATAATGTTGCCCAACAGAGTTACTCATGTTGAATTAGTAGAACTTGATATGGTTGATTTTGATGTCATTTTGGGAATGGATTGGTTGCATGATTGTTTTGCTTTCATTGATTGTAGGACAAGAGTTGTTAAGTTCAATTTTCCTAATGAAACCGTCTTAGAGTGGAAGGGGGGAAATTCTATTCCTAGAGGTCGTATCATTTCTTGTTTAAAGGCTTGAAAAATGTCTCTAAAGGGTGTTTATACCATATTGTAAGAGTCAAAGATTTAGACTCCAAAAATCCTCCCATTGAGTCGGTCCCCATAGTGAGGGTATTTCCGGAGGTCTTCCCTAATGATCTTCCCGGAATCCCTCCCAAACGGGAAATTGATTTTGGTATTGACATGCTACCGGACACGAACCCTATTTTAATTCATCCTTATCGATGGCTCCGGTCGAATTGAAAGAGTTGAAGGATCAACTCAAAGATTTACTAGACAATGGTTTCATTAGACCTAGTATTTCTCCATGGGGTGCACCGGTATTGTTTGTGAAGAAGAAGGATGGGTCCCTTAGGATGTGTATTGATTACCGACAGCTCAATAATATTCACTATAAAGAACAAGTATCCTCTCACTAGTATTGATTATTTATTTGATCAACTCCAAGGTGCGAGTTACTTTTCAAAGATTGATTTGAGGTCTGGTTATCACCAACTTAGGGTGAGAGGTAAAGATATCCCCAAAATGGCTTTCCGAACTAGGTATGGTCACTATGAGTTCCTAGTTATGTCATTTGGGTTAACAAATGCCCCAACGGCTTTTATGGACCTAATGAATAGAGTGTTTTGAAATTACCATGATGCTTTTGTGATTGTTTTCATTGATGACATCTTGGTATATTCTAAGGATGAGAATGAGCATATGGGCCATTTGAGAGTGGTTTTGCAAGTCCTTAAGGAACACCAACTTTTTGCCAAGTATAGAAATGTGATTTTTGGTTGAGATCGGTTGCGTTTCTTGGTCATATCATCTCTAGTGAGGGATTAGAGGTCGATTCGAGAAATACTAAAGCGGTTAAGAATTGGCCGAGGCCTTTGGCTCCAACTGATAGAAGAAGTTTCTTGGGTCTAGTGGGTTATTATAGAAGGTTTGTCGATGGATTTGCATCTATTGCATCTCCTTTAACAACTTTGACCCAAAAAATGTGAAATTTGAATGGTCAGAGGCTTGTGAAAGAAGCTTCCAAGTGTTGAAAGATAAGCTAACCGCCGCTTTGGTGTTGACCTTACCAGAGGGTACCAAGGGTTTTGTGGTATATTGTGATGCTTCTCGAATTGGTTTGGGTTGTGTCCTTATGCAATATGGTAAAGTTATAGCTTATGCCTCTAGGCAACCTAAGGTTCATGAGAAGAACTACCCAACTCATGATATTGAGTTAGAGGCCATGATGTTTGCCTTGAAAATATGGAGGCATTATCTTTGTGGTGTCCATGGTGATGTGTATATCGACCATAAGAGTCTTCACTATGTGTTTACCCAAAAGGAGTTGAATCTCCGACAACGAAGATGGTTGGAATTGTTGAAAGATTACGACATGAGTGTTCTCTACCACCCCGACAAGGCCAATGTGGTTCCGAATGCTCTAAGTCGTATGACCATGGGTAGTGTGTCTCATGTGGAGGAAGCAAAGAAAGACCTAGTAAAAGATGTTCATAGGTTGGCTCGTTTGGGTGTAAGATTGGAAGATTCTCCAAATGGTGGTTTTATGGTTAATCATTACTCCGAATCGTCTTTGGTGGTTGAGGTGAAGTCTAAGAAACACCTTGATCCATCATTGATGGAGTTTAAGGAATCGGTTCTTGGTAAGCTTAATAAGTCATTCTCCTTAAGGGGATGGTGTTTTGAGGTACCAAGAAAGGTTGTGTCTGCCCAATGTTGATGATTTTGAGAAACCGAATTCTTGAGGAAGCTCATAGTTCCCCTTATTCTATTCATCCGGGTTCTACTAAGATGTATCATGACCTTAGAGAAGTATTTGGTGGGATGGCTTGAAAAGGGACATAGCGGAATTTGTTGCAAAGTATCCAAATTGCCAACAAGTGGAGCACCAAAAGACGGGTGGCTTACTTCAAGAAATGCGAGTTCCCGCTTGGAAGTGGGTAGACATTAATATGGACTCATAGTGGTTTTGCCTCGGACTCAAAGGCAAAATGACTCTATATGGGTGGTTGTGTATAGGTTGACGAAATCCGCTCACTTTATCCCCGTTAAGTCTACTTATTCGGCTGAAGAGTATGCAAGAATCTATATCGATAAGATTGTGAGTCTTCATGGGGTCCCTTTATCCATCATTTCGGATAGAGGTGCTCAATTAACTTCTCGATTTTGGAGGTCTTTCCAAAGAGGGTTAGGTACTCAAGTGAAGTTAAGCAGCGCTTTCATCCCCAATCGGATGGTCAAGTGGAGAGTACAATTCAAACCCTTGAGGATATGCTTAGGGCTTGTGTTACTGACTTCAAGGGAAGTTGGGATGAACATTTGCCTTTGGTTGATTTCTCTTATAACAATAGTTACCATTCGACGATATCCGTGGCTCCTTTTGAGGCCTTGTATGGTAGGAGATGTAGGTCTCCGGTTGGATGGTTCGAGGTTGGTGAGTCTTCACTCTTTGGTCCCAAAATGATCTATGAAACTTTGGAGAAAGTTTTTGTCATAAGGGATATGTTGAAGGCGCCTATAGTCGGCAAAAGTCTTGTGCCGACAATAGGAGAAGAGAACTTGAATTTGAAGAAGGTGATAAGGTGTATTTGAAAATTTCACCCATGAAAGGGGTGATGCGATTGGCAAGAAAGGAAAACTTAGTCCTCGTTATTTGGGTCCCTATAAAATTTTGCAAAGGGTTGGCAAGGTTGCATACGAGTTGAGATTACCTAGTGAGCTAGATTTCGTTCACCCGGTATTCCATGTCTCCATGTTAAAAAAGTGCATTGGTGACACCGAGTCCATTCTTCCTATTAAAGGTCTAGGTGTTGATGGGTTCCAGTGGAAATCCTTGATCGTCAAGTGAAGAAGTTTAGGAACAAAGAGGTGGCCTCTGTAAGAGTCCTATGGAAAAACCACCTAGTTTAAGGGGCAACATGGGAGGCTGAGCCCAAAATAAAGTCTCGTTATCCTCATCTCTTTGCTAATTAAGGTTATTTGTTCCTATTAATAATGAAAATAATGAGTTAATTTGAATTTGACTTGTTTGAAAAGATTTGCATGTTTATGGTAAAAGTTTTGCTAAAATGAGTTCTCATGGAAAAATACTCTTTTTGCTTGATTTGCACTTATTTGTGTATTTGGTATGTTGTTGCCTATATGAAATGAAATTGAGCATGTTGATGTGTTTTGAAAGAAATCTTGGCATAAGTGACTCTTGAAATTGTGTTAAGCTCATTTTGTTATTGAGAAGGTAGTTCCTCATGTTGTGATTTTGAGCTCTTATGTGTGGTAATTGAAGTTTTGAGTTGCTTGTGTAAATGTCATGATTATATGTTGGATGGAGTTTTGAAGCACACCTTTGAGTTGTAACTCAATTTGATTATGTATGTTGGTTGGTTGGGCTGCTAGTATTGAGTCTATCCTTTCCCTTCAAAAGATTTTAGTGTCATTCGGGGAGGAATGTTCCTAAGGGGGGATAATGTAACACTCCGAAAGTTCAAGCCCTAATCTAGAGCCTCACATGTTTGTCTAAGGTTGATAACACTATTTTAAGAACAAAAATAATGTTTATATAAGAAGTATTAGAGTCAAGACGTCAAAGAACGTCCATGACGTCCGAAGGAATTGTGAAAGAGGTGCTAGTGTGCCTTAGCCTATTTCATGGGGATTTAGGAGTCGGAATTCGATGAAATTTGATGGAATGGTGTTAAACATGTATTAGAGTAGGTTTAGGGTCGAAACGCCTGGGTAAGACTCCCCAAGGACCACCCTAAGGGTCCTTGGAGAGGACCCTTGCGTTTGACCCACATCTGCAAAAGTAGGCAGTGGCTACCTACGATTGCAGGCGAAGGGGCGTAGGTGAGACGATGGGGCATCGATGCCTCGTTGAACACTTATCCACTTTTGGAAAGTGGACAAAATTCATAGTCTCGAACCAATACTACTGACGTGTAGGATCGGGGGCAAGGCCGTCGACTGACCTACGGATCGTAAGTCATGGTCTCGTAGGTCAAACCTGCAACTTTTCTGTCAAGACTTAAGTGACTTTAATTAATTAGTTAATTAGTTAGGGGTTTAATTAGGGGTTAAGGGGTGGTTAATTAAGTTAGTTAAGTGACTATATAAACTACCCTAAGCCTAAACCCAACTTAAAACCCTACAATTCCCAAACTCAAATTACTCTTCCTTCTCTCTACTCTCTCTCTCTACTATCTCAAAGAAGAACTCCATATAAGACCAAGTCTAAGGGCTATAGGCCATAAAGAGGTCGATTTTTTCCATCAACCTTCAAGAAATATCAAGGTATGGGAACCTTTCACCTTTGGGATTCCTTTCCCCAAAGGATTCTTTCAAAATTGATTTCAAAAAGATTAATTTCATATGGGTTTCTTTCTAATCCGAGATTGATCTTTCTAATTGTGTTGTTCTCGGTTTATTATGGTTATTATGGTATATTATTGGTGAATTATGGTAGCTCTTGACGATTAAACCTTTTATGTTGTAGGGATGATGAATTGACTCCAATTCCCTAACCCTAGATTATGAACTCATGTTGGATTGTTTAGGGTTGATGTAGTTGACTTAGGAATTGTGTTATATAGTATTGTATGATGATATTACACCTATTGTTGGATGGAATTGGATGGTTGATGGTAAAACCATGGATGATGGCTTGTGAAGGACATAGGGTAAGTCTTTGTAATCTTAAACCTTTACTTCAATTATGATGGTTTGTACTTGGTGATGAAGTTCAATTGAAGCGTATCTTGTGATTGGATTAAGTAGTTGTTGGTATGATGATGCAATTGAAATGTCTTAATTATGTGACTTGTGATATTATGATTAAGATCTAATGATATAAGGTTGGTTATGAACTACCTATGTGCCTTACTATGATATGATGATGTTAATGTGCTAATACATATGAGGGTTGTATTGAAAGGATGTTCTCATGCAATTCCTATTGAGCTAATGACTATGATTATACAAGGGGTTAGTCTCATATGACCTAAACTAAGTTATGATTGTTAAAAAAAGAATTAAAGACCTTTCAAAAGGGACTCTAGCTTAGCACCGAGTGAACTAGTAGTGAGGAGTGTCCCTTCCCAAGTAGGGAAGGTAGGTTTACTATTATACTTATGAGATAGTGATTACAATGCGCATGGAATAAAGAGGGTCTCACACATGTCTCCTAGTTCTTGAACTATGTTGCCTCCATAAGAATACTAGCTAGTGGATCCACCTAAATGTTATCTTCATTCTTGGTACTACTTTGACCGGTAGACCACCTTCTTTAGGTGTAGGGTTTCATGACACCAGATTCCAAATTTAGCTCTTGTGGTCTATGTCGGTAAAGGAAAGTGTTCCCGAAAGTAAAATGAAGTAATAAAGTGAACTCTAACTCGGAGGACTTAAGGGGTTTGACTTAGTCTAGGTAGGATATGGTACTCTACATATACATTGCACTAGTTGGTCTTGAGGGAAGTCCTAGGAGTATGTTCTTATTTTCTTGTGTTCATTATAAAGTATTTGATATGCATATGTTGACTTTACATGTTGATGATACTATATGATGTTGGTTTCACTTATGAACATGTTGTTGGTCCATATTGCTAAATATGATGATGAATATTCATGATGCTATGTTATATAAAGTTAGACATTATTTGTGGTACTTTGGTTGGTTTACTTGTTTGAGTGGGGTTATGGGGCTCTACTTGGTCATCGCACTAGTAATCTTGGTAAGGGGTTATGAGTAAGGGTCTTGCATATGTTGTAATATTATGAACTCTTACACATGCTTGTTGTTGTTATAACATGATGTTAGATTTGGTTTTATTTATGTACTCAAATATGTTGTTATGCATGTTGACTTGACTATACTTGATGATATTGGTCTTGTTTTGTACATGGTCTTGACTTAAGGAATATGTGCTTATTGGATTATATGGATTCTTGATTATGCATAAGGCTTTTCAAAGTAACTTGGCATGGTTTGAATAAATGTCCCCTTTATCATGATTTTCAAGTATGTGTGCATGTGTTTCCATACTTAGTACAAGTTATGTACTAACCCTTGTTTATCCCTTTTTCCCAGACATTTTAGGTTCTGGTCGTTGAAGAGGTTCTAGACAATTTGCAATGAAGGCTTGGATCATTTCTCCAAGTGTGGGTATGTCCTCAAGATCCGAGGATGATGCCTTTTCTCATTCTACCTATGTTACTTGCTATAGTCTAAAGACAATCATTTCACTCTTATTGTTCAAGACATTGTTGTAAGCCCTAAGTGGCAGTTATCATTTGTGTAAGGATTATGCCCGAATTGTTCTATTCCACTTTAGATGGTTTTATATGAGACATCCCTATTAAGACTATATTGTGTATGTTGTATATGTGACATAAAAACAAAAGCCTATGTAAGCTTCCTATGCGAGGAGTCTAAGTAAACTCCCTATGAATATATGATGTGTAAGCAAGAGGTCTATGTAAACCTCATGATGTAGATGTATATGAAAAGTTTTAATTTTCCGCATTTTTTAACCTATTAATGTAATGATGAATGCTAAGAGGCTAGTCTTAGTCCTCTCCGAGGACGACGACGCTGGTTACGTCTAGGGGGTGCTCCCCGGATGTGACAGGATGTTCTTGTGCTTGTTTGACAGTAGTGGGTGTGATGTGGGGTTTAATTTGGATAGGTAATAAAACTTTGGTTTGGGTTAGGTGATGTTGTTTTGAGATCGAGTGACAACACGTGTAGAAGGAAGCGGATAGTTAGGTGGTGAAGGAGCGAGCTCCAAATCAATGATAGGACTGGTTGGTCGAGGATCCAGGTGTGTCCACGGGTTAGTGTTCCGAAGTTTATAGACAAGGAGAGGGGACGAGTTGCTATGTGTGTTTATAGGGAAAAGTTTTTGTGAATTTGTGGGGAGGCGTGGTAATGGGAGACACTGGGCAGTAGGTACAAAAGATGGATTTTGGGAAGCAGGAATCAAAAGAGATGAGGGAGATGGAAATTTACCTGGAGAAGGGAAAGTTGCAGGAGGTGAAGCTGCATCCACCACTAATGCATTGTCGGATGAGGACTACGAGTTTGAGTTGCCTTGGGACTTGGCTGGAGAAGGATCAGATGATGACGGAAAATCTGGTAGCGTACGTGCTTCTATTTCTAATTGTGGGAAGGATCTGTAACTATGGGAATTTTAGGTGTGGGGTCTAAAGAATTCGGCAGTGTGGTTTTTGCCCATTCTTAGTGAGCTGATTTAATGGTAGTATTAGAGAACAACGTTTTAAATGGAAAAATATTCTCAACAAATCGCACATCTCAGGATAAATACACCTTTCTAGAAATTAGATCAAAACATTGGTGACAGTGGCGTGATCAGCAGAATTCGAGATAGACACACGGGGTAGATTTTGGTTCAAGTTTATTTTTGGAGTATGGTTTAAGCCATGGATAGCATAAACAACCAAAAATCCGTAAGGAGTTATAATTGGGTGATTTACCAAGTAATCGTTCGAATGGAGATTGATTATCTAGGTGAGAGGTTGGCAGACGATTGATGAGGTAGACACTATGATGACACGTGAAAGACCAAAATTGGGGTGGAAGGGATGCCTCATGTAAGAGTGTTCTGGCAGTTTCAACGATATGATGATGTCGTCGTTCTGCAAGTGCAACTCGTCGAGGCGTATAGGGTGGGGTGGAGAGGTGTTCAATGTCGTTAAGTGAAAGATAAGAGTCAAGACTTTTATACTCTCCTCCGCCATCAGTATACAATGATAATTTTTTTGTGTCAAAATGTTTTTCCATCAAAGGATGAAATTTTTGAAAGATGTTTTTAACTTCAGTTTTTTGGTTAATGTGTAAAGCCAAGTGTATTTTGTATATTGATCAACAAAAATACAATAGTAGAACTTTTTGTAAAGAGATAAGACGGGTAATGGCCCCTATAAATCACTAAAAATAATTTAAAATGGTTTAGAACTACACAAGATAATCGGGTAAAAGGATGACGATGGGCTTTAATAGATAAGCAACAATTACAATAAGAGAGTTTGTCTCGCTCATGAAACGGTAGCGAGAATTTATTTAAAATAGACCTAAGAACCCTAGAGTGAGGATGACCAAGATGTTGATGCCAAGTAGTGAGAGCAGTTGACGTGGTAGTCATGTGAACTTGGGGATATGAGACAAGCCACTCATACAGTCCATTGTTGGTCCGACCGTGCACCAGCGGTTTCCGCATTTTCATATCCTTAACAACAAAGTCAAAAGGAAAAAATTCAATGGACTTCAAATTATCTTGACAAAATTTAGAAATAGAGAGAAGCTTGCGTTTAATGGACGGGACACATAGAGTATGTGTTAACTTAAAAACATTATTTGATGCATTTGATTGAGTAGAACAAGTGTGAGAGATGCGGATTTTTTTACCATCACCCATAGAGGCACCCTCGTTACCGTGGTATGGTTGTTGGTTGTGTGGATCCGTTGTGATGTGATAGATGGCGCCTAAGTCGACTATCCAAGGGTTGGTGGCGGCAGTAAATCCAGCAATATAGTTTGCTTTGGCTTCAAAGTGATTGTGAGACTTCGAGCGATAGACATTGGCGGTGACTTTTAGGAAAAATTAAGGAAAACATAACTCAAGGTGTATAATTAAAATTGAGAAGGATTTTTTTATTGCAAAAATCCATACTGAACTGATTAGTGTGGCCAATCCTGTTACATAGTTGACACCGAGTAACACTGTTTGGATTTGAGTTTGACTGTCATTGTGGTGGAGTGTTTGGACGTGAGTTCTGGTTCCATTGTTGAGAATTGCCGGTCTGCCTGTGATTGTTGCAATTATTGGCGTTGGATTTGGTGGGAGTAGCAAATGCAGCTGTGATAGGGCTGGACAGTTTCTTAGCATCCTCATGGCGAAGGAAAAGTTAATAGTCCTGTAGTTTTTCAAACAATTCCTCATAGGTTATAGTCGTATAACGTGCACGAATAACAGCAGAGATCTCACGAAACTCGAGACCTAGACCACTAAGTATTTTGATGATGAGTTCAGGATTACACACATGAGCACCAGCAGTGGCTAACTCATCTTAAAGAGATTGAATAGCGTAAAGATAATCAGTAATGGAGCGGGATTTTTTATTGACAAGGGAAATCTGATCACGCATACTAAAGAACCGAGTTTGAGACCTGTTCGCATAAGTGGTATGTAAAGCATCCCAAGCTGATTTAGCTGAGTCACCGGCAACAACAGTAGAAGCAATAGTGGGTTCTACAGAAGTCATGAGGGCATTCTGGATGAGTTTGTCCTGACGGAACCAAGTCAAAAAGGCAGGATTAGGAGATGTGTTCGTGCCAAGGGTAATCGTGCTACTGGAGGCCAGAGTGGTTTTATCGAGATGGCCAAAGAGGTTGTAGTCATACATAAGCATGGAGAATCGGGCTTTCCAGGTGGCGAAGTTGTGACCAACGCTTAGTTTGAGGGGTAATTGGGACGCTGGATTGAACTGAATGATAATGTTGCTACCAGTAGTGTTATCAGCATTGAAAACTCTAGGATTGTTGCCATTGTTATTTCCATTGTGATTGGTCATGTTTCTAATCTACCGTGAGGAGAATGAAGGAAAAAAAATTGGATCATTCTCGTTAGAGCATGAAGAGCCCTAATACTATGTAAAGACTGAATAGGTTTGAAAAATGATGCTTTATTAATGAAAGCTGAAAGGTATTAAATAGAGTTACAAAGAAATGAAAAAGACTCCTAAACTAACTGAGCTACATAAATAATATATGTTGATATAGATAATGTCGATTCCTAAATAAGCAAGGACTATGAAACACTAATACCAACATAATTATTAACTACTATCTGAACGAACTGTTGACGCTCCAATAACTTCACGCTCGTTTGCTTGCCCTTTCAAATATACATTCACATTCTAAAACATTTTCATACATCTTTGGAATTATGTTGTTGGGCAAAGGACTCAAAGAGGGTATAACTCAAACTTTCTTGGACGTACTCTTAGCTTTTCAAACATTTGGCGCTTCAAACAGTCAACAATATCTACAGGAATATAGTTTAAATCCATTACAACTCAACAAAAGCCATCTAGGCTTTAGACTTAGTCTTCAAGTCATCCAAGTCCCTAATTGTTCATGAATGGCGAAATCTTGATTCACCAATTAATCCCTTGATTAGATAGACTATTTGCTGTTTGGATCATTACAATAACCAATTAATATTCACCTTCTTCCCCAACCAACACGACAACCTTCATTTATACAGTTATACCCATTCCTATGGTTCATCTGATACTTCAAATCGACCATGGTTGCTACTCAAAAATACCTTCTACATACTTATTTAAGCATCATAAACGAAGTGTGGTAGTGTAATTGTTGGGTCATAGGATCGTTGAACCATGTGCTCTGATATAACTTGTTGAGTCATATGATCGTTGAACCATGTGCTCTGATACCACTTGTTGGGTTATGAAGGGGTGATTATGACGTCATGCGAAAGCTTATAATTTGCAAATCATATGGTTGATAAATCAGATTAAAAAAAACTTATACTAAAAATCAAAATATTATTATATCAAAACTAATATAAAGAAAAATATTGAAATTGTACAGAGAATAAATATCTCCATAAACAAAAGGTCTCTAAGCGACTACATTGTGGATGTTATTGTTATGTTGTGTTAGAAGAAACAAGCCTATATTTATAAAGTCCTAAAACATTTTCCTACTAGAAAAAAACTAGCTACTCCAAAACATTTCCCTAAAAGGAAATAATAAACTAAATATGAAATAATATTATATTTTCCTTTCAGGAAAAGTAAAAACATTTATGTTAATGTTCTAACTTTTCTTTTAGGAGAAATAAACTTCAAATAAGTTAAGAAAATCAGAGAAAAACCCTAACAGTAATTACCCTTTTGAAGTCAATCCATCCTAGATTTCCAATATGTGGTGATTCTTCAAAAATTTGATGAGATCCAACGAATTCAATGTGATTTTGATGTTAGTGATAGCCTTTAATCAATGAAATATATCCAAAAAAATATCATAAGATGATTCCTTGTGTGTTAAGTGCCTTCAATCAATGAAATCTATCCAAAAACTCTTCTCTAATCCTCTATTATTTTCTCCCCCATCAATCAAATACTTCCTTTTTTTAAAAAAGAATGACCTTATTTCCTTTTTAGTCTGTTTCAAAAAGAATGATCTCATTCTTTTTTTGGCAACACTTTAACTTTAGATTTCCACACGGCATGTTTAAGACCACAAGATTAAAGGGCAATTTGGTACATTTGACAATTTTAATTTAGAACCACAAGATTAAAATGTCTTCTTTCTTTTTTTAAACTCTGTTCCAAATCAAACTAGGTCATTCTTTTTTAAACGGAGGGAGTATATATATATATCATATCATATCATATCATATCATATATCATATCATATATTACTAAAAGTGGAAAGCTCCTAACCTCAAAGTTGAATTATCAGTTTGCCCCTAAAATAAAATAAAATAATTAAATATCTAATTAATTAAATAGTAAATAGTAATCATTATTTTAAAAAGTTTTTCCATTCAAAAATAACATTAGTTCTCTGCATCACCAATTAATTATATGTCAAGAATGTGGAGAAGATAGAAAGTTGGAAAAACTAATTTAATGTGGACTAAATTCATTGGATTACATAAATTAAATAAACCTAATTCTTTGGCAATTACAATGTTACCAAGAATTATTAAATAAATGTTTGCATTTTGAATGGTCATTACTATACATAATTAAAGATTGAATATGAAGGGTCGTTTCTCATTATTATATATCTAGGAATCAGTTTTGAAATTAAAAATTGAATTTAAAAGTTCATTATCTAACACTATTTAAGATGGATGCTAATCACATGAGATTGAATGAATTGCACAATTCAACATGTGAAGAAAAGAGAGTTGAAAACTGCAAATGAGGGATAACAAAAAAGATGCTGGAGGAGTTGCTAATCAAGAAGAAGAAACAAAAGCAGCACAAAAAAGAAAAGTAGATTGAATATAGGTGTAGAAGAAACAAATTGTATATATGTCAACACAATACTTTGATGAATTGAGTAATAATATTCTCTTTTCTTTTTTTGAGTAAAGAATGATAATATTCATCTATAATAAAATGCAACAATCTTGCTAAAACTTGCAAACAATAAATATACAAAATAGAAGTTTGTATCATATAGATGAATTGCTTTATGGGTTACACAAAGCATTTTATTGTTCATTAATGAGTTTAATATCTAGGATTTTGATTTTATTATGTGGAAAAGTATTAATTATAGATCAAAGAAAGTTTAAAGATATGTGTGCACCATTTAAAATTTAATATTAGGATACAAATTTATATTAAAATTCAGAAATTTATAGGTAGATTATCATTTTGATTTCAAGTTTGATTATCATTTTGTAACAATTATAAATCAAAAAGTATATATATATAAAAACTTTTTCATGTTCATTTACTCTATCTTTACTAAATAAAATAATAATGATTTCATTTATCTCAAAATAAAGAGTAATGCACTCGCCATTATATCTGCCAACATGAGTACTTGACATTTTCAATAAGTCTTATCTAATAAATATTTGTACTCATAATCGACTTTTTATGTACTCTATAATTACAGTATTTAATATGTATTAACAACAACAACAACAATAATAATAATAATAATGTTGTGACATATTAAAAAACTTTCATCCAGTTAAATACTTAATATATTTAAAAATTACATAATTAAAATTGTTCAAGTGTACTTTTAAAATTCATTTGATAATAATATTTGAGTATGAGTATGAGGTACCTTGCAATGATAATAATATTGATTAAATTGGTTTGTCAATCATTGATTTGAGCTTGTGTATTTTTTCAACAACTACTATGCAAGTTATCTCACAATGATCATTTATACTAACTATCTTAAGGAAGACATGAATTGATCAAATTTCTATCTAACTTCTGCAAAATACTATTTTAATTCGACAACACGTATTTTTTTAATATGTATGCAAATGTGAAAAGGTGGAGACTACAATTTTTTAAAAGAAGAAATATTTTGAAATCACAGTTGATATTTAAATTGTGAGTTATGACATATTAAAAAAAAGAAATTTTTACCAAATTCAATACTTGATATATTATAAATTTTATAGATCTCATCGAGAAAGTCTTGATGATCCTCATTCACTTTCGACCCATAGAACACTGGAGTGTTCATCCTTGTGAATTCTCTCAAGCGAGAAGCCATGGTGCTAGCATTTTGTTGAACACGGGGTCCAACCTCCCCATTTGCTTGAGCCGTCATGGCTTGCACTTGAGTAGCTATTGCTTGTGCTTGGGTAGTCATAGCTTGAGCCAAAGTCACAAAATTCGCCCTTATCTCTTCATCCACTCATAGGTGGAGGAATGACTGGAGCTTGATCACCTTGAGGAGTTGATTGTCTTGTGGAGGAGCTTGGTTGCCTTGGGGATGAACTCCCCCATCAGCCAAATCTTCCTCCACTCTCCTTGCGGCTTCACGTCTTGTAGTCATCTCTAATATCCACAAAAAAAAGGATTAGAAGTAAAAGGGACACATAGAGTTACCACTCTTGAGAATTGCATAATTGAAGTTATTGGTTTGAGCTTGTATATTTCTCTTCAATTTTTGTGCAACTTATCACACACTTATTATAATGCTAGTTTTTGAACACGTGCGTTGCACGTGTATCCATCTAAATTGACATAAATTATTTCAAATTACCAGTGTATTAAAAATAGTTTTATAATTACATTGCATGAATACCATTCATTTTCAAACAAAAATAGTTTAAATATTTGGAATCTACTCAATCTCTTGAATACCAATAACAAATTTAAATATTATAGAAAAATATCTCTCCTCCAAATGAAATAAAAGATGATAATGTTTAGTACTTCAAAATACTATAATTGTCAACACAAATTAATATTTTTTTGATAAAATAAAATGAAGGCTACAATTAATAATCAATCATATCAAGTATTGAATCTTACCTAATTAATTCTTTCAAAAATGAGCTTAGAATAAAGAAATATAGCATCAACGGAGTGACAACTTAAAATATGAAATAGTATCAAAAGTTGAAACATTGAACTTGCCATTCTCAAAATGAGACAAAAGGATAAGTAAATAAATAAAATAAGGATAAATATTTATATCATTATTTCTTCCGTGAGTTAAAGAAGTTATTCATAATTTAATTATATGTTACTTTTACCATTTCAAATTATTCATCATGTTCAATCTTGTACAACTCTTCAAAAAAAATTAATAATTTTTTTTACAAATTATATCACACAAGTATATTAATAAAGAGTCATGATCTTATATTTTGATGCATAACCCTTTATTTTACATTCATTGAAGAAAATTATGTACTAATAAAAACATATCCTTCCTAAAGATCATTCACCTTTGTTCTTCTAAAAAAAAGAGTAAAAAATAATTTGTTCATCCCTAGAGAAGTTGATCCCCCAAATCTTAGCTTGACCATTCCTTGTATATCACATAAAGTTGTCTACTCCAATATTTTTCATATTTAAAGATAATAAATGTAGGTATAATTCAAAAATTATAAGAGAATGGGTATAGTTAAGAGTTAGATAAGCACAAATTAATCATGATATAAATATATGAGAATATTAACAATTTTTTTTTATAACGTGACTTTTTGCTAATACATGAATCATGTTAAATTACTTGTAAATTTCAAAATAACTTTTAAAATTCTAAAAACGGTGTGTTTGTTGTAAAACAAAAGGAAAAGACAGAGAATATTTAAACAATATAGGAAGACAAAATAGTGATGAAAAGTATAGAATATATAGTATTCTTATTGTCTTCAAGTGTATTTCACAAAGGCGAAATACTACTCTTTTATAGGACATTCAAACCATTCTTTATAACATTTGAAAAATACGTTAGAACATATTTAATTAATACAATTAATAGATACATTACGTTAGGATGGATAAAGAGAAACATCCACGCAATTAAAGTGGATTTGTAACATTTCTCCTTGGATGTTTATAGATAATGTGTCTCGTTAAAACCTTACTAGGAAAAATCCTGTAGGAAAAAGCCTAGTGAAAGAAAAAGAGTACACACATCTTGTAATACGCCTTGAGTGCTTCCTCATTAAAAACCTTATCAGGAAAACCCACAAAACTTTGGCTAAGGAAAAAATAGTACAACGCATATTTACTCCCCCTGATGAAGAACTTGTTTGATATCTTGGAGACGACACATTTCAATCTTATATCAAGTTTCTCAAATGTAGACGTTGATGCCTTAGTGAATAAATCTGCAAGATTATCACTCGAACGAATCTGTTTAACATTTATCTCACCATTTTGTTGAAGATCGTGTGTGAAAAGAACTTAGGTGAAATATGCTTTGTTCGATCTCCTTTGATATATCCTCCCTTTAATTGAGCTATGCAAGCAGCATTATCTGCATACAATGTTGTTAAAATCAATATTTGCACAGAAAAACTGCATAATTGCAAAATGTGTTGAGTCATTGATCTTAACCATACACACTCTCGACTAGCTTCATGAATGGCTATTATCTCTGCATGATTTGAAGAAGTAGCAACTATTATTTGCTTCATCGAACGTCATGATATAGTTATACCTCCATATGTGAATAAATGACTTGTCTGATATCGGGCTTTATGTGGGTCAGACAAATAGCCAGCATCTGCATAACCGATCAATTCTGACTTGGATGCATTAGAATACAACAATCTCATATCAAGTGTTTCTTGAAGATATCTGAATATATGCTTAACACCTTTCCAATGTCTTCTTATTGGACATGAGCTGAATCTCGCTAATAAACTTAATGCGAAACAAATATTTGGTCGGGTATTGTTGGCCAGGTACATCAGTGCCCCAATAACACTAAGATATGGTGTTTCATCACCAAGAACCTCTTCATCTTTTTCTTGAGATCGGAATGAATCTTTATTTATATCAAGATATCTCACAATGGATGGGAGTTATCCATGTTAAATCTTTTCAAAAACTTTTCAGTATATGTTGATTGATGGATAAATATTTCATTTGTCAAATGTTCAATCTGAAGGCCAAGATAAAATTTTATCTTACCAAGATCTTTCATTTCAAATTCTTTCTTCAAACACTCAACGTCTTTTGAAAGCTCTTTAGGAGTTCCAATGATATTCAAGTCATCAACATAAACAGATATTATTATAAATTTAGATTTTGACCTTCGTATAAAAATACAAGGACAAATAGGGTCATTCTTATACCCTTCATTTAGCAAGTATTTGCTAAGACCATTATACCACATTCGCCCTGATTGTTTCAATCCATATAAAGATTTCTGAAGTTTTATTAAATAACTTTATTTTGAATTTTTATATGCTCCAGGCACTTTGCGTGCTCCAGGCACTTTGCGTGCTCCAGGCACTGAGTGCTTCAGGGATTTTCATAAAAATATCGTGGTCTAGTTGTTTACATCCCCACTCTGTTCAAATAGGGAGAAACGTCGCGGTAACTCAAAAAATTATTAATTGATTCAATTTTAAAAGAGTTTTAAAATTAAACGAGTTTTTAAAAAAAGAGTCGCCACCTAATTTTAGGAAAAAACTAGGAAACCATTAAATGATCTACGAAACCAATTGATTTTAGGTAGGGGGTTCAAATTATTTCGAAGGGAAGGGGTTAGGCACCCTTCGAAATCCACAAGTGTAGGTCCCGACTAAATTCATTTTTTTTTAAATTGAGGAGGAGATAATAATAATATACAAGTAATATAAATATGCAATATACACAAGTAATAAAATAAAATAATAACATAAGAAACGGCCTAAGGTTTGCCTAACGTCGATATTTACATAATAATGAATAAAAATATAATTCGAACTACATTCGAATAATTTCAAGGAGAAGCACCTTCGGGTACCTGTAAAGACACTTAGTAAAAGAGTTAGTACTAAATAAATATAAATAAAAGTGAATAACTCAAATAATAACTTAAAAATAAAAATCCGTCTTATTAACATGGGAAGCCTTGGAAATCGATGGTAATTTCTTCATCGGCCAATTTAACAAATAAACATATATGGACTTAAATTAGATTTCCGTCTTTTTAAAATGGAAAGGCCTCTAAACCCGACGGATAGATTTTTCATTGGCCAATTCTAACAACTAAAATATATTAACTTAAATTAAATTTCCGTCTTTTAAAATGGGAAGGCCTCCAAAACCAACGGAGAGTTTTTTCCTTGGCCATTTATAGCTTATCTTGCTCGAATTAAAAATAATACTATCAAAAAATATAATTATCCACACCTAAAATTAACAATATAAATAAGTGTGATATATCCAAATAATAGGGAGAACAACAAAACATTCAACAATGTAAAACTTTACAGCAACAATAACATTGTAATTTGGGTTTGTTAACCGACTATGATAACAAACATTTCTCGAACAATTACTATCCCTTAATCAACAAGTCATGTACAACATTAACGGCGAGTCAAAAATAACGGAAAAAACAATATATAACAATCAACAAATAATAAAGAAATAAAAAGATTCAAACACCGCCTAGCTCATTTGATGATTAAGATCATGATAACATAAAGAATAATATATACTAAGATAACAATGAATAAAATTAAAAGCAAAAATGCAGCCAACAAAATTCTATAACAGTGAATAATGACAAATATAAAATAATAACCAACTAAAATCATCAATAGGAATTGCTTCAAAGTGCAACATAATGGCAACATTCAATTAAAATTATGAAAAATTAACAAAGAGACAACAAATTAAATAATAGAAAATAACAAAACACAATCAACCAAACTAAACACAAAAGATAGAACAAAGCAAAAAGGAAATTCAAATAGACTTACAACAGCTATAACCATGAAAAATGAAAGAGAACCAAAGGAAATTTGTACAAAAATTAATAAAAAAAACGATGATATATGCAGACACAAAAAGAAATGAGGGATATAAATTGGGTTACTGTTGGATTTCCTCGGAGACTCATGAGCTGGGCATATCTAATCGTCTGTAATCTCGCTGGAGTTCTCGTGTTTCGCCGGAGAAGAAACGGAACAGCAATGGGATGAACTTTGTCTCGCTGGAGCTCATTAATATTGAACAGAAACACCTGGTTGGCTGTTGTCGCTGACCGGAGCTGCTGTGCGGTGTTGTTTGGCGTGCGCCTCGCCAGAAAAAGGAAGAGAACGAAGGGGAGGGAGAAGAGAAGAGGAAAAAGGAGAGGAAGAAAGAAGAGAGGAGGCGGCTAGGGAAAAAGATTAGGGTTGTTTTTTCCCCTTTCTAAAATTAATTCCCCCCAATTTTTTTTTCTCTATCCATCATCAATTTTAACTTCAATAAATATAATGTAATGGACCCAAATATGTGGGCTTGAAATTGTAGGCTCAAAATTATTAATAGAATCCCTAATTTTTTTTTATTTCTAAATTTTAGACTGTGCTAAATTTAACATAAATATTAACAAATGTAACAAATAAAAATGAAATTTTAAAATAATATAATAAACGTAACTAATGACATGTGAAATGTAATTTTAAAAATTAACTAACAAAAATCCTAAATTTTGATAAATAAAGATAGTTATCGATAAACTTATTTAAAATTATATAAAAAATAATTATTCTAAGCTATTAAATAAATAAAACTTCAAAATTACGAATTTTTAAAATGTTAGGCCAAAATTGGGTGTCAACAGCTGTCCCTTTTGTTGTGTATGATTGATGAAAGAAATCGTGGACAACGAAAATTGACAAACCTAATTTTGACCAAACGCATGACCTTTCTAGAGAAGTGCGGTGGAAATATAGTGAAAGTTAATCCCGAACTCGCATCTAAAAGGTTCCACGCTTTGTTGCGTCTTTGTTGAAGTAATTCGCACATGTGGTTCCTCTGAGAGTGCATCCTCTAGAATGTTCTAACGAAAACAAAGATAAAACTCATTATTATAGGCAAAACTAAAAGAAAAAGGGTAGCATCTCTTATGATACGATAAATGGAGATAAATACAGGTCCCTTGGTAAGACGAATGAAGATGATGATCAATATGTAGGATTTGGAATATATGTCCACCGGTAAGACGAATGAAAAAAAATGATGATCCATCGATAGGATTTTGAATGCATGTCCATCGATAGGACGAATGAAAAGATTATCCATCGATAGAATTTTGAATGTATGTCCGTCGGTAGGACAAATGAAAAGATTATCCATCGGTAGGATTTTGAATGTATGTCCATCGGTATGACAAAATGTAAACATCTTTCAACGCAAGTTTCCACCGACTTGAACGTTGAATAGATAGGGTGCACAACCTTCACCTTCAAATAGATGCGTCTTAAATGCAAATATCTTTCAACGCAAGTTTCCACCGACTTGAACGTTGAAAAGATATGGTGCACATCCTTCACCTCTGAATAGATGCGTCTTAAATGCAAATATCTTCTTGGCAATGTATAAACTTTTGCGAGGGATAGAATCTTCTCGCGATGCATAAAATTTTGCGAGGGATGAAATCTTCTCGTGATGCATAAATTCCGCAAGGTATGAAATCTTCTTGCGATGCATTAATTTTTGCGAGGTATGAAATCTTCTCGCGATGCGTGAATAATAACTTGCGATGCATGAATATTAACTTGCGATGCATGATCTTTTGCAATGCATGAATATTGACTCGCGATGCATGATTATTTTTTTTTTTGCGATGCATGAATATTGACTCGCGATGCATGATTTTTTGCAATGCATGAATATTGACTCGCGATGCATGATCTTCTGCGATGCATGATTTTCCGCTATGCATGAATATTGACTCTCGATGCATGATCTTCTACGGGGCATGAATATCTTCCCGCAATGCATGAATTTTGCGAGGGATGGAATCTTCTCGCGATGCATAAATTCCGCAAGGTATGAAATCTTCTTGCGATGCATAAATTCCGCAAGGTATGAAATCTTCTTGCGATGCATAAATTTCTGCGAGGTGTTAAATCTTCTCGCGATGCGTGAATAATAACTAGCGATGCATGAATATTAACTTGTGATGCATGATCTTTTGCAATGCATGAATATTGACTCGCGATGTATGATGATTTTTTTTTTTTGCAATGCATGAATATTGACTCGCGATGCATGATAGTTTTGCAATGCATGAATATTGACTCGCGGTGCATTATTTTCCACTATGCATGAATATTGACTCGCGATACATGATTTTTTTTATTTTTTTTGCGATGCATGAATATTGACTCGCAATGCATGATTTTTTGCAATGCATGAATATTGACTCGCGATGCATGATCTTCCGCGATGCATGAATTTTGCGAGGGATGGGATCTTCTCGCGATGCATAAATTTCGCAAGGTATGAAATCTTCTGCGATGCATAAATTCCGCAAGGTATGAAATCTTCTTGCGATGCATAAATTTCTGCGAGGTATGAAATCTTCTCGCGATGCGTGAATAATAACTCGCGATGCATGAATATTAACTTGTGATGCATGATCTTTTGTAACGCATGAATATTGACTCGCGATGCATGATTATTATTTTTTTATTTTATTTTTTATTTTTTTTGCAATGCATGAATATTGACTCGCAATGCATGATTTTTTGCAATGCATGAATATTGACTCGCGATGCATGATCTTCCGCGATGCATGAATTTTGCGAGGGATGGAATCTTCTCGCGATGCATAAATTCCGCAAGGTATGAAATCTTCTTGCGATGCATAAATTTCGCAAGGGATGAAATCTTCTTGCGATGCATAAATTTCTGCGAGGTATAAAATCTTCTCGCAATGCGTGAATAATAACTTACGATGCATGATCTTTTGCAATGCATGAATATTGACTCGCGATGCATGATTTTCCGCTATTCATGAATATTGACTCTCAATGCATGATCTTTGTAGTTGCTATCAAGATTCTCGCAGTACTTATCAGAATTTTGAGGTCTTCCTCAAAAATTCTGTCCCAGTTAGAATTTTGGCAAATCTCAAAATGATCTTCAATCTTGACTTGTTGGCGATAACACCTCTATTGAGAATTTTTGAGATATTTTCAAAAATTCTGTCCCAGTTTTTATTGTAAAGAGAAATAATAATCACACTGGGTATATGACCGAGCCGTCGTGGCGCCTACATATCCTGTTGATCCAGGAATCAGGTCAAATGTAGTTCCAAACTTGTAGATGATGAATACTGCAGAGAATCTGAAAGAAGATCATCAGTAGAAAATGTACAATATGAACATGATGAAATCGAAAAATAATATTGCATGTGATATCCAAAGCCTAGAGATAAAAAAAAAACATGTCACATTTTGGGACGGACAATCCATGAAGTAAAATAGGACTCTCACACATACAAGGTTAACCCGATAACACTTTTTACAATGAACAACTCAAAAGGCAAATTTTTTTTTTATATAAAATTGAAAGATTCTTAAAAAGGTTTTAAAATATTAAAGAATGAGTGTTTGCTCACTTTTTTTTTCTTTTTTTTTTTTGAAAAATAAAGAATGTAATGAGATGGTCAAACCTTCACTACAATTGGTACCAACAGTTAAGATTGCACATAAATCTCCATCCTTTTTTTTTTTTTTTTTATTAAATTTAAGATAATTCCTACAGCTTCAAGTGGTACCTCCAATATACTTGAGGATCAACATGATCTGTTCATCTTGCTTCAAACAAAGGTTTTGAATTATATCAATCCTCATGTTTCAAGTGCCCTCACGACAAAGGCTAGTCCTATTTCACACATATTTGAAACATTTGATTCTAGGACATTTTCCAAAGTGCGCTCACACTCACAAAATGTTCAATGCACACAACTGTGATACCATATGCTTGACCCTTATATAAATCTCCACTAATGTGAGAATATTTAGAATGAGATCATGTAGGGCTTGTCATTGGCTTGTAACATAGGTTTAGGGGTGGGTAGGATATTTATTTGAGATAAAAGTGACTGAATTTCTTCTTGAGCTTCACACATAATTTGTGCTCTTAATGATTGGTACGCCTTTGGCGTTAGATCCTCTTCATTGTTCTCTCCCCTTTCAACTTCTTTTGAATTCTCATTTCTGACTCTTTTCCCTTCTTCTTCTTTTTTTTCTTCCTTTGTTTCGACTTCTTTTGAGTTCTCATTTTTTTTAGTCCTTATTTCTTGGAGCTTTTCTTTTATTTCACTCCTTTCTTATAAATTTTTCTCCTTTTTGTTGGAGAATTTTCCTTCTCACCTTTTATTGACCCTGTAAGGGTATTTTTACCTTTCTTTATTTCTTCCACCCTTTTTTTTTCTTTCTTTCTCTCTTTTTCTCTAGAGTCTTTGCTTCCTTGATTTTTGGGAGACTCAATATCTTTGCTTTAGGAAATTTCAAACATGGATCTCCTCTTATAATTTGCACATTCTTGGTGCACTCAAGAAGGTTGGGCCAAGAGAGGATAGTGCTTGTAAACACTTAAAAGGGTAGTGGTTAAGATGTGGTTGTCCAAAGAAAGGTTTCAGGCTCAAAGTGGGAAAACTAGGGATTAATGTAATTTGGTAGGTTTTGAAAGGCACAATCGAGTCAAAAAAGGCCTACAATCCTTTCCCAAACCAAACATTACTCAGGATTTCGCCTCGAAAAACATTCAGGTCAAGTTCTAGATCAACAGTGTAACACAATTGAACTTTGATCAAAAGCTCACCACACAATGCACACGAAACATAAGGTTAGTTTTATTCTTATCTTGATTGCATGCAAGAGAATTTTCAAGCATCACAAAAGTACAGATAAGAGATACCACGAGAATCTATAGTTTACCGCAAAGTCAGTCTTTTCCATCATATCAAATATATTCACATGCTCTTAACTACATAGGTCCCAATCGAGCTGAAGATATGACTCTTACTGTATGTACAAGTAATTATTTTTTTTTGAAAGAATGATTACCGAACCCGAGAAGGGCTGCCTACGTATCTCATTAAGATGAGAATCAGGTGTGCGTAGTTCATGTAGATATAACTTTGAAAATATTAACAAATTATTTTATTTTTTATTTTTTACTTTTGGAAAAATAATACCGAACCCAAGAAGGGTTGCCTACGTATCTCACCGAAATGAGAATCAGGTACGCGTAGTTCGTCCAGATATGACATATAATAATTTAAAAATTTAAACAACTCAAAGAAATTTCTAGGTCTAGCGCCACTAAAATTTGTAGTCATAAAGTGTTTTTGACCCCCATTTTTTCTGCACCAATATGTTTTATAGTCTCTTAATCGTCAATTTTTATACTGTCTTTTGAATGTAACCTGCGAATTTTCACAGTAATTTCTACGTATACTCTTTTTGGATGTTTTCTTGGAACTGTCTCCTCCCAATTTTTACGAGATCCAAACATTTTTATGACCATCCCCGACTGATGTCGGGGACGGTATTCCTACAAAAATATGAGAAATATGTGAGAGCAGGACCATCATGCAAAATAATAATAAAAATAAGTGGGTGTCACCTCATAGTCAAATACTCCCCTGATTTATCGTTTTGACTTAATATTAATGTCTTGTGAAATACAAGGACTCGCATTTTGCTAAACCTCCTGTCTCTTGCGACTTCGGACAAATACTGATTTCTGAATTCAGACATAAATCAATTTTTCGCTGTGAAGAAGAACTCAAAATGTAAAAGTGTTAGTTCATGTACATAATGGATAATGCAAAATATCACACAAATAATGAATTAAACACACAAATATTGTTTTAACTAAAGACAAACTGAAATATATCACATAGCATACAAACAATTATTGCGCGTCCTATACAAATATGTGACCCTTTTATACCCTAGGGTAGGCCTACCGATTTAAAGGATGTATATATCATTTGAAACATTCCATTGTCCCAAAATCTAAATTTATACAAATTTATACGAATAAAATGAATGGGGATACATAATAGGGAAATGGGATACAAAATATTCAGTCCCCCACAGGGGTTCAATCATATACTATGCTTCCATAGAAGGTCTTTCTCTCTCTTTTTTTTTTAAAATAGAAGAAGCTACAATATACTCCCAATTCCGAGGACAATGATTTTTTCAGATGATGTATACATCCTTCAAATTTAAACAAATAAATATGATCGTTCGTTCAGGCCGTAGGCAATTTTGGACTCAAGGTGGTCTATCTAATGAACCCAACACACCTTGGGTGTTGGGTCATCTTAGTTCAATGCTTAGATTTGGATTTGGTTTTGCTCTATCTTAGACTTCATTAGAATAGTTTTCAAGTTGACGGTAACCCGAGTCGGACAAACAACGGGGTGAAGCTACCAAACGACGTCGGATGACCGCATTCCAACTATTCGTTTGATACTTCCAAATGAAACTCTTGTGTATTTCTGAAAGAAGCCATGGAAAGCCACGTAACTTCCGTTTTCCTAATGCATACTATTTGTCATTTGGCGGAAAGATGTATGAGTGCAATGACAATATACATACAATAAAAGAAAATTGAATAAACAACAAACACAATATACACATAACCAGCGAAATATAAAAATACAAGGTATAACACAATAAAAGAATTTCCTCAATTTAAAAAATAAATGAATTCATATGGTTAGAACCTCTAATAGTCCCCAGCAGAGTCGCCATTCTGTTTACATCCCCACTCTGTTCAAATAGGGAGAAACGTCGCGGCAACTCAAAAAATTATTAATTGATTCAATTTTAAAAGAGTTTTAAAATTAAACGAGTTTTTAAAAAAAGAGTCGCCACCTAATTTTAGGAAAAAACTAGGAAACCATTAAATGATCTACAAAACCAATTGATTTTAGGTAGGGGGTTCAAATTATTTCGAAGGGAAAGGGTTAGGCACCCTTCGAAATCCACAAGTGTAGGTCCCGACTAAATTCATTTTTTTTCAAATTGAGGAGGAGATAATAATAATATACAAGTAATATAAATATGCAATATACACAAGTAATAAAATAAAATAATAACATAAGAAACGGCCTAAGGTTTGCCTAACGTCGATATTTACATAATAATGAATAAAAATATAATTCGAACTACATTCGAATAATTTCAAGGAGAAGCACCTTCGGGTACCTGTAAAGACACTTAGTAAAAGAGTTAGTACTAAATAAATATAAATAAAAGTGAATAACTCAAATAATAACTTAAAAATAAAAATTCGTCTTATTAACATGGGAAGCCTTGGAAATCGACGGTAATTTCTTCATCGGCCAATTTAACAAATAAACATATATGGACTTAAATTAGATTTCCGTCTTTTTAAAATGGAAAGGCCTCTAAACCCGACGGATAGATTTTTCATTGGTCAATTCTAACAACTTAAATATATTAACTTAAATTAAATTTCCGTCTTTTAAAATGGGAAGGCCTCCAAAACCAACGGAGAGTTTTTTCCTTGGCCATTTATAGCTTATCTTGCTCGAATTAAAAATAATACTATCAAAAAATATAATTATCCACACCTAAAATTAACAATATAAATAAGTGTGATATATCCAAATAATAGGGAGAACAACAAAACATTCAACAATGTAAAACTTTACAGCAACAATAACATTGTAATTTGGGTTTGTTAACCGACTATGATAACAAACATTTCTCGAACAATTACTATCCCTTAATCAACAAGTCATGTACAACATTAACGGCGAGTCAAAAATAACGGAAAAAACAATATATAACAATCAACAAATAATAAAGAAATAAAAAGATTCAAACACCGCCTAGCTCATTTGATGATTAAGATCATGATAACATAAAGAATAATATATACTAAGATAACAATGAATAAAATTAAAAGCAAAAATGCAGCCAACAAAATTCTATAACAGTGAATAATGACAAATATAAAATAATAACCAACTAAAATCATCAATAGGAATTGCTTCAAAGTGCAACATAATGGCAACATTCAATTAAAATTATGAAAAATTAACAAAGAGACAACAAATTAAATAATAGAAAATAACAAAACACAATCAACCAAACTAAACACAAAAGATAGAACAAAGCAAAAAGGAAATTCAAATAGACTTACAACAGCTATAACCATGAAAAATAAAAGAGAACCAATGGAAATTTGTACAAAAATTAATAAAAAAAACGATGATATATGCAGACACAAAAAGAAATGAGGGATATAAATTGGGTTACTGTTGGATTTCCTCGGAGACTCATGAGCTGGGCATATCTAATCGTGTGTAATCTCGCTGGAGTTCTCGTGTTTCGCCGGAGAAGAAACGGAACAGCAATGGGATGAACTTTGTCTCGCTGGAGCTCATTAATATTGAACAGAAACACCTGGTTGGCTGTTGTCGCTGACCGGAGCTGCTGTCCGGTGTTGTTTGGCGTGCGCCTCGCCAGAAAAAGAAAGAGAACGAAGGGGAGGGAGAAGAGAAGAGGAAAAAGGAGAGGAAGAAAGAAGAGAGGAGGCGGCTAGGGGAAAAAGATTAGGGTTGTTTTTTCCCCTTTCTAAAATTAATTTTCCCTAATTTTTTTTCTCTATCCATCATCAATTTTAACTTAAATAAATATAATGTAATGGACCCAAATATGTGGGCTTGAAATTGTAGGCTCAAAATTATTAATAGAATCCCTAATTTTTTTTTATTTCTAAATTTTAGACTGTGCTAAATATAACATAAATATTAACAAATGTAACAAATAAAAATGAAATTTTAAAATAATATAATAAACGTAACTAATGACATGTGAAATGCAATTTTAAAAATTAACTAACAAAAATCCTAAATTTTGATAAATAAAGATAGTTATCGATAAACTTATTTAAAATTATATAAAAAATAATTATTCTAAGCTATTAAATAAATAAACTTCAAAATTATGAATTTTTAAAATGTTAGGCCAAAATTGGGTGTCAACACTAGTGAGCCATATAAATAGGTTGTGACAACGTCCATTAAATGCATTTCAACCTTTTCATGAACTGTCATATTTATTAGATACCTGAAGGTAATTGCATCTACCACAGGAGAATATGTCTCCTCATAATCAATGCCAGGCCTTTGCAAAAATCCTTGTATAACAAGTCGTGATTTATATCTTACGACTTTACTATTTTTATTGCGTTTTCGCACAAAACTCATTTGTGCTCCACTGATTTGACATCTTCAAGTGTTTGGACTATTGGTTCAAAAATTTCACGTTTTCAAGTGAAGCCAACTCTGTTTAAATTGCTTTCTTCCATTTTAACCAATCATTTCTCTGTCTACATTCATTGACAGATCTTGGTTCTAAATCCTCATCTTGTTGCATTATTTCAACTGCAACATTGTAGGCAAAAATATTATTAACCACGATATTATTTCGATTCCACTTTTTTCTCGTCGAGACATAATTTATAGAGATTTTCTCATTCTCATTATTTTCAGGTATATGGACCTCCTCTATGGTGTCATCATCTATTATGTCTCAGATCTCTTCATAAGCAATTGCCTCTATATTATGATAATTTATTCCTTTTCTTTTCCGAGGATTGTTATCCTTTGAACTAATTGGTCTACCACGTTTTAAGCGTGGTCCAGACTCATTTTCCTTAACATTTTGTCCTATAGGAACATCAATTCAAACTTGAGCATTAGCAGCTGGGATATATGATTTAGTAGCCCGTCAAAGGTTAGTCATGCATCCGGCAGTTGATTTATAGTATTCTGCAAATAATTATCCTTTGAACTTCTTGCTCACATTGATTTGTTCGAGGGCCTAAATGAGATACTGAAAGTGAACTCCACTCTATCTCATTTCCCAACTGCTTTTGTTAGCCAACTAATGTTGGGTATACTGATTCATCAAAATGACAATTAGTACACCTTTCCGTAAATAAATCTCCAGTTCTAGGTTCTAAATATTTTATAATATAACGAGATTCATACCCAACATATATTCCCAACCTTCTTTGGGGACCATCTTTGTACGTTGTGGTGGAGCAATTGGAACATATACCGCACAAGCAAATATTCTAAGATGGGAAATGTTTGGCTCCTCACCAAAAATCAATTGTAATGGGGAGATGTAATGATAACTAGTTGGTCTTATGCACACAAGTGATGCTCCATGCAAAATAGCATGTCCCCAAACCGAAACAGGCAACTTTGTTCTCATCAACAAAGGTCTAGCTATCAATTGAAGACGTTTAATCAATGACTCTGCTAAATCATTTTGAGTATGAACATGTGCAACAGAATGTTCAACTGTTATTCCAGTGGACAAACAATAGTCATTAAATGCCTGAGATGTAACTCACCAGCATTGTCAAGACGAAGTGTTTTTATTGCATAATCTGAAAATCATATTTTTAACCTTATTATTTGATCCAACAATCTCGCAAAAGCCATATTGCGAGTTGATATATAATAAGTACACATGAGACCATCTTGTAGATGCATCTATCCAGACCATATAATATTTAAATGGTCCACATGCAGGGTGAATAGGTCCACATATATCACTATGTATCCGTTCTAGAAATGCAAGGGATTCCATACCAACCTTAGCCACTGATGGTTTGATAATCAACTTTCCTTGTGAACAAGCAGTACAAGAAAATTCCTTTGATTGAAGAACATTTTGATTCTTCAAAGTATGTCCATGTGAATTCTCAATTACTTTGCTCATCATATTATAACCGGGATAACTCAACCGGTCATGCCAAATGATAAAATCATTAGAATTAATAAACCTTTTGTTTACTATGGCATGTGATTCAACTGTACCAATATTTGTATGGTACAACCCCGAAGAAAGTGCTGGCAATTTTTCATGCACAGTTTTCTTATCGCATTTATTGTAGTAATATAAAGGTATTCCACCTTTCCTTCATTCGCAGTCTTAACATGATAGTCATTGTGGCGAATAACCTTAAAACTTAACAAGTTTCTATGAGACTTACTACAATACAATGCATTATCAATTACCAATAATGTTCCTCCATGTAGTAATAAGGACGATCTTCCAGAGCCCTCAATCAATTTTGTACTACCGGATATTGTATTAACATATGTCTTTTCAATTATCAAATGAGAAAAATATTTCTTTTCTCTTAGTATTGTATGAGTTGTGGCACTGTCCTGAAGACACATATCTCTACTACTAATCTTGAATCCAACTGAAGACTAGAAAATTTTATTTATCTTCATAAGAATAAAAAGACATAATAAGAAGTACGAAATTTAACAAAGAAATCTTAAGTACATAAACGTTAATTAATACATTAAAAATACATTAAAATATTATTCATTTTCTAGCTCAATTATCAATCTCATTTGTTATCCCTAAAGAAGTCCTCAGCTTCCAGATGAGTAATATCATCGAGCCCATCATAAGCATCATCTTAAATGTTAAGTTTGCCTCAACATTCTCATTATATTTTTGAGAAGATCTTGCCTGAACATCATCTTTGAGAGTCAAATGTGACTCTACTCGGGCATTAGAAGAGGAGGCACTGTCTTTGTTTTCTTACCTTTTAAAGGAATTCTGATATAGCCTGACAAAATGCTCAGGTGCCTGATATTCATTTTTCCCGACATTCCTTTTTTCAGTGACCTTAGCTTTAAGGCCACAACGATGATACTGATCGTCATTTCCTTTAGAAGGATTATTTTGAGAACCTATATTGTTCTCCCTTTTGTTATGACCACCACCTCGACGAATATTATATCATTTTTTTGCTTTTGCCACATCCGCGCACATTGTCATGGGCCCAATTATTTTGTCTTATTTCAGACTGGTCGTGTGCATCAACCGTATGTGCCTCCGGTAATGGAGCACTTCCAGCGGGACAGACTTCATGATTTTTCATTAAAAGCTCATTATGTTTCTCAGCCACATGAAGGCATGAGATCAGTTCAAAGTATTTCTGAAAACCTTTTTCACGATATTGTTGTTGTAATATCATATTGGAGGCATGGAAAGTAGTTAGTGTCTTTTTCAACATTCCCTCATATTTTATAACTTCCCCACATAATTTTAGTTGGGAAGTGATTCTAAATACATCAGAGTTATACTCAATTACGGTTTTATAATCTTGAAATCGTAAGTGCATCCACTCATAACGAGCCCTTGGCAATACCGTTGCCTTGAGGTGGTCATACCTCCCTTTCAAACCTATCCACAATTCAAGTGGATCTTTCACTGTTAGGTATTCAACCTTCAGGCTTTCATCAAGATGATGACAAAGGAAAATCATAGCTTTCGCTTTATCTTGACTTGATGTCGTATTTCCTTCGATTATACTATCATCAAGACCCTTAGGGGTAAGGTGAATTTCAGCATCAAGTACCCATGACAAATAATTCTTTCCAGAAATGTCAAGTTCCACAAATTCAAGCTTTGACAAATTCGACATGATGAAAATTATCATAAAATAATTTTGAGTTAATATTATGATTTTGGTTTGTTTATTATAAATGACAAATTAATACTTTATATTCAAATGATTAAGAATTAGTGTAAAGTATCTTATATGCATGAACATGGAATGTTACAAAAACATGTAAACTTATAAAGTATGAAACGGTAGATTTAATATATGTTCTAATAATTTTTCAATATTTATTTCTAGTTTCAATATAGTTATTAATCTAAAACATTTGTAAGTTTTTCATGTTATATTTAATATAATACTACTCTCTTTATGACATACAAATATTTATCATGAATTTATGACAAGAAAATATTTACAAGTCTTCTAACTATAATGCTTTCATATTGCTTAGTATTTAATTTAGAGTTATAAATTAGTAGAATAAATAACATAACAATATAAACTTTAAATATATTGATTATTATGCCTATAAAGTATTATAATAATACCTAAAGCAGTTATATATGCAGAAATAAAAATATTAATCTAAGAGTTATGCAAGTCCTATTTGAAATGTTCTAAACACACAAATATATACATGACTCTAAAAGAAAGTTGATTAACTTTTAGGAATTAATTTTGAATTAAGTATGTCTCAGTTGGCCAGAGACTTGTGTTGATAACGTGTTGTAAAACAAAAGGAAAAGACAAGAATATTTAAACAATATAGGAAGACAAAACAGTGAGGGAAATTATAGAATAGATAGTATTCTTATTAACTTCAAGTGTATTTCACTAGGGTGAAATACTACTCTTTTATAGGACATTCAAACCATCCTTTACAGCATTTGACAAATACGTTAGAACATATTTAATTAATACAATTAATAGATACATTACGTTAGGATGGATTAAGAGAAACATCCACATAATTAAAGTGGATTTGTAACCATGTTATTTTTTTTGTGCATTAAAATATTAATGTTTTCCTAATAATTTAGTTTCTAAGTATAAGTTATTAGAGGAACAATGTTAATTTAGTGAATGAAAATCGTCATTCAATTTTTTAAAAATATTTAATATTTAATTAATTCTTTTTAAAAAAAAAGTAGAGAAAGAAGAATGTAAAGCTAAATTCGATAATATAATCTCTAATAATATGAATACATTGATAAATTCCAACTCTAAAATTAATAAATGCATGTAAATACTCATATCCAGACTTGAAGAAATATGTAGTTCAACATTAGCTCAAATATAGAACATATATATCTCCACCCCTAGTGTTCATCCCGCAACATAATATTTGGTCTTGACCTCGACAACAATGCTGACATTCGAGAAAACTCATGTTGAGTGAGTTTGTTATTTTTTTAATAGAAGAATATGTCAAAACATTTTCACCAAATAAAAAAGAGAAAAATATGACAAACAGTAAATATATATTGGAGGAATTAAGAAGTGAAAATATTTATAACTGATTTGTAATATAAAAGAATTTTTTTAGAAAAATCATGTCTTTTGGATTAGTTTATATAGCACATATATGAGAGAAAAGAAATAAAATCACCCAAGTAAATGCTTTCATAATGAATACTATTTCTTTGATACAGTTGCAAAGGTTTTGACAATGTGGCACTTGATATTCCCAAAGAAATTATGATGAGAAACAATGTATACAAACATGAAATGAATAAATACATAAATGAAATATGAATCTTTTTGTCTTTCCATGCAGCTGTACAAATTCCAACCGGATACTCGAAGATGATGATTGCTGCAACATTTCGTAAATACTATAGAGTAATAAGGACCTTTTAAATTAAATTGAATTAGATATAAAAATAAAATAGGTAATATTAGGAAAAGTAAAAAGATAATATATAATTATTTAATAGTTAATTAATTAGACATATAATATTTTAATTTAGTATAGGGGTAAATTGGTAATTCAAATTTGAAGTTGGGAGCTTCATACTTTTAATAATGGGGTAACCCATTAGGGGTCCCTTAAAATTGGCATCAACTTTCACTTAAACACTCTAACTGAACTTTGTTCATTTTAAGCACCTCATTTCAAACTTCATTGTGTTATTTTGACACTTTTAAAATTTTCAAAACCACATTTTAAGTGCATACATCCAGACGCCTCTTATGTGAAAAAATAAAAAAATCAGTATTTGACACGTGGAAATGTTATTTATTTTTTAAAAAAAGTCAATTTTACTTTCCTTTTTCTTTCTTCCAGATCCCAAACCCCATGCCCCCACCTCTTTTCTTCTTTCTTCTAGTGCTTCCTTCCCTTTTTCATTTGTTCTTCTCCATTAAAAAGGCAAGAACATAGATTAGTTCATAAAGTAAAATGTGTTGGACAATAAGGGAAGTCATATCAAATCGAAATTTTTTTGTATGACATTCAGAAGAAAATTATCTCTTGTGCTACTATGATTGAGATTTACAACGAAGGATATCGAAAATAAATTTCATTTTTTTTCATTGAAGGATGTTATTTATTTATTTTTTATCCCTTGAAATCAATTTAATTTCGTAATTTCAATGAAGAAGGTAAGAATGTAAATCGGGTTTTCCATTTGAAAGAAGATGATTTTTTTTTGTTTCCTTGAAATTGATTTTATTTTTGAATATAAATCAAGATGCAAATTTGATTTTCAAAGAAGATGTAAGAATCAATGAGTGTAACCTAGTAAAGTATTGTAGAATTTTTGTAAAAAGTCGTATGGTGATGGATGATGGTAGAAGGTGAAGAAGATGGATGGGAGAAAGCAAGGAAGAAGGAGAAGAAAATATTTTTAAAAAAGTCAAAATATTTATAAAAAACGTCTATGACGCGCTTAAAATTCGTGTAGCACACGTACCATGCTTAGTCAGCAAAAAGTGTCAAAATGACACAACGAAACGCGATATGAGGTGTCTAAAATAACAAAACTTAGTTGGAGTGTCTAACTTAAAGTTTGTACCAACTTTAGGGGGCAACTGATGGGTTAGACCTTTAATAATATATGATATGATATGATATATGATGATGATATGATGATATGATGATATATGATATATATGATATATATGATATATATGATATGATGATATGATGATGATATGATGATAAGATGAAGAAAGGCTGCAGGAACATATATTGTGGAAAGGCATAAATTCACCCCGAACTTATCTCGAAAGTCAGTTACACACCTAAACTAATATAGTGACCTATTACACACCTCTGCTACTAAATATTGAATTTTTTTTACCCCCTAAGACGTGTGGCACCAGTCTCACAATGGGAGGTGTATCACACTTGTGCCACATCAATGTTATGTCAATGTACATCAGATGCCATGTCAAATTTTGACTAAAATTCTCCATTTCATTCAATTGTTTCTTCTTCCATGAACACCACCATGAAACCACTACCATTGCCGCCATAATACTACCAAATTTGTATATTTCACCATGAAAATTAAAATAGTCACCATAAATTTCACCACCTACAATCAAATTCACCATCGAAATCATACTATAACCATTATACCCACAATAATTAGAAAGATCCACAATAAAATTTGACACACATAAATAAAATCATCACCAAAATTATATCATCACCATCAAAAGGTACAAACCCACCAACAGATATCACTACCACCATTGTCAATATCAATTTTTTCTTCTCCACCACCTTTAATTCCCGCTTCTTTGTCACCCCTTGTCAACAAATCCATCATTATATTTTATTTTTTTAATTTAATCATCAATTTGATCAACCAGCAACAAAGACGAAGAGAAAAATCAAATATAATAAAAATAGTGAAATCGAATAAGCATTAAAATATGATATAATGGGGGTGGGGGAAGAGAATTTTAGTGGAGGTATATTGGGGTGGATAGAAATTGGGTATGAAAAATGATGAAAGAAAATGATGAAGAAGAAGAAGATGGTTCTGTGAAGAAGGTAAAGAAGAAGCGTTGGGTGGGGTTGGGGGTGGAGTGTGGGGGTAGGGTGATAGTAAAAATAAGTTTTTAATTTTTTTTAACTGTTCAAACGCGATTTTATTTAATTTTTTTTATTTTATTTTTTGTCACGTCAGTTATAAGAGATAAAAAAAATTATTTTTAAATAGTAAAGATGTGTAATAGATCGTCATGATAGTTTCAGTGTGTAACAGACTTTTCAAAATAAATTTAAGGGTGAATTTTTGTCTTTTTCCTTAAAGTTATGATTATACTTGTCCATAGACCATCATCAACATTGATGATAGTCAATGATATTGGTAAATGAACTTGAGAAGCTTTCCTCCATTGGAAGTGTTTTTCGATAAAAAATCTGAATTTGATTTAATTGTTTGCAATATTTGGGAAACTAATCATAACGTACTTTTTTCATTTTGACCTAACTTCACGAATAACAATGTCACGATAGACAATCTGCACTTGTTTGGAAAAAGATTTTTTAAGAACCGTATCTTGCAATAATCAACCTTGATCTAATATTGAATTATGTGTAAAATGAAGCTGAGATATTTACCATGAATTAGATGATAAAAAAGGTAGCAATCGTCCGATATCTTCGCCAGTATGCATCTGCCATCACAGCCCCAATAAGGAGAGTTAGGGAACACGTGCCTAGCCAAATTGTGACATTTCCCTCATGTAACTTGTTGGTAAGATAGGTAACAAGATTACCACCAATACCAAAGAATGTCTAACGTTCACAACATTCATTACCTTAGTCCTTAGATCATGGTCCACAATCAAATCGATTATACTAAAACAGGTAAAAAGTGAAGAAAATAAAAGGAAAAATTTGAGTAATTCCCGTCTCACTTTTTAAAACAGGATTATCGTTGATGTCAACAGAACCATCTCTCACATGAAGAGCAATGAAGGGTCAACCCACAGAGAAATTGAATACTAAAATGATGATACTTTTTCCTCCCATTTTTTATATTTTGGTTTGGGCTGGACATGCATGTAGAAATTATATCTGTCTAACTCATCTTCAAATCAGTTATCAAGGAATTCCTCGATATATTAGTTCTTGCATAATAGACAATGATCTCTCTTATACATGTATTAGTTATGTGCTTTCTAAATTTCGTATTAATTTTATGAATGAATAACTTATTTTCTAACTAGCTATAATATACAAATAAATTATTTCTTTGTTAGCTACCAAATGATTCCATATTCCATAACTTAATTTAATATTTCTTTTCTTTTATAATATAAAATAATTTATAAATATATAATTAGTTTAAATTATAAAACTAAAAAAATATTTTTCCTTGAGCTTATTTTAGTGGTTGAGCACTTGAGAATTCTCATGTTGGAGTGGACAGAATAAAAAATTATTCCAAAGCAAAAAACTAAATGAAAAAAACACGAGGAATTATTTAAGTGAAATAATTAGGTAAAGAGTGTAGTGGATAATTATTGGAAGAAATATGCCCTATAAACTAATTTATTGCAATTTACAATGCCCTCTTCCACTTCTCTTTATTTATATAATATAATATATAATATTATCACAAAGCACATCATTTTCCTCTTCTTTTCGTTAGACTACGCTTCTATTTATCACAAAGCACATTATTTGTATGCTTTATAAAGGGAAAAGAAATTCGAAATATATCTTAATTTTGATCGAAATTATTGTAACAATCTCAAACTTTAGGCAGGATATATTACTTTCTTCACTATTTAATAGTCTGTCTAGAGATATATAGGTGTCTACGTCGACATCATAAATATTGCATCATTATAAATAGTAATTTGTCCAGCTGAACAATTATATATATCTTTCGACTTTCATATACATCATTATATAGTGCAGGGGTGATAGACCCTATCCAAAGTTTGAGATTGTTACACCAATTTGGTCAAAGTTCAAATATATTTCAGATTTTTTTTCTCTTTTAGAAATTAATAAAAAATTTGGTCAATAATTATGTATACTAACTAATTCTAAATAGACCAATTAAATACGACACAGTCTTCACTTGTGTTTTAAAATAGTTTGATTATAATTAAATTTAAGTGTGTTCTAGAAATTTCAGTCATGATTTAAAAATACTTATGCATTATTCCTAAAAGAAAATCAACACGAGGAAAATAATTTGTTAAAAAGGGAAAAGAATTAAAATATTCATTGAAATAAGACATTTTTTAAGTTTCAACCCATTAAATAATAATAAGAGAATTTTTCAACCAAATTATTGATCATATAAATATTTTTAAACCAAATAATCAACTAAGAGTATTTTTATTCATTTCACATAGTTTTATGATTAATGAATTTAAATTACATAGTCTTTCTATCTCATTTTATATGACATTTTTCGTTTTTCATGAGTCAAACAGTTTAAGTTTGACTAAGAATTTACATATAAAATCTTAAAACATTTTGAAATGAAATTTATATATTTATGAACGATATATTACTATATAAGTTACAATAATAGAAAATCCTAAATATTAAAATGATATATGAAAAGTTTACCTAAAAAGGAGATGTATCCCATAAATTGAGACACCAAATATATAAATAAAACTGAAGCACAGACCTAACTTGATGTCAAAAGTGGTAATTGGGTTTGATAAAAGTGTAGATCAATGTGATTTGACATGAGATCAAATTATGAGTGTAAATTTATTGAAAATTTTTATAATGGTAGAGGTCCAACTAACAATAGTTGGGTGATCCTCCATTCATTAATTGACACTTGGATAAAAGTACATTTTTTTATCTTTTTACCATCTCTCTCCTACTCACCTCTCTTTTCTTTAATTTTCTTATTTTCTTATCTCTAATAAATATTTCTTAACTTTATTTTCTTAACATGTTGATATATCGAATAAAATGATTAATAAATATTCTTTTATCACAATAACTAAAAAGTTTTTTAGGACTGAGTATTTAAAATAATCATATCATTCAACATTTTTAATAATATCAAATTAACTCAAAAATATTTAGTGTTTTTCAATTACAGGCACCTAAAAGAACAGATTAATTCAAATTTAGTTTTTTTTTTTTAATCCTGTTTTAGTTCATATATTTATAGTCATTTTTATTTTAATTCTATTTTAGTTCATATATTTATAGTTATTCTCTTAACAAAGAGTATCCGTTATTTTTCTTAATTTAAGTTATATTTTTCAAAATACTTAATATAAAAACGTTGAAAAATATATATTATAACTGAATGTACGTAAATACACGAAAAAATAAATTCTAATAATATTAAGGGTGAACGATATTATTATTATTATTATTATTATTATTATTATTATTATTAATAATAATAATAATAATAATAATAATAATAATAATATAATGAGTAGTTAATTTAAATTATATGTAACTGATTGATTCTTGAAAATAAATTAATTATTGTAAGTTTTGATTGAAAAGACTTAAATTTTATTTTGTAACCCGTGTTATCTGTATAATTTTTTTAAAATAATTATGAGTCTATCACTCATGTCATGTTCCGTTTCGTTGTCATTCTTATAATTAAATATTGTTGTGGTGAAAGAATTAGTATGTCTAATTTCAAGATAAAATCAAAATCAAAACAAAAATAATTTTATCAAATCAATTTATATGCTTAAGTAAATTAGTTTGTATTTGGAGTTAATTTGATTCTATTAAATATACTGAAAAATAAGTTTATTTGAAATGTTGACAATTTTATAAGTATTAAAGTTATTTAAACAGAAAATGTATTTATGATTTTTTTTGTTTATCAAATGTATTAATTATTTAATTATGTTTTGAAAATTAGATATTTATTAGGAGTAAGAAAATAAGAAGATAGAAAGAAAAGAGAGGTGAGTAGGAAAGAGATGGTAAAAAGGTAAAAATTATACCTTTATTTATTTAAGTGTCAATTAATGAATGGAGGGTGATCCAACTATTGTTGGTTGCACCTCTACCATTATAAATTTTTTCTAAATTTATCTTCAAACTGACCCAAAATATCAAAATGAGAGGGAACAATATCTTTTTGGTCTATTCAACTTCTCTGTCAGTTGACCCATTTTTGCTCTTCTGTCATTTCCTTTTGTAGATTCAATAAATATCTCAATTTTTAGTAACAGATAGAGTAAATTGTGAGATCCAATGGATACTCAAACAGATGAAATATCTCTTCTACAAGATGGTGACATTCATCAGGTTCTAATTTCTCTTTCTTTACTTCATACTTCATTTTTTAATCACTCCGTAAGTGGGCATTGCTTTATTTGAAATTCTTAAAGTTGGAGTTCGAGTTGTATTTGATCATACTTACTATAGTTTTTTTTTTAAAAAAAAAAGAAATTCTATTGATGAAGAAAGTAAGAAGAATCTTTTCATTTAAGATTAGTTAGTTGAAACTATATGAAATTGCTAAATCTGAGATTGCTATGAATGTTCATTTCATTTTATTTTTATAAATACAATAATGCAATGACTTATATAGTTCATTTTAGTTACTCTCACATATACATATACAAAAAGGGAAGGCCTAATACATAAATGTATCCTTTAACTTGGCTTCGAATTACATTTATGCTCTTCAACTTTGGATTTGCATAAGTAGACACTTAAACTTGTATAAAGTTGAACAAATAGATACACATGTCCTACATGTCATCCTACATGTCATTTTTTGTCCTACGTGGTGTCCTAAGTGTATTATGCCATGTAGGACTCATGTGTTTATTTGTTTAAAAGTTGGATAGTTAAGGTGCATGTTTGTGCATTATGAAAGTTGGAGGTCAAAGTTAAAATTTGAAGCCAAATTTAAGGTCCAATATATGTTTTATACCAAAAGGGAAATTCACAAGTAGCCCCAATCTATGCTCGAAATTCAGAGACACATTTTATCTATATTAAGGTCCTATTAACCTTGAACTTATTTTATAAATAAGTTGCTACCCCTTTTCGCCTACCTGACACTAGCTCGAAAAAAATGTCAACACGCGCTGGGCGCAGAAAATAGTGTCACGTAGGCGGAAAAGGGTTAGGAAATTATTTATAAAATTTGTTCAGGGGTAATAGATAGGACCTTAGTAAAGTATAAGTGTGTCTCTGAGATTTCGGGCATAGGTTGAGGATACTTATGCATTATGCAAATGTGATTACTTGCAAGTTATTGTTTTGGTATTCTTAAAAGAATTCCTATTTGTAGAATGAGGATAGTGGACTGTACACTAGAGATGGTTCTGTTGATATCAATGGTAACCCTGTTTTAAAAAGTGAGACGGGGAATTGGAGAGCTTGCCCTTTTATTCTTGGTATGCAATAGTCAAATTGCCATTTTTATTTTCTTCTCTTTTTACCTGTTTTGGTATAATTGATTTGGTTGTGGACCTTGGTCTCAGGTAATGAATGTTGTGAACGTTTGGCGTTCTATGGTATTTCTGTTAATCTTGTTACCTACCTTACCAAGAAGTTACATGAGGGAAATGTCTCAGCTGCTAGAAATGTCACAACTTGGCAAGGCACGTGTTACCTAATGCCCCTTATTGGGGCGGTACTGGCAGATGCATACTGGGGAAGATATCGGACAATTGCTACCTTCTCTATTATCTACGTCGTGGTAAATATCTCAGCTTCATTTTACACAAAATTTTAAACTTATTGCTTGTGAGATGATTATAAAATTTCTTTCTGTGACTTGAATATTCATATTTTGTCATTTTTCCTTTCCTCTTGAGGTTGTGTTCAGCCTCCTAACCGTACTTCTGATGCTTCACTCCTTAAACCCTTCACTGCTATAGCCCGTGCAACCTATTCCACTCAAACTTGTTGTGTATCAGCACAACGAACCTACTGTGATGTGGGATTCAGACAGAGTTTTGATCGACTTCATCAAGGAAAATTTACAATAAGATGTTATTGGTAAATATCATAACTTAGTGTTCTGTGATTTTGCTATGCCAAAATGGAGTCCAAAAATCAATTATTTAGCATATGCGGTTTATTTCAACAGATTCTCTTTATTGAATTATCGAGGTATTATATGAGTATGAAGGTGTCTCGGGCCATAAGTGAAGAGAAGAGTGCAGTTTATATCCATGATAAGGCATCAGAGGAATTGGTGCAAAGAGTACAGGACGAAGAGTTCTCATCTTTACTGGTATCAACAAGAAGAGTTTTCCTTTGTGGATCTCTTTTATGAGTGATAAAATATTATAAAAAGCTTCACTCGATTATTGTTCCATGGAAGAAGGTTTCTCATGTATGGCGTAAAATGTTAAGAGGCAAGACAGTTAACTGAGCATTGAATTTGGTAAAAAATTAACACGGGATCCTCTAACTTTTGGTTTGATAATTGGACGATATTGGGTGTACTTTACTTTATAGCGTCAGATAATTTTCCTGATGAAGATGTCATGAATGTACCGGAGGTCCTGGACGATGTTTCATGTAAGGCTGCAATACATTCCCATTCTTTATCAGAGGATATTACTTCCCATATTATTCATGAAATTCAGCCCCCTAAGTTTGTTGATACTCATATTTCGAAAATGTTGCATTTGACGACGATGGTGAGGTATGTTTCAACTTTCAACTCATTTGAAGAGATTTTTCCCAAAGATAGTAGGATTCTTAATTTGGAGAAATTCCAACGTCCCTTCCCCCACGTACGAACCATCAGGAAGTGATGAGTGAATGCCAAGGTGCTGACTATTTGTTGAAGTTGTGGGCCAATTTAAGTGAATTCATGTACCTGCAGAACATCAGATGCAATAGGGATGAAATTCTGAGGACAAGGGAAATGTACTATTTCTTGGTTAAGGGATGTGCAAGACTACTGTGTATCGGTTTTTATTATTTTACATGAGCATTTCTACTGTGTTTTCATGGTGTATTTGAATCTTAGTATTCAGTTTAAATCCTAAAATGGTTTTGCTCTACTTAATTTTTGCAAGTTCTAACTTTAGATATGCTATAAAATGTAGAAGTGATACATATTTAACCTTTTTCGTTTCTTTTATAATTGGTGGGTGCAACTGTGGTACCAAATATTTGACCTTGGTTCTAGGTTTATGTATTTTTGTTGCAACCTATGTTGCGCCAACTCTCCAAAACAGTTGTTGCACCAGTGTCGGATCCTCCAAAAATGCACTACTTTTGGAGGACCCGACACGTACTCATCGAATTTTTCGGAGAGACCGAGTAACATAGGTTGCAACTTTGAGGAAGTAGAGCCACTTTCCTGGCGAACTGTTTAAGTGTCAATTTCCTTTTATGAAAGATCCAAAGAGATCTGCTTGACCTTCTAATCATTTATTTAGAGAAGGGCAGCCCAGTGCACTAAACTCCCTCTGTGTATGCACTTACACTTCTTATTTGATGCTTTTTGTGTTGTTGATTGGTTATATAGGGAATGTGCACATTGACACTATCAGCTTCAGTTCCTGCTTTTAAGCCCCCTGAATGTGTGGGTTCTGTGTGCCCTTCAGCAACTCCTGCCCAATATGCCATATTCTTTTCTGGCCTCTATCTGATTGCTTTTGGAACTGGTGGGATTAAGCCATGTGTTTCGGCATTTGGTGCTGATCAATTTGATGACACAGATCCAAAAGAGAGGGTTAAAAAGGGATCCTTCTTCAATTGGTTCTATTTTTCTATCAACATTGGAGGTTTGATATCAAGCACTTTGATTGTGTGGATTCAAGAAAATGCTGGATGGGGCCTTGGGTTTGGCATCCCTGCATTTTTCATGAGCATTGCCATTGCAAGTTTCTTTTTCGGTACTCCACTCTACAGATTTCAAAAGCCTAGGGGAAGTCCTCTCACAAGAATGTGCCAGGTTCTGGTTGCAGCATTCCACAAATGGAACTTGTCTGTCCCCGATGATAGTACACTACTTTATGAAACCCCAGACAAAAGCTCTGCAATTGAAGGAAGCCGAAAGCTACTGCACACTGATGAACTGAGGTAATAATATTTTCTTCTCTGCTAAGGAGAACATATTAATTTTACACTCTTCTCCTCTATGCTCTCATAAAGCTCGTATGAAAGTTATGACATTTATAAGCAATATGATGCCAAAAGTTCTTACTTTGAAGTCAAGTTCACAATATCTTTTATCATATTATTTTATACTTAGAATTGCAATCTAAGCCATAACTTTCATGAATGGTGATAATTCACGCTCATTTGCTGCCCCTTCAAACATATATTCACATTCTAAAACATTTTCATACATCTTTGGAATTATGCTGTTGGGCAAAGGACTCAAAGAGTGTATAACTCAAACTTTCTTGGATGTACCCTTAGCTTTTCAAATGAATGGCGCTTCAAACGGTCACCAATATCTACATGAATATAGTTCAAATCTATCAATTCATATCCATTACAACTCAACATAAGCCATCTAGGATTTAGACTTAGTCTTCAAGTCATCCAAGTCCCTAATGTTCATGGATGGTGAAATCTTGATTTACCAATTGATCCCCTTGATTAACTAGACTATTGGATATGCTTGGATCATTAAAATAACCAATTAATATTCACAATTAATATTCACCTTCTTCCCCAACCAACACGACAACCTTCATTTATACCCGTTCCTATGGTTCATCCGATACTTCAAATCAACCATGGTTGCTATTTAAGCATCATAAATGAAGTGTGGTAGTGTAATTACCCTTTTGAAGTCAATCCATCCTAGAAATCCAATATGTGGTGATTCTTAAAAATTTGATGAGATAACAACTAATTCAATGTGAATTTGATGTTAGTGATAGCCTTTAATCAATGAAACCTATCCAAAAAAAAACATCATAAGATGATTCCTAGTGTGTTAACTGCCTTCAATCAATAAAGTCTATCCAAACACTCTTCTCTAATACTCTATTATTTTCTTCCCCAGCAATCAAATATATATATATATATATATGTATGTATGTAGACAGGTAGATGCACGGTATGCTCGTGGCGATGGGGACTGAATGCACTAGGTAATGTCCTTTGGCCAACCTTAACTAGGACACCTTTTCTCGCGATGCACCAGTAGTGCACAATCCTGGATGATTTAGGTCCAGCCCTGCGATTATCTCGTGATGGCTCATAATGAACTTAGCAGTCTTTTGGTTGCTGGTTAAGAAGGAATTATTCAGGCATTAAAACTGGCACCATTAATCCGTTCAGAACTTCTTGAAAACCCAGATAAAGGAACTGGTTCTCTAGAAAATGAACATGATGTACAGAGCAAGAAGAGAATCAGTATTGATCTAGGACCTCAGGAAAGAGAAGTAATCACGATCAATAGTCTAATGGAGGGAAAATTCAGTAGAAGAAGAGCAGTACACATGTGATGAAGAAGCTAAGATCACATAAGATATAACTGAAGAGGCTTAATTGAGAAAATTACTTAAGGTAAGATCAAGAACTCTCTTGATTCCCGGTATTTGTCCATGTTCTAGTTTTAGTATGGTGGATGAATCTAAGGCAAGTGTCTATCCCAACTTTATACCTAACCGGTACACACTCATGGATAGCTCAAGAAGGCTAGGTGAGTTCTGGTAAGTTAGGAGCAGAAAACTGATGATAAAAAAGGTAACGGGGAAATTTAAAGAGGTCATCTCTTCCCTTGACAAGGTTCTTGAGAACTTATTTAGAATAGCTTCCTTCTTACAAAAGAACTAATTTTCATGTCACCCTTCTAATGCCAAAACCATACTAAATATTTTCGTAGAAATGTTGTAAGTTAGTGCAAGTTTCTATTTGGTTTAGTCCCTATGAATTAAAAAGATGCATCAAAATATCTTCTCTTTAGGCTTTGATAAAATCTTGGGTGGGAAATTAATATATCTATGTTCTCATGAGGGTTCTACTAAGCATTTTTGTTTTCTTATGATGCCAAAAGGGCGAAATTTAGAGATGTTCCATTCTCATATGTACAATGTATTCATGTGCTATAGACTGAATTGTAAAGAAACATGTTTGTTCTTAAAAGGGAACCTGATTCTATGTAGAATATATATTTAGGATTGAAGAAAAAAAGATATAATGTCCCGACGAAGGAGTAAGAAGGTTCATAAAGAACAACTGCAACTCTACTATATACAACTGTAAAGAATTTTGTAAACACTTAGTTGTAGAAGAAAGAACCTGGTCCTTACACTGATACTGAAGAGATGTTCTTTAAAAAAGATACGGATTTGATCGGGGGTACCTGTGCATTTTCCCTTTTATAAAATATGTGAACAAAAACTAGTTCTCTGAAAAATGCTTTAAAGAATCACCAAGTATGTTTTTCACAATCCTCAATGCAACTTATATTGAACTTGCTGCAACTTATTGGAATTGTACTTATTCCTCAGGTGCCTTGACAAAGCTGCTGTAGTTTCAGACACCGAATGCATAACTGGAGACTATTCCAATGCTTGGAGGCTCTGTACTGTTACGCAAGTTGAGGAACTGAAAATTTTGATCTGCATGTTCCCGATATGGGCAACTGGAATAGTCTTTTCTTCTGTTTATGCACAAATGGCTACATTGTTTGTGGAGCAAGGGACGGTGATGGACACTGCCATTGGTTCCTTCAGAATTCCTCCCGCATCTCTTTCACTTTTCGATGCTGTAAGTGTAATTATATGGGTCCCAGTCTATGATAGAATCCTTGTTCCAATTGCAAGGAGTTTTACCGGAAATGAAGGGGATTTTCCAAGTTACAGCGAATAGGAATTGGACTTTTCCTTTCTGTGTTGTGCATGTCAGCTGCTGCTATCGTTGAGTTCAAGCGTCTACAACTCGCAAGAGACCTTGGTTTGGTGGATGAAGCAGTTGCAGTACCTCTCAGTATCTTTTGGCAGATTCCGCAGTATTTTATACTGGGAGCAGCTGAGATATTTACTTTCATTGGGCACCTTGAGTTCTTTTATGATCAATCACCTGATGCAATGCGTAGCTTGTGCAGTGCATTGTCACTGTTGACCACTGCTATGGGTAATTACTTGAGCTCTTTCATACTGACTGTAGTAACATCCATTACAACTCAAGGTGGAAAACCTGGATGGATTCCAAACAACTTGAACAGTGGGCATCTTGATTATTTCTTCTGGCTCTTGGCTGCACTTAGCTTCTGCAACTTTGTAGTCTATGTTTTCTGTGCCAAAATGTATAAGTCCAAGAAGCCATCCTAAGTCCAAGTTTGTTTTACATGCCAAGTGGGCATTTGACCGTGAAAATTAAATATTATTCACTTTATTTGAAAATTTCGAAGTTGGAATTGTGTTTCGTCATACTTCTACAAAGACTTCATAATTTGAATGTATTTTTTCTAAGTTTGGTTTACATCCCATTTTCTTAAAAGGAAAAATGGCGTAAAACACTCCATTAACTTTGCTCAAAATTAAAGCCATCAAAATGGGCTTAGCCCACGAGGTCGGCCCAACCCAACCCGGGATAGGGTTGGGATATAATTTTTCAAACTCATTCAAAACTAGGGCTTATTGTTGGGTTTTAGTTGCCCTAATTTCTTACCATAAATATATTTTCTTTTAAGAAAAAGTTTTGGAATGACTAATCATTTTTCTTGTAGGAAATATTTAGGACTCTATAAATAGAGACTTTTTCAATCTAAATTAATTAGCATTTACAATGTAGTCTTAAGGGCTTTGAGAGTTTAGGTTAGGGGAAGAATGTGGGTCACAAGCATGATACATTATCACTTGTATGAACCTCCCATGTATTCCGAGTGAATTGATTGAGGTTGTTTATATCTGTATTTTGTACTCTCATATTTATAGTGGATAGCTCATCTCCTTTGTGGATGTAGGTCGATTGACCGAACCGCATTAAATATGTGTCTTTCGGTGTATTTCTCGTTTGTCTTCTGACTCGTGATCGTTCGAGGTTTGCTTTGCTAGCTACCGCATTACACCTGCTTATTTTTTGTCCTAACAAATGGTATCAGAGCCAAATTCAATGATGGAGTCAGGTTCAGTGGTTTGTTAATTGATGATTAAACCAGGTTAGAAAGAGGTGTTCATCTTGACGGGTGTAGTTTTAGCCGCAACCTTTTTTGACAGTAATGAAGATTTTGTTGGAGAAATTATTTCACAGAGGTTCTCTATGTCCAAACATAGATTTGATGGAGGAGATTATGGAGAAGAGAAGCAAAATGTTGAAGATTATGTGAAGAAGGTAGACAAATTTATTTTGTCAGAAATTCAGGCCAAGGAGGAGATTTGTTGGGTTTTAGTTGCCCTATTTCTTACCATAAATAGGTTTTCCTTTTAGGAAAAGGTTTTGGAATGACTAATCTTTTTTCTTGTAAGAAAATGTTTAGGACTCTATAAATAGAGTCTTGTTCATTTTAAATTAATTAGCATTCACAATGTAGTCTTAAGGGTTTTGAGAGTTTAGGTTAGGGGGATAATTGTGGGTCACAAGCTTGATATGTTATCACTTGTGTGAACCTCCCATGTATTCCGAGTGAATTGGTTGAGGTTGTTTCTCTCTGTATTTTGTACTCTCGTATTTTAGTGGATTACTCATCTCTTTTGTGGGCGTAGGTCGATTGACCGAACCACGTTAAATCTTTTTGTCTTTCGATGTATTTCTCATTTGTCTTCTGACACATGGTCGTTCGAGGTTTGCTTTGCTAGCTTTCGCATTGCACCTGCTTATATTCGGTCCTAACACTTATAAGCCCGACCAATATAAGTCTTTGACCTTTGAGGCTTGATTAGGCTCGGCCCATGGGCCAAAACTTTTTATTCAAGGCTAACTTACACAAGTATATAATCTAATTACTTAAATACGTGCTATGTTGTAATATCATGAATCTTATCAAATTTTGGTTCGTCTAAATACATGTATCTCAAAATATATGGACTCAAAATTAGGTTAATTTGTTGTAGATACACTCTATCCATATATACTTGCATATATCTAAGAAACAAAAGCAAATCTCACGCCCTTGGCTACCTCCCATCTTGCTTGTCACTCTCGTCTCACTCGTGTATCTGGTATGCGAGATACATGCTAATTAGACTAGATTTTTTGCTAGTGTTATTGAAACAACACAATTGTTTATCGTATTTGATTTGAAAATATTCTCATTTTCTTGATGCTAAAGGATTATAAGTTTGAAAGAACAAAGAAAAAAGAGAAAAGACATTAAGTGACACCTAAAGTTATTCTAAGTTTTCAAAAAGATATGTTAACTTTGGGGGTGTCCTATTACCCCACAAAACATTTCAAAGTCATAATAAATACAAAATTTGCATCCTCAATACCTGAGCGTGAATCTCGCCCCAATTAATAATACAATTACATATTTTTTCCAACCTATTTAGTTAAAAATGGATAAAATCTTAACATATTCACATTTCTAATCATGACACGCTCCATTTAACTCTAAACCCCTTTAAAATTTGACTCTACTCTCTCTCTCTTTGATAATAAAAACCCTAAAGCATTTTAATAGTCACAATAAATTTGTTTTGCGGTGATAATTTTTTGAATTATGGAGTCAAACGAAGAAGTTAAGGCTCGCATGTTAATGCTTCTTGATTTGAATTCAAATTTTGGTTTAAATTTGTTCTTTTTATATTCGACAAATCATGTTTATAGTGCTTTGTCGTTATTTTCTTCTTGTGCTATATATTATTTCATGTGTATGTAGTGTTCATTTATGATTGATTTGAGTTTGAATGTTTCTTCACTAATTTATTTTTGGAATTCGTTTGCAATTTCACTTTCAGGATTTACAAATTAGTTGATCTCATAACTTTTTTCAAATAAAAAATAAAAATTGAAGCTAGTAAAGCTAGATGAAAATTTCATTGAGGATGGAGAATTGTTTTGTTGTTGTAGATGGTAAGCTCTTCAACATATATCAATGGAGGTTTTGGAGAAGATGAGAAATGAGTCTTTTAATAAAGAAGAAAATTCAAATTGTCAGCGCCGTGTGACATTTTTACACTGATTTGGGAATATTTTTACTCCTCCACGCGCCTATCAAATGTGAGAACATAGGTCTTCTGAATATTGGTCAAAAGTGTTTATTTATTATAAGTTGAATAGTTCCATGGGGTAATAGGACGCCCACAAACTTTAGATGTCTTTTAGAAAACTCAAGGGGTGCAACTGGCTCCTAATGCCAAAAATCAAGCCCAACCCGACCCTGCTGAACCATTTGGTACTAGCGCATGAAAGCACATGAAATCAAGAAAACAAACAAGTATATCTCAGCTTAAAATTAAGTCCTCGTCCGGACAGGCCCCTGTTAACATATCTATAATACATCTACTCCCAAGAGTTTATATAAATAAATAGCTAACTAGCACAAAAGTCCTAATTGGGCCGCCGAGGCCACCAAATATCTATTCCAAAACTTAAATGTATAGATCAAGATAATACACCAAACAACTCACACGCTTCAACAAACCAACAAACTAGAACAACATGGCCATAACGTAGCCATACACCCCACACACTAGTATCCAAGCCTCTAAGAGTATAAAAGATAGGTGGGACATGACCCCATCCTACCCATAAAGATATATACAACAAAAGCTAACAAACCACCCAACTTTGGCAGCCGAGAGGAAAGGGCTAGCTAAAAAGATAGATGTCAATCCTGCTGCAGAGGAGGTCTACTGGGTCATCTGTCAGGACCTGCATACACGAATGTAGCGCCCCCAGGCAATGGGCGTCAATACAAAATAATGTAGTATGAAAGGCTATAGACTAAATGAGCAAGTATCATAATATAACAAAACTAATCACGTAAGGAAATCAAAATTTAGATAAGCATGCTAACCCACTATGAATCTAAAAATACTATCAAACAACAACCTGACCAAGCCACCATAAGCTCAGAAGTTACAAACTACATACCACCTACCTAGGCCCCCATAAGCCCAAAAGGTACCAACTAATCTACATACCCTTATCAGTAGCCCCTTGTCTTTGTAAGAAGACACATAACCCTTTTTGGCAATAATATAGCCCCGTAGGCAGATCATAGCCCTCTCAAGCAACATCATAGCTTTGTGGGTTGCACATAGCCTTCCTTTGCATCAACATATCCCCTATAGGCAACACATAACCCTCTTTGTCATCAAAATAGCCGTGTAGGCAACACATAACGCTCTTTGGCATCAATATAGC